>CM052445.1:48564938-48710361 GCA_028533085.1 Varecia variegata | reverse complement strand
CACTCTTGCTGAGGCTGATCTCGAACTCTTGACCTCAAGTGATCCTCCCACCTTGGTCTCCCAGATTGCTAGACCTTAAAGTTCTTAAAAGAGACAAATTAACAAAGCTTACTTAAGAAGAAATACATAATGTGAATTGTTCTATATATATTTAAAAAATTAAATTCAGAGTTTGAAAACTTGACTCATACATGGTTACATTAATGAATTATATCAAACATCTAAGGAAGAAATACTTGCAATCATTCATAAACTCGTTCAGAAAGTAGACAAAAAGGATAAACGCGTCAACTTGATATATGATGCCAGCACCATTCTAATACCAAAATTTAGCAAAGACATTACCAAAAACTATAACAACTATAACTCATAAACATGGATACAATTTTTTTAAATTAGCAAATAAATGAATGAATTTCCAGCAATATATGAAAAGTAATACATTATGACTAAGTAGGATTTACTTAGTAATATTACTTAGTAATAAAAGTAATAAAAATATTACTTAGTAATAAAAGTAATAAAAATATTACTTAGTAATATTGCTTAGTAATAAAAGATCAATATACACATACTAATTAACAGCAGTAAAAAAGACAAATCCATACAAGGATCTTAGTCAATGGAAAAAATTCTTTTGAACAAAACTACACAAGTGTTCTTGATAAAATGTCAGAACAAACTAAAAATAGAAGGAAATTTCTTTGATGCCATAAAGGAACATCTACATAATCATACATCAAATATCACACTTAATGATTATACACTGAATGAATTTCTCCTAAGATTGGGAGCAAGGCAAGTACGTCCTTGCAACTTCTATTTAACATTGTACTGGAAGTCTCATCCAGCATAATAATGCAAGAAAAAAAATACAAAATTTGGGAAAAAATACAAAAAAGTATCTTTAGTCACACACAACATAATCATTTTTATAGACAACTTTAACAAATTTATAAAACAGGACACAAGGATCCATATGCAAAAATAAGTTATTATTTTACTAAAATTCTATTTGCTAGCATAAAAAGCATAATTTAATAAAATGTATTCAAAAACATTATCCTGAAAACTACTAAACATTTCTGAGAGGAATTAAGTGGGACCTAAATCCACATTCATAAATTAGAAGACTCAATAGTGTTAAAATGCCAATTCTCCTCAATTTGATTATTAGATTCAATCTTAATTAAATACCTTTAATACTGAAGAAACTGACAAGTGGTTTTAAAATTTACGTGGAAATGCACAGGACCAGAGATGGAAAAATAAAAACGATGATAAAGAAGCATGAAATGGAAGAACTTAACATTCCTGGCTCAAGACTTACCAACAGTTGTCCTGCACAAGCCATTGTGATAATGGTGTAAAGGAAGATCGATAGAGCAAAACAGAACTATAGAGATATGTATTCGTTCATTTAATTTTCAACAAAAGCAAATTGGAAAAGAAAATCTTTCCAACAAATGATGTTGGAACAACTTCATAAGAAGAAGAAAAAGTTTAAGCCCCACATTATGCCATATGTACAGTTAGTTACAGGTATATAATAGATTTACATGCAAAGTCTAAAGCTACAAAGATTCTAGAATAAAGCATAGGAGAAAATCTTCTCCATTTTAGGAAAGAAAGAATTCTTAGAACAGAGAGTGCAATAAATATAAAAGAATAAAAGTATATAAGATGTCTTAAAAATGAAAATGAAATCATCAAAACACTCTGTTAAAAAATAAAAGTACAAGCTACAGACTAGGATAACATATTCAAAATACACATACCTGACAAAGAGCTTGTATTCTCAACATGTAAAGAAATCCAACACACCAATAATAAAAAGACAACCAAATTCAGAAACAAGTAAAGGATTTTAACAGATACTTCAATAAAGAAAATATACACATGGCTGTGATGCACATGAAAATGCACCTACCATCTTTAATATTGTGGAAATGCAAATTAAAACTGGAAAGAGATACTACCTGTGGAATGGAGAAAATCACAACACTAAATGATGAATACATGGTACAACTCAAACTCTCATAATTTGCTGATGGAAGATAAAAATAGTATACACATTCTTGAAAACTATTTCAGTTTCTCACAAAGTTAAGCATGTCAGTATTTCATCAATTTTACTCCTAGGCATTTACATAAAGATAAAAGGAAATATGTCCACAAAATGGGTTTTACACAAATGTTTACAGCAGCATTACACAAATGGTTGAAACTTAAAAAGAAACAAAAAACCAATGTTCATCCAAAGGAAAACAGATTTTTAAAAAATTTAGTGTATCTATACAATGGAATATTTCTTAGCAAAAAAATAATGAACTACTGATACCCAACACAGGAATGGATCTCAAAAATATATATGAAACAAAAATAGTGAGACACACAATATATGAAGTCCAAGAACAGACAAAACTAATACATGGAGATAGACTTTCGGAAGGACATTTCCTACAGGAGCTAGGGAGTAACTGGAAGGGTACAAAGGGAACATTGTAGGGCGTAGATATTCTGTATCTTGATTTAGGTTTTAACTACATGGATGTAGTATATATTTGTTGAAACTCATTGAATTGTACATTTAAGAGCTATGCATTTCAATATATGTAAATTTTTCCTCAATAAAATAATTTTTAAAAATAAAATAATGTTCAAATAATAAAGAAAAACTAAAATTGAAAACTCACTAAACTGAACCATCAAGGAAAGCTTAATACTGAAAGTATAGTTCACAAATATATCAGATATCTAGAAGCAGCAGAAATTATTTTATGTCTTCAGAGTTAAGGCATTTTGGAAAACCACTAAACTTGAGGCTTATACCAGGAAAACAATCATGCTGTCCATTCCTTAATGTCCTAGCAGTAACTTCCCTGTTGCACTAATCAAGGATTTGATTCTATATGTTAATTTATTAGAGTACATTGTCTAGAAACTAAGCTCTTATTTTCTGTACAAATTTTGAAAATACAACTATTAGTAGAATTGATTTGAGGGTGAGTTTTCACATATATTTTTAAAAAGTGAAAAAAAGCAGCTGATACATTTTAGTTCTTTATTAAAAAGGATTTAATTCCTCGTATGATTTGATGTGAGCATACTTGGCTTTTTGTTTGAAATTTTCAGTATCATTTTTGTTCTGAAAATGTTAAACTGTATTGCTCTGATTATAGAATTATTCATAGTATAATTTGACTGTTCATAGAATAATTTTGTTATAGCACCTTTTTTTTCATATTTGCTCATAGAACACTGGTACCTGTCCTTGGCTCAAACTATGAAAGGGTTGGAAAACAACAGAATAAGTGCATAAATAAACCTTTCAACAGCAGAGATTTCAGAAAAAAATAATGATAGTGAAATTGGAAGACTTAAGAAAAGCTATTTATGTTACTCTGAGGAATACAAATCAATAAAAGTTCATGGCTGAAAGGTTCTCATTGATTGGAACATACTGGCAGCACAGTAATTTCAAAAGCCAATGTAGGGTTTGTCAACCACACCACATTTTCTGATTGTATTCAATAAAATGTTATGACCTAGCAACAGCTATCTCTAGTATAAGTTTCTTGAATGACTTTATTTTTTATTCTAACATGACTGAGCTGAAATCAAGACATTTGAAATACGGTTTCAAAGAATTGTAAAATTCTTTTGATTTAAATATTTCAAAGTCAGTTTCATGAATGTTGTCTTTGGAAAGCATACTCATCATTTAGATGATGTGAAAAATTATTGTCTATGAAAAATAATACAATAATTTTATTATCTTTCTAGAAATTCCATAAATTTCCTATGAATGTAGCTTTTAGAATGCTAACTAATCCTCTGTTAAATCTTTTGCCATATCTAACCCAATGGAGGCTGTTGTAGATGTCTACATGCTGCAATGCCAATGGAAAGTCTTAAAGTGTCTTAGTGTAAGGGCAGAGTACTTACTCTTCTAAGAAGTGCCTTAATTTTCCACGCTGCTTTAAAAAATGGCCCTTCTGTAAGTACTGATGATCAATGTATCAGCCAAATCAACTATGGTATTTTAACTGAGAAAAAGGAATAAAATCTCTCCAAGGGAAAACATTTTATCCATATCAAGCACTATATTACCAGACAAGAAAGAGAAATATCAAAAGAATAACTTGAAAAATTAGGAGCTGGATATGAAAATTTCTTGAATAAATTTCTAATGTGTCTCAATTTAAACAGCAATTTATTATTTTTATGACTTTTAAGATTCCATTAACTTACCACTCAATATATGGAAACCCTCAGTATATGGAAACCCTTGTATTGTCCTTACTACTCTGACTGTACACAAGGGTGAAACCCGTTAATGAAAAGTAACCTATACAAATAAATACTAATAAACCACCACATTAGAATTTAAGCTCTATAAGGTCAGCAACTTCAGTTGCTTTGTTCAGTGCTATTCCTTTGATGCCTAGAACAGTGTCTGTCCTCAAGTAGGCACTCAATAAATGTCTGCTATTGAATGAATATATAAGAAATGAAGCTCTCCTTGCTCTACATTGTCTTATAAAGATACAGTCATGCACCACATAATGATGTTTGGGTCAACAATGGGCCACATATACAATAATGGTCCCACAAGATTATAATAAAGCTGAAAAGTTTCTATCATTTAGTGATATCCTAGCTGTAATAATCTCATAGCTCAACACATTACCCACGTGTTTCTTTCTGGTGATGCTGGTGTAATCAAATCTAAAAGAAAAAGAAGAACCCCCAAGAAAATTCAGAGTAAATGATTTAGCAGAATCTTTTTCAGATGACTAACAACTTTGAAAACTTGGACTCCAACACTGAAAGATTTTTATTAATAGAGAAGAATCTTCATGTTCATGGTGCATTATCTGCTTACAAGCAAATCTATGATTAAAAAGAAAAATAAACCAAGCAAATCACCATGGATATATTTCTCAAAAGAGTGACAGCTCCTCAAGAAGAGCCTCAGGCAAGTCCTTCAGGAGGTATTCCAGAGGAAGGCATTGTCATCACAAGAAATGACAGCTTCCTATGTGTTACTGCCCCCAAAGACCTTCCAGTGGGACAAGATGTGGAGGTGGAAGACAGTGATATTGATGATCCTGACCCTGTGTAAATGCAGGCTAATGTGTGTGCTTGTGTCTTAGTTTTCAACAAAAAAGTTTAATGAGTAAAAAATAAAAAATTTAAAATAGAAAAAGCTTATAGAATAAGAACATAATGAAAGGACATATTTTTGTATAGCTGTACAATATGTTTGTGTTTTTACCTAAGTGTTATTACAGAAGAGTCAAAAAGTTAAAAAGTTATAGTAAAAAGTTAATTTGATATTGAAGAAAAAATATTTTTTATAAATTTAATGTAGCCTAAGTATAAAGTGTGCATAAAGTCTACAATAGTGTAAACTAATATCTAAGACCTTCATATTCACTCACCACTAGCCCAAAGCAACTTCTTGTCCTGCAAGCTCCATTCATGGTAAGTGCTCTACACAGGTGTACTATTTTTTATCTTTTATATCAGATGTTTACTATACATTTTCTGTTTAGATATGTTTAGATGCACAAATACCATTGTGTTATAATTGCCTACAGTATTAAGTACAGTAATATGCTGTACAGGTTTATAGCATAGGAGGAATAGATCATACCATATAGCCTAGGTTTGTAGTAGGTTATATACTCTAGGTTTATGTAAATATACTCTGTGATGTTTGCACAAAGACAAAATCGCCTAATGAAGCATTTCTCAGAATGTACTCCCATCATTAAATAGTGTTTGACTGTATTTTAGATCCTCTGGGGCACTAACTGTATCTCATCTCTAAGTGTTTAAAACATGTTTTCTGTGCCAGAAATAATACTTTTCTCCAGGTCATTTATCAGATGTCAACTCAAACATCACAAGCCAGGATTATATGCCCTTATTACACATATTTGTAGCAACTTCCACATTGTTTATCATTATATCATATTTTGTTTATAAATTCACTTATGAATATCCTTCAAAACACTAGCTCCAAAAGGCCAGGTATGTGTCTAGCTTGTATTTCCTGAACTCAATAAATATTTATTTAATGTATAAAAAGGATTATTAGTCATTTCACGACTGTTAATCATTAACAAGGATAGGACCCAAAACACAAATACCAGAAAACACACAGAAAACACAATTTTTTTCTAGTGTAGATCTATGGTGGAATCCCATCTAAGATAAAACAGTCAATTTTTAAAATATATCTAGAGATATATGTAACAAATGGAGATTGAAAAGTCACAAAAGAAAAGCATTGGCATTCAAGTGAGGCTAGACTTTTAAAAAATAGACTTTAGAACAAAAGGGAAGAGGATCAAATGCTATCAAAGATGAGAATATTTGGAACTCTTCAACAAAACATGGAAAACTGTAATCTAGAAACAACCCTGAAAGTTTGACATCCAGTGTAACAGGGAAGATAACACTTCTTTTCAACTAGTATACAAAACATATCATTCACTACATATAGATGTTGGAGAGGGCAACATTAAATCCCCTACAGTGGGCTTATCAACCTTGACATTTTGGGCAAATATTTTTTTGTAATGACCAAAAATCCCTCAGAAGCAAAACTTCCCCTAGTTGTTCTATAGACTAAAGGCAGAGTTAGCAAAATGCTTGAATGACAGAGCTATATGATGCTTTTATCATTAATTTACTTATATTAATTACCACTGGTTATGAAAAGTTAGGCACTGCTAACTTTCAAGGTGAGAATCATGATATCCCTCAAAAATGTTACTGTTGCAACTTTCAAACAAATGTTGATCTAAAAAGCCTGTGTTGAAAGATATATAAGTCATCAGCATTCAGGAGATTATAACTAAGTGCCAGTTTGATATACTGATTTCCTTACTCAATTTTGCCTCTACTCTCTGAGGAGTGAATAATATCCTTTATAATTTTGTCCCTCACTTTCCTTATCTTTATATTGAAGGTGTGAATTATTTCTTAGTCCCATATGGCTCTAATATTCCATGATCACATGACACCATCTTGTGTTTATTTCAGTCAGTAAAATAACAACGGTGACTTTCTTCTTGATACCTGCATCACAATGCACCACAGCAGATGATAAACATAAAAGGTTGTCATAGATTGTGTGATTTGGGGAGTTTTCCCTCCATCAAAAGATATAAGTCTCAATAGCCAGTTGAAGCTACCTGAAATTCTATTAGAAATTCTTATACCTTTGACATAAAGCAATACTTTTCAGACTGTGATCTATGGATACTCAGGAGTAATATTGAAGGGCAGCTTAGCAGGTGATGTTCTGGACCCCCTCAAGTATCAATGATCCAAACAAAATAGAGAAGTTTTAATCATTTTATTTTTTATAGTTTGGCAAAAATATCTTTGAATATAGGATTTGTCTAGATACAAAAAACACTGGAAGGTAGCATTAGATATATAGCAAATGGTCACAGAGCTATTAAACCATGTGTGTGATTCGTTAGCAATGGGTGTAGATTCATTCATTCTCCTTTCCAAGGCTTGTTATAGAAGGCAGTGACTCTATAGAGCATTGTCGGGAATAAACAAGCCTGCAAGGTCAGACATAAAAGCACTGGTAATTCTGCATGTAGGAATATATGTCATGTCACCATACTAAAAGAGCAGGTGGCAGTGTGCTAAAAATTACACGGTTTTGATACAGTTGTGTACGTGGAAATCCTGCAGGAGTAAATACAATATTACCTCAAAGAAAGATAAATAGTTTTGAAGCACATAGGTGGAATGGAGGAGTTGTAGAACTAGTAGGATAAGATAAGAGGGGTTGACCTCTTTCTTTTAATAACCCAAAACTAATTTTTATGTGACAGTTGTTGATCTGCCTCTTCTCTCTTAAAAATAGCTTCATATTTAATATTCCAGATACTCAATAAAATATCAGCAATCAATATTGCTAAGTTTGGAAATAGCCATACTGTATAAAAATATCTCTTCAGGAATATCTGACTTGATTTTTTTAAACAAAGCTACAGTTTTAACATCTTATAAATTATTTGCATAACTATCTACTTTCAAGTATGCATAACTCTTAATGAATCAATCTGGGGAATATCTCTGTATCAGAAACAAGATTATGTTATTCAGAGTCTACTGGAAATCTTTACTACTATGGTTTAAAAGATTAATTCAAAAACTGTATCTCCCAAATACAGTTACCAACAGATATATCTTAATTATGAAAGAAGTTGAACCTCTTTAAAACATTCTCTTTCCTACCCTCTTCCTTGGCCCCTTCTACTTTCTCTTTCTCCTCCATTTCCACTCTTCTTTCTTCTCAGGCCCAGTTCCCTCCAAAACACTTCCTTGTAGTCCGGGCTCCTCTCAGTCATGTTCCCAGAGGTATGTTTCTCTCACTGCATTTACTTCAACCTTCCCCCCTTTAGCATAGGCTTCTGAGGACAGGATACATATACCACTTATGTCTTACATTCCTAGTGTCTACCACTATTTTAGCTATGCAAGGAGCACCCAATAAATATTTTTTCAATTAAAAATTAAATAAATAATTTTTGGCCAGGTTTATGCAACATAGAAACAGAGGAGCCACACTATAGCATTGTGCTTTCTACTTAATAAAATAGAGCAAGTTAATTTTGCAAGGTGAGAGTGAGTAAGGGACAAAATTGACATTCAAATAAAAACTGGCATTCAAATACTTGGTATCAAGTTTGTTATGATCAATGATTATGATTTTTATGTGAAAAGTTTAGGACTGAAAAGAAGCAGCTTATTCCCTCACTGTGAATTGATATCTTCACTTTCCAAAGACCAGAAAATTACATGAAATGAGTATGTAGTAACAGCAAAGGGGCGACTTCAATACCTAGATATTAGAAGTATTTTGTTCAAGTAGATTGATGCTCTCCAAAGTGGTGGAAAGAATACATCCCTCAAGGCTGCATTTTCTAGTAGAAGACTATCAAGAAGATTCTTTAAAATTTAGATTTATGGTCATTTAAAAGATATTTATTTTGAAAATAAAATGAGTTAAAATTTCTTGTCAAGCTATGTCTTCCTTAGGAAAATAATCTCAGAAATAATTTAATCAGGAGATGTAATTTCCAATTATACTACCAATAAGAATAAGGGAAAAATGGTTTTAATTGGTATTCTGCTTCTATATACTCCCTTATCTCCCTCCTGTTATATTTACAGAAATAGATTTTAATCAGGGATTATGTTCCTCATTATTCTTTAGATCTTATTAACATGTTATTCTTCAGTTTGAAATTTGTATCTAAAGCAAAATATTATATCAAATCTTATGGGAAAAGATCAGTTTTCGCCTTTGAGTAATATACCAGGAACAGCTCAACAGCTGAGAGAAAGCAGACTATGCCTAATTCAATGTATATTTCTCTTTAACAGAGCATTTTTTTTCAATCAAGCTATGATATACTTACACTAAAGGCCATAATAATCTGCTTTACTGTAAGTGTGTATATGTAGCATGTGTGTGTGTATGTGTGTGTATGTACACACACAGTTATAATAAATGTACATATAGAAACCTGATGAAATGTCATCACAATGGAGTCTATTTTTAAAGAGTCACTATTTCTAGTAATTGTATTATTAATTGTCAATCATATTTTCATTCCTATTTCAGCTGTACAAAATTATAAAATAATAAAGCATGTCCTCTTCTTTGAACTTGGTCCTCACTCCTACAATCTAATTTTAGGAAAAATATACATCTTTTCCATTAATATTATCCATTGCCCCAAAGCCAATAAATGTTGGTTCCAATAAATTCCAATAAATATTGATAACCATTATCTAACCCTAGAGTACATCTAAAACTTTCTTTAGAGGACTTGAGATGAGATTGGCCAATTTGATGAAAGGAAAGATTGCTTGAAGGGGAAATAACAGTTGACTACACTTACAGAGGTGTTAAAGTGTTAGAAATTATGCATAGTTCTCTTCTTCATTTTGTTTTCAGTAAAAAGCCATTCAAAAGCACCGTCTGGGGATGGACACGCTTGAAGCTCTGACTCAGGGCGGGGTAGCAAGGGCAATATATGTAACTTAAACATTTGTACCCCCATAATATGCTGAAATAAAAAAGAAAAAAAGCTTAAACACCAAAAAAGTCAATGGTGAAGAAGTGTAAGCATGTTAATACTTAACGTCTCTCTGTGAATTTACACTTCACAAAAGATTGAGGTGTCTTAAAGCTGCTTTGCTTATTTCCATGGTATACTTGAACATCGAATTCAGTTTACATGTTTATATCAATTCTGAGGAAGTACTAAGTTACTAAACCCACGAACAATAAAAGAGTGAAATTTCAATGACTCTTATGTACAACTCAAAATTGTTGCACTGGGAGAATCGTGTGAAACTAGCATTTACTGAATAACTGAGATAGTATATTAGTTGCTGTTTTTTTCTTCAACATAAAACATGCAATTTAGGATTATATGCTAATTTGAGAAGTTGTGAAATGAATCTGATTATATATTGGAACATGGTTTGTTTATATGATTTCGTAAATCATATGTGCATACCAGGAGAGAGACCGGGTAATGGCCAAGTGTCTTACAGCTATATGGGTACTTTCCATGTAATGTATGGAGAACCCCACAATTCTTTCTGTGTAGAGGAAAGAAATAGATTTCACTATATGCCTTTCTGCAAAAGGGAAAGCTAATGGGATGGGAATGACATAAATGATGTTAATTAAAGCCTCAGTTAAAGTATTAACTGCAATCTAATTTTAACCATGATCTAATAAGCCCCTATGAGGTAAGTACTATTGTCTCCATTTTACTGATGAGAAAATAAAAATTTAGAGAATTAAATCACTCTTTTCAAATTATGCAGTTAGTAAGTGACAAATCTTAAATTTTAACCAAGTTTTATCTCTTAAGGGATGATAATAACCCTTAAATGGTTGTTATAAGATTAAGTTAGGAAATACAGGAAAACCATTCAAACATGCTAATATTTATTATTTTTAATAGACTAGTGAGGGAATGGTTCTTTTCTTTATAAAAGCCCTGCAGTTTGAACAGAGTTGCAGAAGAAAAGCAAAGAGCGCTTGTCTGTGCCTTCCTTGTTCAGGCACGGTATTTACTCATTAGGATTAAATAACTAAATAACTGGTGACTATGGTTAATAATATCATATTATATACTTGAAATTTGCTAAGAGAGGAGATGAGATCTTAAGTGTTCTTAACAATAACAACAAAAGGGTAACTATGTGAGGTAATAGATGCATTAATTTGATTGTGGTAGTCATTTCACCACGCAAATGTATACAGTCATCACACTGTACACTTAAAACATATAACATTTTGTGATTTATACCTCAATAAAGCTAAAAAAATTAAATGATTAAAAAAACAATCACCAATTTTCAGATTAAAAAAAAATCTAAGAGTTGCGTGTACAGATGTAACACAAAGAACTTCATAAACAAGTCCCACCATATTTAAAACAGAGAAACAAATATAAAGAATCTCAAAGTTCAAAAATTAAATACATTAATTAATGTAGTATTAAAAAAAGGACCTATGAGCATTCCTTGTTGTGGAAGATTACTGTGTATTAATTATTAGACCCACTCTAAAATGACAACTCTATATTTATGCTAGGCTATCTGAGTAAGTCCTTTGTTCTTCAAATCTTCCCAGAAATGTTCAATTACAACTCTTTTCAACATTAGAAGCCTAAGTTTCCAGAAAATCATACTTGAGTTTTTTCTCACTAAAAATAATTTGAAAATTCACACAGCAATCAAAGGTTATTCTAAAATAGAGGTGACTATTAAATTTCCAGGACTTTTACAAGCTAGTTGAGGTCACATTGATATCTTTAAGCCATGATGAGAGTACTTATACCTTTAAACTACAGAAATTGGCTACAAATCAGGGCTATTTTGTTTTCTCTGGAGAAACTATTGTTAAAAATTTATCAGCACACCATATTTCTAAACCCACCCTTACTATTAAAGCAAAACAAAACATGTAACAATAACCATAATAAAAATCTTACTTGTAACAAAAATTACCAGTGCAGTCTGTTGACAAGAAGTTAACTATATATTAAGGGAACTTGGATCTTAAGGCTAAACATGTCATGTCATCTTTTGTTGCAAGTCATTTTTGCTCCAATGGTAACCATATTCCTTTCTCTCTGTTTTACTCTAGCTCTCTTAAATGTTAATAAGTCCTTTTAAACCTAAAAACCCCCTGTCAACTATTGTGTTCACTTGGTCTCACACTTCAGTCCACAGCAATCCAGTGTCTTCCCCCACAACTCACATTAGACAGCTCTCTTAAAGGTCGTAGAAGCCGCTGTGTGCCCTGTATCATACTCCATTGACCAGACCAGTGGTCCAGAGCATCTGCTCCCTGCTGCTAGGTTGTTGGCTGCTAATGATTCACATCTGCACCCTTCTGTGGATGGTGCCCCTTGGCCACTTACACTCCCACTCACTGTCCACTCCAGGGTTTGTCCACAGCCCATGACTAATTGCTGTAGGGTTCCATCAGCCTAGAGCTTGTGCCTAGAGAGAGGACTCTGGTGCAATTCATATTTTAGAGCTACTGTTGGAATCAGGGTGAAGCTAGACTTCATCTGGGTCTGTTCACCTCCTTTTCCTGATGCCCTGATAACATGTGAAGTTTCCTTAGGAGCACACTTGCACAAGAATACCAATTCAGCTTCCAGAGAATCCAATCTAAAAACAAAATCTATGATGATCTGCTTTCCAAATCCATCAACCTCTTTCAGTCTTCATCTTTCTTTGACTTTGTAATTTCTAGAATTGTGGATTGCTACCACCATTCCTTAAAAATCTCTAAAATAGATTTTCATATGGTTTTCAGTATACTCCTTTCATTCTTTCTCACTGTGTTTGTTGGAGCATCTGTTCTATTCTCTTATCCTTTACATCCTGTCCTGATAAAAATCTCATCTACCATGGGGCTTCAGCATCAGATAAATGCAAAAATCTCAAATGTATTTTATTTTCCCATACCTAAAATAGTATTTTTCACAAACCCAGTGATCATCCTGTGTTCTTTATCTATTGAAGGCATCACTATCTCTGAAGCCACGGAAGCTTGAAATCTTGAAGTTCATTCATCTTTAATCCTTAATGTTCTCACTTACGTCTCATACCACTTAGTGATCAAGTCATGGCAATATTAACTGCATTTTATTTTTGCAGCTGTTTCCCCCCTTTTTTAGCATTGCATCTGGAAAGATTATGATTTACCGGAAACATTTCAGACACCTCCAAATGTATCTCCCTTTTTTCAATCTGCTGGGTCAGCCACCTATGCTTCACACAGCCACAACAGTTGTTTTTCAAAAAATGCACTAGACTCTATCACTCCCCTATTTAAGAGCTTTGCAGGTATATATTTTTTCTAAAAGTAATTTCTCATTTGTTTTTAAACAGCATCCAAACACTATTATAAGTTGAGGGAGTATTGTTTTTCCCCCATTTTTTTGCCAAGTTTCCCCAGACCCCAGACAATACCAGCTTATGTGCCATCCCATAAATAATAACCTATGTGCATATGTCAGTGTCTTTGTTCATGTTTCTCCCTTTTCCAAATGTCCCTGACCCTACACATACTGACCGATTTGACTCCTTAATAGGCTAAATCCCAATGACTCACTTTTTATGTGGTATTTCAGCCAACATATTCTCCCTCCCTCATGAATCTGTGATACATGTTTATATCTCTATTATGGAAGTTTCATATTTTGGTTTATTTGTAATTTTGTGTGTATATTTGTCTTTCCTAGAGTGTTGACTATAAATACATATAGACACATGAGGATCATGAATCTTTATTTTTTTCTTTCTCTTCTGGTGTGTAGCATAGAGATTTACAAAAAATAGTTGCTCAGTAAATGTTTGGAATTAAATTCTAAAACTATGACTGATTATATAATCACTCAATAATCATGACTATGGCAGATTTATTTTTGCTGTTCAAATAATACTTTAAAAATAAAAAAAGGGGAACAATTAGATGCCAAAAGTAAAACAGTCATTGAAATATTGCCCAACAAAATAACATGGCTAGTAATATAAAATAAAATAATTATTTGACACAAAATAATACAATAGAGACTATGTTAATATACTTTCATTTTCAGGTATTAGCAGTCCATTTATCTGAATGATAAAATAAATTAAAATGATACTTAAAGGTAATTCAAAAGTTAAAAAGCATATCACATCATGTTTAATATTAGCCTCAGATCAGATGTTTTGAAAATCTTGAACAATATGCATAAAATTAATATGGACTGTGAGTGAGAATATAAAATAAATATTCTTATGAGTCAAGTTTGTTCTGAGAGTTTTAAAAAAAAAATCAGTGTTCACTATTGGAAGCTGCATAATTAAAATTAAAGAATTCTTAGACATTTAAAGACAAATATTTTTAAAATGATAATCTTTTGAAATAAAATATTTCAAGATATTTTGTTCTTCCACCCTTTACCTCCCTTTATTTCCTTTATGCCATCAACAAGGTAAATATCAAATGAATTCCTTATTTCTAAACATGTTTTTATTCTTTTGCTCTAAACCCAAATATTTATGAATTAGGAAAGAAACCCTTTTGAATCTTGGAACACCGGTTGATTCTTTAAGGCTTAGGGTAGCACGGCATGGAAAAAAATAAATAAAGTGTCAAAATTCTTGCACTACAAAAAGGCTATGTCCACAGACATGGTATAAAGGTGGAATTGAAATTCAAACTATTACTTCAAAATAGTTGATCTTCCCTGGCACAAACTGAAACTTTCATTATACTGTGGAGAGTATGAATCACTAAGTTCAGTTGACTAAAATATACCAAAAACATAGCACATCTTGACAAATTAAATAGGACCTCAGACTGCCCATATGTTCCAACACTCATTGAAATAGTTTGTCAGTTGTACTTATGTTTGTACTACTTGACATAGCCCACTCACTTTCTTTCCTTCTTCCCTTCCTTCCTTCATTTCTTCCCTTCTTTCCTCCCTTCACTTTTTTCTTTTCCTCAATGGGCTTTCTAAGCTACTCTAAATTTCTAATATAAATCCAATGTCTTTTAAGTTATTTGTGAAAAGAGTAAATACTATTAGTATTATTCACTGGCAACTTCGTTAAAGCTGACTACTTCTACAACGATTGAATTTCTATCCATAATCATTAAGTGGGGCAAAATAACTTAGAAGACATAAACAGCATTTAACACAGTATATTACTTTGAAAAACAGATGAATATTTTATGTAAAATGCTACTGAAGCACTCACTTATACGTAACCATTCAATTTTCTACCTCAAGCCCAAAAGCTCTCTTTTGTGGGCATAAGCATTTTTCTTTATCGAGCATGCCTGATGTTGCAGGCCCCTTTCTCCATATTCTGCAAGACGTGTTCAGATTCTCTTCCCATCCAATTTATGACATGATTCATTGAATGCTACAACCTACTTGAGGATTTTTAAAAAATATTTTCTAGCCCTGCAGTAGAAATCCATTTTTCCGATAAGAAATGTAGTGATGACCCTGTCAGCTAAGTATCCTAATTCATCTGTCTATGTGAAAAAGCTCTTCCCTCCAGGCTTCTTCAGAATTCCTATAAAGATTGCTCTCTATGTATTAGCATCTGCAGCGAAAGTAGCTTTCACGCTTCTTTAAAAATAAAAATATATGTATTTTTTACAATTCCAGAAGTAGTAGATAACAATCAATTAAAAATATTATGATCACATTTTTCTGGGTTCTCAGGGATCTATCTACAGTTAGGAGATGAAAGAATTTCTAAATGACAATGTACTACCAGAGCATTAAAAATGAGACATGACTCTGGACTCACATTGTGCTGTTGCCAGCAGACATTTTTCTAACAAATACAATAATTAATCTTAACTCGGGAATATATACTAAGTACCTAAAATTGATCCTTGAATATCAGTCAATATTAAAAAGCATCTAAATATATTGTTTAAAAAACATAAAAATAAGAACCTGTAAATCATTGTGTACTATAATTAGAAAGTAGAAAAATTAAGTAAAATTCCTCTAGTAGCATACTTGGGATGGCGTGAACAGAAAACGCATTGTAAATATGAAATTACATGATCAAATGTAATTAACTTTCAGGAGAGGAGAACAAGAAAGGCCAGTTTCTCTTGCAGTTTCCCATTTTGTTTGTGTAATCTATTTCCCTGTTTTATTCTCAGAAGATTTTATGAAAGGGCGTTCTAACTGACTGCAAGCTTCATTATATCCTGAAGCCCTTAATACAGTTTCCCCAGGATTTATAACCAGCGATGGACATTGACAGCTGCACCTGCCCTAAGCTGATTTAGCTAGCCTACTCCATCATCCACACATACTTTCATTCATTCAACTGTTATTGAGTATCTCCTACGTAGGAGGCATTGAGCTAGGTGTCAAATAATACAAATGGTTGCTGAACAGAAGGATGAAAACAAAATCCCTGATCTCAAAACTCTTAAAATCTAGTAAGGGAGACAAGGATGTGTAACTATGATGATAATAAAAAATATAATATCTAATTGAAAAAAGAAAGTGGAAATAAATTTTTTAGCATATTAACTGTCACACTAGAAAAAATTTTTTTTTCTTGGGGCCACTGTTTTCTTACAAAAATAGAATAAAAACTTTAGAAACAAAACAATTCTTTCTAACTTAATGAAAAATTTGTTATTTTTTATTGTTTTCTGTGCATGAGTTATATGTAACTTGAATAATAGTTCACAGGGGTCCCAAAGAGCCATGTGAGTTACATATGCTTCATGAGGCCCTGAGCTCAAAACTAGTGTGAGTTAAATACAACTCACATGGCAGTTACCATGTTAAAAAATGCTGAGAAACACTTCAGCAAAGAGTTGCCATTGAGCTAAGTCTTGTCAGCTGAATATGATTTTCACAGGCAGAGATGAAGTAAAGGAATTCTAATTGAATCAATGGTTTGAATTATTGCAGAAAGGCATGTATGTGTATGGCAGAGATAAGTAATCATGAATAATTGCAAATGTGTAAGCAAAGAAGAATCTAGAAGAAGAATAATTATTAAAAAAGCAAGTTCTAGACTAGGGTAGAGGGTCTTAGTTACCTTCATCTTTAACTTAGACTTTCTTCATTATCATTGATTTGTGTATGAACTTTGTTTCAGTAAATTCTGAGACCTTCCTGATGATACGGAATGACACCATTTCGGCAGAAATCATTTCCACCACTCTTCTGATGATTAACAGTTCATATTAATTGAAATAATTATGTCTTCACATATTTCTAAAGCTCTTCAGTCCAGAATACGACAGTAGTCTGATGTGTATACAAGGGTTTTAAACAGAAAAGCTGAACTGTCTTCTTAAAGCATTGCAGGATGAAAGATTGTTTGAATGTGCTTACTTTTTCTATAGTCAGGAAACTCTTTCCAAACAACTCACTTGATAATATTTAAGAAATTTTTGTTAAATGAGTATGACTAACTTTCAATGATATGCAAAGAAAAGAAGAGTAATATCCCCACATCTCTACCCAGGACTCCAAGGCAGCCAGAGAGTGATACTATTCAGTGTTGATGTGGAAGCAGAGAGATGGGTGTTCATGAACTGCCAGTAGGGGCGTAAATTACCAAAAGCCTTTGTAAAGTTTCTGTTAAAACATTGAAATTACAAGCAATATAAATCAAAAAATCTGAGCAATCCCTATAGAAATCCCAATATGTTTACAAAGATATATGCTGTTATTTACTACACATTGTATTGGGGGAAAAAGAAATAAATGTTTACTAAGATGGACATGACTGATCAATTTGGCAACAGCATAATATTGAATACTATGCAAATACAAAAAAATAACAAGTTAGATATTTACATGTTAGCCTACTAGAATGACTACTATATGTTGAAAAAAATTAAAGTTTAATTTGTGTAGTATATAGAGTAATCATGTTTTTATAAATACTACCAAAAAGCTCATCATGAGCATATATGTGCAGGGGCATGAGGAACATGGTGGAGGGCTGTATCTCATGTTGTTGGCATGACTGTTCTTGAGATACATTTTTTGAAAATTAAAAGAATGAAACATACACTAGCATTTTATCCCTTGCTTAAAATCTATTCAGCAATTAAAAACCCATGGAAACAGCAGCTGGCTCATATTACTTATAGAAATTGTTTACCATTCTCCCTGAGCTTCCTGACCCAATGCCATCTTTTGCATAGTGATGACAGTGTTCGTAATTCAGAGAATAAATAAAGCCTTAGCCCAGAAGCCTGTCATCTTCCTACTCACCAGTGTACAAAGTCGTCCATATTCATTCCCAGTCTTTTCATACATCCCTGAGGAATAACTTCTCCCCACCCAAGGCTGACATCTATTTATGTGCACCCTGGATTCTTCTACTATCCCCTCTCTCTTTGATTTGAACATTTACATCTCTATCCAAACCTTCCCTGTACTCTGTAAACATGTATAATCTCTCTCTTCTTACAAACAAGACAAAAAGCACTACCTCCTTTGACCTTGTGTTCCCCTCTTGGGGTGTTATTACAATTATTGAACAATTGGTATGGCACCATTTATAGAGGTACCTGAATCAGGGCCTGAAGCCCCCTTTGAACTAAAAGGATCCTGGGGGCGTCACTGAGTCCTGTGGCATGTCCAGGCCAGCTGGATGGCAGGGGACCATAGGAAAGTTTGGGGCAGTGGCTTTCTACCACATTTTCCATTGCTATTAATCCCCAAATTTTCAGTTTAATCCACAGTTTATCACTGAAATGTTTCTCTTTTGAGGTATCTACTCTGATCTTCTAATTGCAGAAACTAAACTACACCCTTAAAAATGTCTGATTATTGGCCTGTCGGCTCTCTGTGTCACTTTCCTGTTGAATGTGCCCTCTCAGTTTCTCTCCATCTGCATCTGCTGCTCTGCTTCAGGGATTCAGAGGTCTTCTCTTCAGCTTTCTGGATTTCTGATTCTAAACGCTCTCCCTGGGTGACCTCACCCAAGTCATTTTCTTTTTACCAATCACCATGACATACAAATTCATGGCTTTGCCTCTCATTTATCTCTTGAGAGTCAGACTCTTAATCCCGCACTAACTACCTCCTCAGCCTGCTGAGAGCCAGCTTCCACTTTGCAGCAAAGGTGATTTGAGTTCACAGTGGGATGAGTATGACACAATAATTGTCTAACTGCAAAAAGTTATTACTATGAAATACTATTTAACAGATTTAGACATGTTTGAAAGTTAAATGACACAAGTTAAACAAAATTTACCAAACACAACTCTATGTAGTATTTCATAGCTAAGAAATACTAGAAAGCCAATAGACTAGAGATTCTTTGAGATTATTGACTTGGTTTTTTGTTTCTTTCTTCCCTTTCTTTGTTAATTTAATATTTCCCCTGTGGCCTAAAAGACTAATGAAGCTTCAAAAGTTCCTGCCGTGGTCCCCGACTGTAACTTATGCAGAAGAAGCTGGGTCATTAAGCTAAAGGTCTCTGGATGAGCATCTTCTCTAACAAGCATAAAGGTGATCTTGACCCAAACTGTCATTCAGGGAATAACTTTCCTGATTCCCAATAATAGAACCGTAATTGAGTTTCACACATGAAAGGCAATCAGATCAAAAACTTTTTGGTTAATTTTGCTTTCCTATATAATGGGATCTTGGACAAGCTTCTTCTAAAATAAAGGTTTCTAAATTTTTTTTTAAATCAAACAAATTAAAAATAAGGGTTTCTAACTTAGACATACATTTGATTTCTCAGAAAGTTATTGGTAGACACAAACAATTTAGGAAATTTTAATTTGCCACAGGAATAAGAGAAATATATATATGTTTATTTCAAATGTTAAATTATTACATATCTTAGTTTTAATTTTTGATATAAGTATTTTAAAAACCTCCAATTACTCAAAAACCTAGAAATTATTAGATTTGGTAAAATAATTTGATAAATTATTGTAGGAAACCAAACAATTTAACTGGCATATAAGATGGGAATAGATTTCTTTCTTATTGGAGCATAATATTTTAAAAATATTTTTTAATTTGAAAATATTTAAATATTTTTAAAGTAGTAAATAAAATTTTTGAATCTGAGTAATTTTCCCCAATAAGCAAAAATTAAGGATTCTGAAGGATGTGAACATAAATATGGCATATGTGAACAGAAACTGTGTTTTCTTAAACACATAATAAACCTCAAAATACACCTCAGGTAATATTTAAGTTTATTGAAATTTAGCATAATATTAAATTATCATTTATGTTATAGAATAAATTCATGGTTAAAGAGCACCTATGCTTTTATGAATGTATTTGTTATATCAAGGAGAGGTAATCTGTAAATTACTCAGCATATATTCAAAACTGAAATATTAATAGTAATATGAAGGGCTATATTTTGGAAAGAATAAATATTTTTTGTATATATAGCCAGAAGTAAACCTACACTGGCACCAAATCTAAATGCATGCCCTTGTTTCAGATACAGAGTAAGAAAATTTGCTGTATTGCAGATGAAGAAAGTGCTCATAAATTTAATGTAAAACATTAGGGAATGAAAAGTTTAAAGGAAAAGGAATAGAGGTCATTGGTATAAAAAAGTAGTGATTTCCTGATAAGTAATTACTGGGATGTTGGTGTTTATGATAATATCCATCTCCTAGATAATAATATCACTATTCAATATTTTCTAACTACAACATTTAGAGTATTTATTGTCAAGATTTTTCTAATTAATGAGTACATAGTAACATACAATATTTAAATTCATTCTTAGCGATCACCACTTCTCCCACCATTACTTCAATAAATTTATTTTAATCTTTAAGGAAACTAGTCAAGCCTTTTGCTCTTCTATTTTCTTTTTTAAAAAAATAATTTGTAGGAGTTATTTATATATTCTACATAATCCCTTACCCAATATTGACTTTATACCTATGTATTCTAGTCTGTGCCTTTGCGCTCATACTATAAGTGTGTTTTCAGGAACATACCTCTTATTTAGGTGAAATTTACATAGTATTTTTTTAAATTTAATGTCTATTCCTTTATGTGCCCTAGGTCAAGAAGATATACTTCTGTATTATTTAAAAAACTTGACGGATTTTACATTTACATTTAACTATATGACCCATCACAGATTTATTTTTGTGTATCATGTGACATACACATACATACACACAAAAGTGTGCATTCAATTAAACAGTGTTTTAAAATATTTTGTCAACAATGCTTTCCTTTGCCAATTGAACTGCTTTGGCAACTTTGCTGAAAATCATATAGGCATTATTTTCAAGATTGTGTTGGTTATTCTATGTCTTTCATGTTTCCATATAGCTTTTTGAATCATTTTATAATTTTATATAAAACAGCCTGTTGAGATTTTGATTGGTATTTCAGTGAATTCATGCATTAATTTGGGGAGAGAATAGACCTCTTAACAATACAGATGTTTCCCAACTATCATGGTTTGACTTATGTTTTTTCAATCTCTGATGTTTTCAAAGAGGTATGTATTCAATAGAAACTGTACTTCATATTTCCATTTGTTACTCTCAATAGATAGAAAATTGATATTCCACATCTGTTCTTTCAATATAAACATATTTACCTTTAAAAAGTGCTTGAACATATCTAATATGGTTATTTTACATTCTTTATTGATTGCAACATGTGGCTATCTCAAGTTTATGGTTTAGTATTAACTGCCTTTTCTCTTGACTCTGGATCCTATTTCTCATATTTCTTTGCATGTATTTTTTTTTATTTTAAATTGAACTTTGTGGATATATAGTAAACTCTGGATTCTGTTATCTTTCTCTGAAGAATGTTGTTTTTAGTTCTGGCAGTTAACTTGGCTGGACTAACTCCACAGTCTCTCTCCCTTGTGGTAAACAGCAGCTAAGCTTTTACTGTGTTCGTTTAGCCTTCTAGCTATTATGTTGTTTAGGGATGTTTGGAGCCTCCCTCATGGAAGTACTGCTGAAGCTGAGGAGTGAGCCAAAGATTTGAGAAGTGTTCATATTCAGATTAAAGGTTTCTTCCCTCCTTTGTTAGATTTCTGTCTCACTTTCAAGACTCTCTTGTAGATTCAAATCTCATCAACTGACTCCTCAAGCCTGTAAGTCTGCAGCTTTTGGCTAGAGTTCTAGCCAGCATGGTCATGTGAGCTGGAGAGTACCCTCTGAACATGAATTTCAACCAATACAATTCTCTTCTTTAGGGGTCAAGTCCCTGCTAGTCTCTGCTTTCTTTTGGTCCTTCTCCTGTGCCTTCAAATAGCTGCTTTTTATATTCTCCCCAGAGTTTATAATTTTTAGTTCCAACTCTGCTATTACTGAAATTGGAATAAAGCAGTTCACTTTTTATTTCAGTATCATAAGGCATTATGATTCAAATATTTCCAGTCTATAAAAACTAGCAACTCATTTTCTTACTCTGCCAAGAATAGTGCTGTGCTATATGCTATACACACACATGTGCTTAAATACTGCACACAAACATATAATTTCATTTAATCCTAAAACTAACATTGGAGCTAAGCATATTTATACAATTTTACATTGCAAAATGTAAGGCTGAGAGATACTGCTGCTTGGGCAAGTTCAAAAAGTTAAAAACAGAATAAAAATCAATCATAATCATGTCACACTATATTGATATTCACTCTATGCCTCTCAAAAAACAAATATATCTTAAATCTCTAATCCATAAATGTTAAAGCCATCAGTGAGTATCAATTAAGCAGTATAATTTAGTAGTTAAGGTCATGGGCTTCAGAGTGAGACAAACTTAGTTTTTAGCCCTGGCTCATCACTTGCCTCTATATGCAAGGATCAAATCTACAAAAGAGGATGACATAAAATTGCTGTGAGAACTAAATGTGATATCTCATGCATATAATGTGCAAAGAAAGTGATCAACAATGATTAGATTTTATAATCACTATTAAATAAAATTTTATTCCAAGATACTAAAATTTTAATCTTCTTGCAAAAAAATTAAGAAAATTTTTCTATGATATATTTATGCCAGACTTGATCTATCAAGTTTGGATAAACTTGTTAGATTGTTTGGATAAACAATCCCAAAAACATGAAATGGGAAGGGGAAAGAGAACAAAAGCTTGAGATAGGTATTTTTGAATATATGATTGTATTTTACTTTTACAACACTCTGTAAATAACTTTCATTTTTATGTATGAAGAGACTAAAGCTAAAAAAGTAACTTATCCAATATTATAAACCATTAAGTATATCTCAGCTAGTATTAGAACCTTAATCTGTCTAACACACTTCACTTCCCCATGTTGCAAAATTGGATTACCATGAATCTACAGTGAGTACTGAATCATTTAAAACTCTCCTTATTAAAACACTGGAGTTTAAATGCTTTCTGGACTTTCTTTCCTCAGTCTCTCTTTCTACTCTCCTTAATTTAGTGCCTCATTTTCTTCCTTCAAAATTTCATGTCGCCATAATCTAATTATGACCTGATATTTCTGTCCTTCTCTTTATGCATTTATGTCATTTTTATTGGATTCATTCCAAAATTTACTTTTATGATGCTCAAAACCTTTTATATAACACATAATCACATGTTATACTGTCGTAGGCATTGAGAAGAATGAATTAGACTTATACAGTTTTATCCCTTCTCTGAAGACTTTAACTGCATTGGTTTTGTTAAATCATGTGTGACCACTCACTGTTTTACCTGGCTAATCCATTCTGTAGTAGCCCATGATTCCAGGTGGTTCTGAAGAATGCCTCCAATTAGAATACTTTGTAAATGTACAACACCAACCATATTGATATTTCAAAGTGGTTCAGCCATTAGAAAAATGGTCTAGAAATAGAATTGTAAATGCCAGTTATTATATGTAAGATTACAAATATTCGTTTTAGAAATACTGGAAGAACCGATTAAATACAAATGGAACAGCAATCAAGTAAGGTGGTGGACACAGTTATACATGATGATAATGGACAAGTGATTATGACATTGGATCTTGCTCAAAAACACTCTTTCATACTAAAATTGGTTTTATGCAATTTATGATATTTTGTACTGTTTGGCTCATAATTTTTAGAGATTAATTAAATATTAGGAATAAAAATAAAATATTCATTTCAACTTTAAAAGAGATACAAAGAAGATAAATTCTACATCAGGAATGAGAAGAAACTAGGTCTCTTCTAGCTCTACCTCAAACATCTAAGATAAACCTAGGAAATTACTTAATTCTTTGAGTAAGTTGAAGTGGGAGCATCCATTTAATCACTTATAATCTTTGGTAGTTGTACTCTAATTTAGGATTGACTATGACAGGCCTGTTGAGCCACAATTCATATCTGTAGAGCATCAAACAAACAGAAAGGACAGATTTTGTTAAGAAGATGATTTTTACACTCAGGCACAGGCTGCAGTGTGTGAACCTCTAAATCTACAGGATATCTCTACACCATAAATCTTTTCCATGTATTGGCAGTTTAAGGGATAGTGGTATAATACATAAAGCTTTCAACATCATACACTGAAAATGCTGAGAAATAAAACACATTATCTTAGCTCCCATCTTTTCATAGCTCAGCCATTCAAAACATGTGTTTAATGCTACTTCCTTTTCCCTTAACATATAGCTTGTCTTTTCACTCTCCCGGCTTAGCTTTCTTCCATCACCCCCTATGATACTGACTCAGTCTCTAAACTGGTTTAGTAGATGTCAGGACCTAAACATTTAAGACATCTTCTTTGGGTTTAAATAAATGATTATGAGATGTTTACAATCACTAATGAAACTAAGTAAAATTCATAGGCACAGGGAATAATACTAAGCTGAAAAAGACCTTGAGTTTAATACACGTGTTCTAACGTGAAGTTTCCAAACCCTTATAACAGAGAAACAGAGAGCTACCTAGAATTAAGGTCAGACTCAGATGATTTTGATACAGTGAGTGTAGAAACATTCTAGGTTTGAGGTATCCGTGATTATCATATTCATTCTCCTTCAACAACAGACTTTTCCTCATTTCATGATCATAGCTTAGCAAGGATATATCATGATAATTCAGAGTGTCAGTACTTAAGGTATCAAAGGATAAACTCTCTGTCATGCCTTAGTGCTTGTCTGGCCTTTAGCAAGTTTCCTTGAGGCTTCTATCCCTCAGTTTCTACATTTGTAAAATGAACCAAATAATGCTATCTTTCAGGATTGCTCCAAGGATTAAATGAGATAATACACGTAAATGCTAGAGTAGAGCTGGCACAAGAGGAATCACTAAATATGTTACTGTATTAGTTCTTTTGGGCTACTGTAATAAAAATACCATAAACTGGGTGTCTTATAAGCAAGAATATGTATTTCTCACAGTTCTGGAAGCTGGGAAATCCAAGATCAAGGTGCTAGCAGATTAGGTGTCTGGTGAGGGCCTGATCCTCACAGACAGTGCTTTTTTGCTGTGTCTTCACAGGGTGGAAGGGGTAAAGGAGCTCCCCTGAGCCCACGTCCTAATGATCTAATCATCTTCCAAAGGCCCCCCTCACCTCTTAATACCATTTTCTTGGGAGTTAGGATTCCAACATATAGATTGTAAGAGGACACAAACATTCAAACTGTAACAGTTAGCTACTAGGTATACAATCCCCTTCAAGATTCAGCACAGTTACAATGAGAAGAAAAAAGGGAATATTGTTTATACTGTATGTCCCACTTCTACTCTCCTCTTATATCTATCTTTTCATGAAAATCCAACAACTCCTAGTTCAAGTCCTATCAATTACAACAAATATTTCACTTTCTAAACTCTTAAAATATTTGTTTGCTATATTATCCATTTCAAAAGAAGACTGCATACTATTTTATACCTTGTTAACATGTTTTATATAGATAGCATTTATTTCTCCTATGCATTTTTAATGTCCTTAAAGGAAAGGCTTTATCTTATATTGCTTTCATGCTTTTAGATCATCTTGGGAAAACTTAATTCACAGCCAGAGCTCTGCCTCTCTGCAGAGTCCAAGTGTAACTGAATTGGTAGAACACAGAATGGGATTGCCTAGATGTCTTTCTCAAACCAAAAGTGAAGAGCAAGTGTATAGTCTTCAGACATCCCAGCATCAGAAGTCATTCATGTCTCAGTCAACTGTAAGCCGTTAATCGTCAATTTGAGCTGTTTTATAGCACTTGAGTCCCTCATTCATTTGTCAGAAAAAAAAAAAAAAACAATGAAACTTGGATGTGGATGAATTTCTATTGACTCTGGTTTTTGGAGGGTTGAGAAAAGGAATTTAATTTGCTTCACTTTCTTCTAAAGCTAAATATATAGAAAAGAGACAAATTCTGGATGAGATAAGAAATAAAGCATTAAACTTCACACTTCAACATACTTTGTGAGCATAGCTAGTGAGGCAAGTTATATACATCTTTAAAATTCCAAGTTAGTATTAAAATTCCCTGTAAGAGCTTTCTTATTTCCTAAGAAAAAATAGGAATTTTACAATTAAAATATTTTCTATTTTACACGTGTATGACACATTATGCCTTGATTTTTACTTTAATTCTAATTTTGGTATATTTAAAAACTTCAAGCCAGTTTCTATTCATACCCACAGATTTTTTATAAATCCAATAAAAATACTAAAAACTGATTTTAGCAATGTATAAAAGATATCATCTGTAATGTCTAAGCTGGATTTGGACTTTTTGATGCTAAGAATGAATATTATTTAGCATTAATCAATTAGTATAATAATCATATGAACAAATTAGAAGAAATCACATGATGTCTTCTATCCCATCATAATAGTTTGAGAGAAAATCAATTTGATAAAAAATTCAACATTTATTAATTACAAAAAATTTAAGCAAACTAAGAATAGAGGGGAACTTCTTTTATCTGACATAAGATACACAAAACCTACAGAGAACCTCACATTTACTGATGAATAACTAAAACTATCACTTTGATTTTGGAATCAAGACAAGAAGAATTATTATTTCCACTTTTATTCAACATTTCAGGAGGTTTTAAATAATGCAGCAAAGAAAGAAAATAAAATATATAAGAATTGAAAAGGAAGGGAAAAAGTCTTTTTCTAGATATACTATAATATACAAAGCAATGTAGGGTAAATTTCTTGAATTAATTAAGGAGTTTAACAAGGTTGCTGGATATAAACTTGGCCTACAAAATAAATTTCATTTCTATTTACCAGCAACAGAAAAGAAAACAAAATTTTAATAAATTATAATAGCATCCATCAATATCAGTTTAGAGATTCTGAGAATAACTATAGATAAATGTGTAAGATATCATCTGAGAAAATTGTAAAATTTTACTGAGAAACATTAAAGGGGATTAATTAATCAAGGTATCTACTTGGATATCTTGAAATATTGCAAAGAGATGAATTCAATGTAATGCCACCCCAAGCCACAACAAATTTGGTGGAGTTTGACAAGTTGATTTTAAAATTTTAAGAATTGCACTCTTAAAGAACAAAACTCAACTAGACATATAGGCTTAAAAGAAAGCACTACTAGTTAACAAACTGTCGTATTAGCACAGGGAATGATGCAGTCAAAACGAACAGAATAGAAAGCTCACAGATAGACTAATTTAATTTATGGACACTTGATAAATGAGATATTTAGCAATGAAGACTAGTGGAGAAAAAACAGACTTTGCAGAAAATGATTTGGGGCCAAGTGGAAATCCATTGAGATAGAAAGTAAGATAAATGGGACTTGCATGTGTATAAATTTCAGGCCTAAGTCCACCTATATGTGAAATGCACACCCATAATACTTTCAGAAAATTCAGAGAATATTTTTATTTCCCAGGCTAAGCACTAATTTTTAAAGTCCACCAAACACTAATAACAAAGCAAATGATTGATAAATCCTACTGTATAAAAATTGAGATCATCTGTGCATCAAAAATACCATGAAGATGATAAAAATACAAATCACAACATGAGAGAAGATATTTTTTAAAATATAAATAAGTAGTCTCCATAAAAACAAAAACACTACCAACAACAAAAAAAAAATTCCTACAACTATTAAGAAAAAAACAAGACTACCTAGATGACAAATGGACAAAATACTTTGGCAAACACTTTACAAATAGGGAATATAAATAGCCAGTAAACATCATTAATGATGGAAATGTAAATTAAAACAAGTAAGACATAACTACAAACATACTGAGTAAAAATTTTAAAGACTGACAACACTATGTGTTGCTGAGGGTGTGGACAACAAGAAGTCTCATATCATGCTAGTGAGAGTATAAATTGGTACAACCATATTGAAAGGCAGTGTGGCATTATCTAGTAAATCTGAGAGTATGCAAAATTTATAATCCAGCAATTTCACTCCAAAGTATGCACTGTAGAGAGACATAGGCATGTGCAACAATACATACACAAACAGCTCTTGGCAACATTGTTCTGAATAGCCCCAATGTGGAAACACTCAAATGTCTATCAGCAATAGAATAGATCAATAAATTGCATTATATTCATAAAATATTTAGCAATTAAAATGAATAAACCACAGCTGCACACAATAACATAGATGGATTTTACAAAAAAAATAGCAAGCAGCAGATGTGAGACACAAAATAATACATGTAGTATGATACCTGTTCTAAAACAGGCAAAACTTGGCTATTTAAGAATGCATATGCAGGTGGAATATATATATGTAAATATAGTTCCCTTGGAAAAAAATATATATATAATGGTGATACATATATGTACCTCATTCAAGGATATATATGTGTGTGTGTATATATATATATATATATATATATATATGCAAGAGAATGATTCTCAGTTAAGTCAGGATATTGGTTACATCTGGGTGGAAAAACAGGTGTTTGCAATCTGTCAAGAGGCCCATGTTTCTAGGTAGGATGTTTCCATATTCTGTCTTCTAACTTGATGATGTTTACATGATGTTCACTTCATATGCATTCATTAAATTGCACATATATGTTTTACACTGTGTCATATTTAACAACTGAAAAAAAAATAAATAAAATCTTCCTGGGGGGTGTGCAAAAAAGAAAAAAAGAAAGAAAAAGATAAAATCTTCCAATGGCTGTCATCAAGACTTAGCTCTGATATTTGAAGCCCAACCCAGTTCTTGCAAGCAAACTTAGTTATGTCCTCTTTGTCTCTAAAACACCCTGTACTTAGATATCCTGTAAGGCTAGCTTTGTCTTATTATGGGTTTACATCTTACTGCCCCCCTAAACTGAGCCATTGCCCCCCAAGGGCAGGGAGCATATCTTTCCCAGTTATGTTTCTACAGGGCCTAGCATATAACATAGCATGAGCTAGTGCTAAAAGGTCTTTTAATTAATGCTTGACCTTATTGTAGACATCTCCACCAGTCTGATAGGACACAGCATCTGAATTATTTTTCCGTCATATTTTCCTCCACTGAATGCTAAAAGAAAAATATGCAAATTAACATGGTTTCTCTATGGGAAGCTAAATTTAAATAATCTTAGAACTATAACATTTTTATAATTATAGCCATGATCATGTTTACATAATAATTACATTATTAGGGTCATTTTAATAATGTCAGTTATATATAATAGGTATTACTGTTCATAATAAATAGAAAGATGAACAGTTGAGTGTTATTTGCTATTATCAATGAAGGCCAGTACAATATTTGTCCCAGTATGGTTTGGCAAAAGTGGATATGGCCTAGCTCAGGGGTGGGAGAAACTTTGGTCTTTTAGGTACTTAAGTGCAGCCTTTTCACTGAATTCAAATTTTACAGAACAAATTCTTTTATTTTTATTAATATAGTTTTGTTCATCTTTTATATTTTTATTTTTAAAATGAACATATTTAAAATACCAAAGAATAAAATAAGTTTCAATAAAATAATCCTCCCAGACTGACTGGCACAATTAGAACATTAGTAAGTCACAAGGGCTAAGTTGACAGCTGCTACCAACAATTTATGCTCATGATTTAGTTCTAACTTATGCAGACTGACTGGCACCATGACTGCGGAGGCTGGTTGGTGAAGAGTTTATGGGGCTCTAGTATGCCAGTCCGTTACCAGATTTTGACAATGGTGCACTTTGTTTCTGTTTAAAGTGGAATTCTAAATAGCTGCATAGCTCAACAGTATTGTTTAATTCTTTCTGCTTAACAGCCCATCATGTCAAAGAAGACCAAGAGAACACTGAAGGAAGACAACAGAATTTTAAATAAGGATTGGGAATTACAATATCATCTTGTTTCTGCTAAAGATAAGATGATTATTTGTTTGCTTTATGATACTGCAATATCAGCATTAAAGAAATTCAATGCTCATCAGCATTATACTACTCATCATCACAACAAATATTTTAAATTAGACGGAGAGGTACGAAAGGTTGTATTGCAGAAATTAAAAGATGAAAAGCAAAGCAAAGACAATTCTTTCAAGCAGCAATAAGAACTGCAAATAATGCCACTGAAGCAACTTATAAAGTAGCTTACATACATGAGAAAAAAGGGAAATTTTTCAGTGATACAGAAATTGTAAAAGAATACATTGTCAAAGTTGTAGGATGCTTATACCCCAATAACTTTTCAAAGTACAAACAACTGCCTCTTTCAAGGAGAACCATAACTGATTGGCAGAATGAATTAGCCTTCAACTTAACAGAACAACTTCATGCAATACTTCAAAAGGAAATATGTATTATTCAATCATTTTGGATGAATCAACTGATACTACTGACTTGGCGCAGGTTTTATATTTTACTGGGGTCACGACAGAAGATTTTCTTTGCTATGAAAAGTTACTTGCTTTGGGAACTCTTGGGAACAGAACACAAGGAATAGATATCTTCAACAACTTTCAAGATGAATGTCGTGAAGTTCAACTGAATTTGGTAAATATAGTGTGTGTATGCACAGGTGGTACACCTTTCATGACAGGAAAATATGAAGGGTTTATTGCACAAATTAAAAAAGTATTAACAGATTCAAATGCTCTCATTTGTTTTCATTGTATCTTACATCAGCAAAATCTCTGTACTAAAGCTACTATTTTAAGTGACACTTTGCAACAACTTACAAGTTTCATTAACCATATTTGTGCAAATGCAACATGGCAGTGATAGATGTTAACCAAAATTTTCTCTCTGAGAGAACAGATAAATTTTATAAAGCACAGAACTGGCAATGTGAATTATTAAAAGAAGATTTCTATAGGAATGCAGCATTTCTGTGTGATATCATGTCAAATCAAAACTACTTGAATATTTCTTTGTAAGGTAAAACTAAGTCTATATATCATATGTGGGGAAAAACATCCAAACATTTCAAAAAACACTTTTTTCAAAAAATTTCTTCACAAGGAAATTTCAGATGAACATTTTCCCCAGTTAGCAAAGGTCATTGATGAGCAGGATGATATATGCGAATCATTTGAAGAATATGCAGATGTTATAGACCTATCAATTGGAGAATACAATGAAAGGTTCACTGACTTTGAGAATCATGACATCACACTCAAATTAGCATTTCAGCCTTACCTAGGTGATATCACCAAGGTACCTAAAGAACTACAAATGTAATTGATTGAGCTCTCAGTAGACGACGTTTTAAAGTTATTGTTTGATGCTAAGAAAGATCCAATTGAAATATGGAAAAATGTAGTAGAACACTCACGCCTCCAGCAACATGCCCAAAAAATGCTTTCTTGCTTTTCCAACCACTTATTGCTGTGAATCTACATTCTCCTACCTAACCCAAATCAAGATACCCTTAAGTTCACAAATGACTATACCCATCTAGAGGATCAGCTGAAGCTATGGTCCTCCATGCTGCAATCAAATGTTCGAATGCTTTCCAACAAAAAGCAGACACAACAAAGTCATTAAAAGGTTAGTGAACTTTAAAATTAACAAATAGTTTTCATTTTTTGAAATTATTAAGTGCATAATAGTTAGATTTTTACAAAATAACGTACATTTTTAAGTATATTTAATTGAAGTTTCTTGAATGCAGCCTTACTTGAGTACAGCTAAATTAATGTGGGCCTTCCAACATGAAAAGGTTCTCCACCCCTGGCTTAGCGATTGTGCTATACAGGCCAGGTCACTGGATATTCTGGTAAAGAACAATAAACAAAGAATTTACAGTTCTTAGGAGGAAAAAATATTGTGCTTTTTTTTTTAAATCTCTCTCTACCAACTGCAATTTAGAATAAATAACAAACAATTCACACGTCATAGATCGTAGTGTGAGGTAATGCTGTTCCTTAGATGCTAATTGCCAGGACAAGATTGCAAAATTTATTCCAATAATGTATTCTAATAAAGAGATTATAAAAATACCTTTTAGGTGTAATTTTCCTTAATGTTTCATAAACCACAAAAATATATATTAAAATGAAATGTTAATACCCTGGCAAGGATTAGATACACAAAAATCTAATCACAGATTTAAAAAGAGGAAAGTGAACAATTTACATAAACCAGAAAGAAAACCAGTCATAAGAAAATTAAAAATATGCATAAAAAGTTCTCTATCACATAAGGTATGTTAAAGGAATGGAGAGATTGTAGAATTTTATTTGGGGGTAGCCTAGCACCGACATTGACCAGTCTAAGTCCAATTACTTGTGGTCCTCTGTCATTTAATTAAATATTTCCAGAAAATAAAGGTGAGGACTTTCATCTGGACCCATTTTCAACTTCTCTTTCTCCTTTAAAATGCTTTTTAAAAAATTGACACAATTACTGTAGAACCCATCAGTTTGTATTTGATATTCCACCTTTTTTTTTTCCAGAAAAATGCATACCAACTTCACACACATCATTTCCCAATTCCAAAAACCCCTATCATAGATTCTTAAGCATGCACCTGACACTAAACAGGTTGACTGTTCTGGAAAGGATCTCACATACTTAATGATCATCTTCTTCCATCTAGTGCAAGGATGCCATCTACAGACATTACTGAACATTTCCACGAGCTCCTTTGAAACGATTCAAAATAAATGCTATAAGGGTTCTAAAAGATGTAGTTCTTATGCTGATACTTTAAATTATGTAACATTTGTTCATTTTGGACTACAAATTAATTCTAAGAATAATGCGTTCCGGTAATGCACTGTGAAATTGCTCTGTGCAATCCATACATTTATAATCCAAAGAAGTTCTATTCCTGCCTAAAGATAAAAAAAAAAAAAAAAAAAAAAAAAAAAAAAATCTCAAGAGCTAGCATTTCACTTTAATGTTTTTGGAGAAATTACAAAATAAAATGGAACTGGTATATGATATATGCTTTCCCACAAAGTGCTTAAAACCAAGCTAAAATTCAAAATTAACACAGGTAAAATAATTTGAATTACTTCTGAAATTGTGTAATAGGCTTCCTGGACAAAAATTATTTATACTGGAAAGATGAGGAAAGAAAAACATATGTTCTGAGTACAGACACTTGGCATCTTTCTCTCCTTTAATTCTTACACCTCCTTGCCCCATGAGGCAAGTTTTAACTGAGCCACACCCAAGTTAGTTAATTTTCCAAGTCCACGCTGCTAGAAAGTGGTAGGTTAAGGATTAAGACCCATGATCTCTAACTTCAAGGCTAAGTCTATTTCCATTCTACCAAAATCATAAATCCCAGGAGAAATCCTCCTCAGCTTTAAAAAAGGTAGGGAAGAGATTTAATATTCTTGCTTTCCTAGGGTAACTTGCAGAAAGTGTCTTTTACATAGCTTTAAAATATGCATTATTACACACCAACTGCTAAGCTCTGCTGCATGGGATATTTCTCTTGCAAAGACATAATATAAATAAAAATCGTAATAAAATATGATCTAGGAAACAGCTGGCGGTGGGGATGAAGGCACACGAATGACTAAGTAGTTAATTATCTTCCCTTTGACTTCAACTCAGGGTGAATTCATCCTTTATCAAACTAGGCAGAACAGGAAAGAGCGATGAGTGACCCCAATTGAATGCATCTTTTCCCTCTCTGAAACTAAATCCATCACACCCCTCATATGATGCTTCCCTACTGGAGTACTATTTCCTTGAAAGAAAGAAGCATATTCTACGCTTCTCCAATAGCCATTCATTTAGGCATTCACCCAACAAATACTTCCCACTGCCTGCCTTGAGTGTCATAGGCAGAGAGCATACAATTTTGAACAAAACAAAAACAGTCCTTGCCCAGGAAAAGCTTACAGTAGCAGAAAGATGCAGGGCTGGGAGGCATTGTAGTCAATATGCAAATAAATTACATGCAGTAAATTATCAAATATTTATTAAATGAAGCCTCGTCTTGCTAACCTAGCCCTCATTGATCTCTCCCTCTGAACTCTCTGAAGAGCACAGCACTTATACTTTGTATCATTATTTAGCTAGGTAAGCTTCCCAAGGAATGGAACAAAGAGTTATACTTCTTTCCTATCCTGACATAATCAAGTGACTTTTCAGCAAGTATAGTATTCCATGATGTGCTGGTGGTAGTAGAGGAAGTGGGAGGGAGAAGTGTGATGATGGGAAGGCAGAAGGAGTGGAGGAAGAGAAAGAAGAAAAAAAGAGGAGAAAGTGAGAATCTCTTTTGAATTATTATTTGCCTTTAGGGAAAATAAAACCTAATTCATGAAACAATCATTCTATGTACCTGGAAAGTGAGCTGAAACCGTGGAAAAACACAGATCTAGACAGAGGTGCTGTTGTAGTCCTGAGTGAGAAATTGGGGCTCAGGCAGGGTGTGGAGGTGCTGCGGCAGCTGGACTTGAGCCAGACAAGTCATTGACGGCAGCTGGAGGACACATCATATCCTGCTCACCAAGGAACCATAATGTCCAGATTTTCATTACTTTGGGTCAGATGATTTAGGTGCCTGTGGGGCAGCACACTGACTATTACACCATCTATATCAATTTTTTTGTGGATATGATGCTATAAAATACAAATATTAGAAGAATTCAAGGAAAGAAAGGAAAACAGGGGAGTAAGCAGAGTTAAACGGCTTTGCCTCACTTACCCACCAAGGGCAATGAATGCTCTGGGTGGCTGTGTTCTCTTTCTTTAATGAAGGTAGTAGACTTTCTGGTCATTCTATTGCATACTTATTTGTGCTGGTCTTTTTAAATTAGCATTGAATTGAAAAAAAGGCAGTTAATTTCTTATACAGCTCTTTAAATAATTGGAAAGCAAATAATGTCTATAATGTTCTTAAAGTCTTCCAAATATATGCCATAGAGAAAACTTGACCTTAGGTGATTTCTGCTGTCATGTCTAATGGCCCTCACCCAACAAAGTGGTATGGTAGTAGGACACAAGTAATCAAAAACTACTGCACTCCACCAAGAACTTGTGAATTAATGTTAATATCATATTTGTAAACATATTGAATATATGGTGTCAGGCTCCTTTTCCACTTATATGCTGTTGGAATTGAATTTACAAAGCCTATAAAGGGTAGTAAGTTAGACAGATATGGGTGTATATCTATATATAAAGAGACAGACATAAGGAGAGATACAGATAAACATAGATATATGCGATAGAATTTCCCTGAAAGCTATTTTAGAAGATAATCTAACAGCACCAGCCTGATTATTAATTATCTGAATAGGATTTAACTTTTGTGAGAGGAGCTATTTTAAATGCTGAAGCACCTAAGTCTTTAAAAATGCTCTAATTATTTTTTTAAATTTATTTGGTTTTCTAAATTAATTAGGTTATTTCCAATCCAAAATATCTTGCTTTCACAAAAAGAACAGATACTGAGTGAAATTTGAATAAGGTCAGTGCCTGGCACCTTTTCTAAATATCCCCCATTATATCCAATAGTTGGCAAATCTCATCCCCACCCCCAGCCCCAGACCTGAAAACCATGTGTGAAGATGCTCCTCATATAGATCCTACTGGCTTCTGCTTTGCCCAGGACTAACCCTGCCTTGGCACCAAACTCCTAGTGAAAGAATACAGTTCTGTTCTGCAAATGCTCTTTACTCTAGTGAAGTCTGGAGGTTCTTGCTGTCGTGCTAAACAAGAGTTTGAGACTTGGCAGCCCAATGCATGGCTGCCTCTGTACTACACCACAGCAGCCAAAATCTTGGCAGCAAGTCAAAAGCTAATGAAAATTTCAAAGGTACAAAGCTCCTCTCAGAGCTCCAAAGAAGCAAGAGAGCTTTCAGCAGCATCATAACAGGTGCATCAAAGTAACCCAAAGGGGAAGAAAAAAGGCTTCTTGGACCCAGCGAAAATAAAAATTATAAAAACAAACATGCACACATAAACCCCATTTTATATTTGTCAAAAAGCCTCTTTCAATATTCAGCAAGTAACTGCAAAGGGATCAAACCAGACTGTGCAAACTGTAAGAGGTGACAAGGGAAATAATTGTTTCAAGTTTAAAGAACAAATTGAAATATATCAATCTTCAGATTGATCTATGTATCTGAAGATTGAAATGCCTCACTTTCGAATTTCTACTTCAAGTCACAGAAATGCAGCAGCTGTATCACATTTGGTCTTAAGCTTCACAAAAATGTATTTTAACAGGCAAAACATATGTGAGAGACAATGAATATAGATTTCATTTGGGCTGTGTGTTTTTGACAGCAATCCAAAGAGGTCAAGATATTTTTACCAATATATTCTTGGAAACTGGGACAGAAGGAACAGGAGCAAGAGCTTTCTGACTTTTCAAATACTGTCTCCATTTCTGCTATTGAGGTTTATGTTTTTCCAACAATTAAGTGATTGATGATACAGAATTAACAGAAATTGAAAACACCGTCCTCTCTTATCTGCTGGTAAATAGGATAGGAATGCTAAAAATAAGTATAGAATAGGAATTCAAATAACAGAGAAAATTGTAAAATAGTGAATAATACACCAAACAAAAATGAATATGTGCTGAAAGAAATATGGGAATTGGAAGAGGACAAATTGGACCTTAATGTAGGTTCCACTATGAGATTTAAATTTCGGCAAGTTATTTAAGCTTTCTGAGTCTTTGTTTCCCCATTTAGAAAATGTGAGTAATAACACATGTTCTAACCACTTCACAAGTTTGTTACAGAATATAAATTAGCTAGTGTGTTAAAGTACTGCATAAATATTTTTCTAATAAAACCATTTTTGGGGTTTTCCCAAAAAAATAAAAACTCATGTGTTTAAAAAAAAAGCATGTAAATATAGAGGGGCACGATTTCACAGTCCTAGGAAATGGAACATGAAGATGTACCAGACTTGAAAACAAAGACATTTTTATATTTACAACCTGGATTTCTGCAAGTGTTTGTCTGAATCTCTCCTAGTTAATTTCATCTTAGGTAATCCATTCATAAATATTATATTTTCCTCATTGAAAGTTCAGATCTTTCCAGCTCAGCCTTAAGCAAGCTTTCAAATACTGCCCAGCCACTTTATTCACAGTCTGTCTGATGTATTTGTTTCACTAGACTCAGCAAACTGTTTTAGAGCTGGGGATCTGACTCATTTACATTGCAGCCGCACGTTGTGGTTATACTGAGGAAATGTTGTGTGTCAAAGCATCTCTACGGGTCTATAGACCTTTTCTGTGACGCAGTAACATCATTTAGGAAAGAAGATAACTGCCTGTTACATAGAGATCCATATCAGAAACTAACATTTGGGGGATTCTTATTTGGAATATGATTATTTAACACAGTCCATAGTTTAGTGGATAGTAATAATGATTTTGTTTTGTCTATAGCAACATTTTGTTCGAGGTAATTTATGCAGGAGAAATAAATGACCTATTGTATTTTTGACAAGAAGTAATCTCTCAAAAATACTCTAAATATAAAGTTATTTTATGTTTATGGTATTAAGTTAGTAGCGGTTATGAAATTAAAGTAGATAATGACTGAATGTTGTACTAATCCACTTTGCACCACCAATAGACCTTATAGATTCTGCAATTGTCCCTAAAGGAGTATTTGTGTTTACTTGCTGTTAATAATAAATTGTTTACCATTATATAATTGAGGAAAAAAATGTTAAATCGACACAAACCCAAAATATCCATTTTAAGAACAGACTATATGAAATTGTCAAAATTAGAGAAACACCTCACAGATAAACAACATATCTACATTCTCTGTTAGGAAGCTAGAATTAGTGTGATTACTATTATTTTGATGCAAATCAAAAAGTTTAATTAGCCCACATATATCTAATATCTTTAGGTCAAATTCTAATTGATATTTAGAAATAAAATTATTTTAAGGGTCAAGACACTCAAAGGTTCAAGTTTTCATTCTGGATTCAACTAGAACCCAGACAAATTTAAAAACTTGAAATAGGACAATGTGAAGGAAGTTGTGACAATTTTAAAGATTTTGAAATTTAATGGAGACTGACACTAGTTAGTGTTATATCAATCTTCTCCATCCATTTTCTGAATAATGTTGAGAATGTTAGGAATTTTAGAATATGTGAAATATTTCCTGGTTTTCTCTGATTGTAAATAAAAGGAAACAAAGAATTAAAAAAATCATCTCATTATTAAGTGCTACAATGTTAAATATAGGTTACGAAGGTCCGGTCCGTCTTCCTTGTTATTATTTTTCCTTTAGCTGTGCAATATAAATATTTACATATGTAATCAAATATTATATTAAAACATGATTTAAAATATGTATAACATGTTGTATGGACATAGCATGATTTGTTTAATCATCCACCTACAGTTGGGGGGGGGCATGGGCAATATACATAACCTGAACTTTTGTACCCCCATAATAAGCTGAAATAAAAAAAAAAGCTTCTCTTTATAAAAAAACAAAGTAGGAAATGGGAATTAAATGTGTGGAAAATGAACTCAATTATTATAATATATTCTGAGGGAAATCAGAAGAGGAAAATAAACTCCCAGTTAATTCTATAACAAACAAAAGCAAGCAATACAGCTGAGAAATTCATGTGAGCTGGTATTTTGTTTGATTAGATATTTTTTTCCTCAAACACAGTCACAACCAACAAGACAATTACAGTTTCACTAAGTCAAATGTTGGCCAGAGGACTTACAGTTATGACACTTGGCAAGGCATGACCAAAAAAAAAAAAAGGCAAAAAACGTGAATTATACCCACTCACTTGTTAGCCAAACAGTGTCAGGAGAAACTTCATCATTGGTTGTCAGTCAAAAGGTAGTTCTCTGTCACTCTAAACTTTTGCAGACAGGAAACTGCTGTGATTAAACAGCAGTGGATATAAAATATTTCAGTAGTGGTTAAAATAACTGTTAAATACTGATAGCAAAATATTATATCAAAGGTACAAAACTATCAGCTAATTATTGAAAGTATAAACTATCTGGTGATGCACAAGTATAATGCAAAAGCACATTAACAGGTACAGAAACTGAGGGGGCCTTAAGCATGCTCGGTAGTACAGTAAAAAAGATAATCCTTTTTTAACTAAACAAAATTAAATCTTAGACCATGTCCTTCAAGGTATATAGTTTGTATTGTTGACAACTATCCCTGATTATATAATTTTCTTTAGCCATTGGTTTCACCTCCTTTATGTATATTTTTTAATCATTCCTCTAACACAAAGATACTGGGGGACTTCTCTGTGTTAGGCAATAGCAAGAAAGTTAAGTACCAGGTTACAGATATATGAAACAATACTAGCACTGGCTCAGAAAGAGTTTACTGCCACATGAAACTTTTAATTTAGTCTTACTCCCGTGAATGTCTCCCTGGCAGAGTGGGGGCTGAGGGACTCCCTCAGGTACCTCTAATGGTATGTCATTTCCTAAGCAGAAGTCTGAAGGTTCCACTCTGGAGAATTTAAGTATGGACACTCAGAAATAAGAGAGATTTCAAGACATTATTGTTATAATGTAGAGTCTCATAGGCAGGACTAGACAGGAAATAACACGTGGTATTTTCTCTTTTGTAGTATGAGTTAGTTGATCTAAATTCCCCATTGTGCTTTCTCTGTCTTTGAACCACGTATAGCAACCTAGATAGTAAAGAGCTGTCATGAGGCCATGAGAGTTCAAATACACAGGTAACAGTGCAGGTATAGTCCAGGAAACTGTAAAAGAACTAATCAGAATCTATGTTATCAGTGTCAGTTCAAAGACAAAACGGAGAGCTGGGTTCTCAATGGTGAGACATAACAGAATCCATAACAATGGCAAATATGGGAAAGGACAAAACCAGCAGTGCTGATCAACATCTAAGGAATCGGTATTCTCTCCTTTCTTTCCTATAGTATTTGGGTTCTCATGGATTATTGTCTCATGTTTGAAGTCATTAAAAAGCATTATTCATCCCTACAGAAAAAGCGATAGATATGGGAGGAAGGAGGCTAGGGGAAGATTTTAAAACTTTCACAATGAGCCATCATCCACAGTGTACCTTCCCCTAGAAAGATCAATCTTAAGTAGGCTAGAGATAATAGATGATATGCTTCACTGGTGCTGTATAACTATAAATTTATATTTTCTAAACTTTGTCCCATACTTCACTAGACCCACAAGATAACTCTGCAAAAATGTTTTGTTGCCAAATATATTCAGAAAACAGTGAACTATAGAACTGACTCTAAGGAATTCACTGCACATTGGTCTATTAACTGGTTTAGGAAATCTGGCTGCTAAAAATGAAAATATATTTAGTATTTTTTAAAATATAGCACTTCCAAAATTATTTGAAAGTCATTTTACTTGTTGATTCTTTGAGTATCTCCCAAAACAAAGGTTAGAAAATATTACTTTACCAGATTAATATTCCATTTAACTGACCTGCATTTACATTCATACCTATATTGTTTTGCTGATGAATTCATTTGTCAAGAGGGCTTTAATAATATCCACTAAAATGCATAACAGATTGGCATCCCTCAAAAACATTACTATTATCACGAGTAACTAAATCTGTCAAATTTACTCTAGAAAACAAACACAGGGAAGTACAATGACCAGTTGTTAGATCACTTAGAAATCAGAGGTAAAAAAATTAGTAATGGAAACAAAATTTTAGGCATTTCTCAAATTATTTTTCAAAGGACCATATTGCCTTATTAACTAATATTTGACTAAGAGTATTTACAACCATTAATCTAGAAAAGAAATTCTTCCACTGCAATGCACCTTTCTCCATGTACGTGTGAATGAGTGCATCCATTTCCTTTATTTATAGTTCTAAATTACTTATTAATTTATTAAATAGTCTCTTTTCAAATGGAATAAAATTTTAGTGAAAATTTATAATAATTGAGAACAAGATTTGGGATATAGAAACTTCTACGTGTATTGGCATCATATCAAAAAAGCAAAATCTGTTGATTCTCAAAATTTGCTGGCCAAATGATAGATGCTTGTTGAAAATGAAGATATCACGGTCAATTCCCAAGGACTATGATTAATTAGATTTGGGGTAGGGCTAGAAGTCTATATTCTTAATAAACTCTAGTGAATGTGATATTAGTTGGTCTGAAAAGTAGGCTTGGAGAAGCATTGATCTATTGCAAAAAGTGTACTTCTCTCTGAACACCTGAAAAAAGAACATCTATTAGATGCATTTAAATCCTATTCTAAATACTCCCATAAAAGTGGTTCTAATAAAAATATTTATAATAATATAAAATTTTTATAATTTTCAGGATAATGCTGATAATGTTTTTAAATAAATCAGTTCATTTGTTTGGCTTTTCTTTCTCTCCCTTTCTTACTAAATATACCTCCTTTTTGAAAATATATTGCACTTCCACTTCCCACTCCCCCAATTAATATACTTACTTACCTCTTTAGTTAAAATTCTATTGAGTTTTCTGTGCTCAAGTAGAAACCAAAGGGGAAAAAAGTAGCACTTTACTACTTAATCTTTGAGAAGTTACTCATCTTGTCTGAAATTTATTTCCTGTCCTGTAAAATTGGGATAATACATCACAGGGTCATTTTAAAGATCAAATAAAAGAATGCATGTCAAATGTCTTTAAAAAATAAGGAGGTAGCATAAGAATGTGAAGCATTATCCCCTGTCATGCACTCATTGGAACTGTGCTATTTAAGAAATAATTTTTATTGTGTTAAAGTAAAGAATAAAGATAGAATGAAATAAACTAAAGTTGAATCAAATTAAAAATTAACAATAATAGGCTGGGTACAATACCTCACACCTGTAATCTCAGCACTTTGGGAGATCAAGCCAGGAGGACTCCTTGAGGCCAGGAGTTCAATAGCAGCCTGGGCAACATAGTAAGACCCCATCGCTACAAAAAATTTAAAAATTAGCTTGGCTTGGTGGTATGTGTGTAGTCTCGGCTACTTAGGAGGCTAAGGCAGGATGATAACTTGAGCCCAGGTGTTCACAGCTTCAAAGAGCTATGGATTGTGCCATTGCACTCCATCCTAGATGACACAGCAAGCCCTGTCTAAAAAAAAAAAAAAAGACAGAAAGAAAGGAAGGAAGAACAAAAAGAAAAAAGAAAAAAATTAACAATAATAACAAAATCCTATTTTTGCTCTTATATGGAAAAATAAATTCATGAAAGAAAAAACTTATTGCATTTTTTAAAGATTCACACAGAACAAAACATGCAGTTTAAATTTAAGTTCAAACTTCTCCACTTAATTAGTAAACAGCAGACTCTTAGTCCACTATTGAAGTACAAAGTTTTGATGAATTTTTGTCTTCAGTTTGCAAAGCTAAACAAAACTATGGTACTTGATATACGAGGGATATTCTTAGAAATCTCTGCCACCTAGTGTACAAATGTCATCCTAGGGAATCTAAATGATTTCATTCAATTGCCTTGTATGCTGCCACTGGTCTTCAGAGAATTAGCTTTGAGTATGTCCAGGTCAGATCTGAAGTTGTAATTTGAAGTGGGAATAATACACATACTGCATTTTCTAAAGAGCATCTGACCTGAAAATCAATATAACATTTCATTTTCATTTTAGCAGCACTTTAAATTAAAGTTCCATTTATAAATGTTTTAATATGGCAATAAGAGACTCCTGGGTATGTTTTAGTCTTTCATTAATATACACCTCTTGTGTGTTGCAAGATACATGCTTACTGAATAAATCCCTTTGACCATTCAAAGTGTAAATTAATGGTCCAATAAAGCAAAGCCTAGGGTATCTTAATGACAGCAAAATACAACTCTTTAATTTAGAAAATAAAATATTATATTTTCCCTTCCAATAGCTCTTCAGCATGTGCATAAAATAAATATCAAGGGATTAAAAGAAATAGCAAAGCTTCTTTAGCCATATTTTTACATGCAAAAATCACTCCCCAACTCTCATTTTTAGCTTTAGATTTAATTATTTTCAGCTCAGTTTCACAGGGGGGTAGAGGGCAAAACTTGGGAGTTTATAAAGGTGTACTATTAAAATGTGTTTAAAAGTAAAAATGTGTTTAAAAGTAAAAAGTCAACTACACCAACCCCTCTCTCTTGGTCCCAACATCCTCTGCCCACTCCTTTGCCCAGTTTGCTAAAGGCAAGAGACATGTGTGAAGGCTATGCTTTGCCATGTGGTTCCGAGAACAACATTTTCCTCAAGCTCTAAAACATCCGCAATGAACCAAAACTCAGCAGCATGCTTTCACTCTCTGCTCATTTTACTCTTCTCTGTGAGAAGAACCAGATGGCCTTCATGTCAACCTGGCCTACCAGGTCTGGGATTGAAATTTCATCTCCTGCCCTTCAGCTGCCTCAGCCTGAGCGAAGGTTCACATACACACATCGCCAGTAAAATCTCACTGTAATGGGCAGGTCTTTCTTGCACTTTTGCTCTGCTAAATCTGCCTCTCTTAGGGACTCCAGACAGCATAATGCTTTGTTATCGTAATGTGCCATACAATTATTGAACTGTTCTCATGAGATCATTTTAGTATATAAAACCCATTAAAATTAGCAAGAATTATCAGGAAATGAGCAAATAAAAGAATAATTCAACGCTCCCTTTTTTTTAATTCACCAAGCCTCCTTTTGATGGCTAATGGCAACTAGTAGCAAGAAGCATGCATCAGTTAAATAAAACATTAGCCTTAAGCAAGAGATGTCAAGCAATTCTTCTAAATTACTTGTCATAATAGCAGGTTGGTGAGCACTGGAATAAAAACCAATATCATAATTTTACAGGATGTGCTGGCACTTTGAAGTGGCAATGAGACTACAGGGGAGCAAAGGCCGTGTGTAACTACAAATGATATGTAGCAATACTGCTGCATCTCTAGGGAAAAGAGGCAACCAACATACTGTTCAGAGATTAATAGGCCCTTAAAAGAGTGACTTTTTTAAATAGTTAAATTTATGGTAAGATATAATATTTATAACACAAACCAGTACATATATACACACATATGACCAGGTGCAGAGGTGTGTGTATGTGAGTATATGTATGTATGTAAAAACAAATAAAAAGTTTCACAAAAATAATGCTTAGGTTTACTATGAGTGATATACTTTGCTTTATTCTGTTCCCTTTTTTATATTAAAAAAATAAAGATGGTCTCTAAATGATTTGATTTTGTTACCTTCTAATGGGACACAACTCTACAATTTGAAAAATACTATTTTTTTTATTTCAAAGTAGTATGGGGGTACAAATGTTTTTGGTTGCATGAATCACTTTTGTAATGCTTGATTCAGGGGTAAAAGTGTGCCTGTCACCCAGATAGTGTTCATTGCACTTGTTAGGCAGGTTTTCACCCATCCCCTCCTCCTCCATCCACCATATTGTTACGTGTGATGAAAAATGGATTTTTTTTGACAATTGCAAATATTCAGCACAATGGTTGGATAAGGATGAAGTGCTGAAACATAGTCCAAAACTGAATTTTAATCAGAAAAAGATAATGGTATCTGATTGGTGGTCGAGCACTGGTATTATCCATTACAGCTTCATGAAACCTGGTAAATCGATTGCAGTGGATGTCTACTGCAACCAACTGGATGAAATGATGAGGATGCTGTGATTATGCAGCCAAGATTGGTTAACAGAGACAGGCCAATCCTCTTTCGAGACAACACATGTCGCACAAACAATGTTGCTCAAACTACAGCAGCTGGACTTGAAAACTCTCTGTCCACCATATTCACCAGACATTGCACCAACTGATTACAACTTATTGCAGGCTTTGGACCACTTCTTGCAAGGAAAAATACTCAATTCCCAACAAGCTATGGAAAACACCTTTTGCAATTTCATTGCTACTCAGTCTCCAGGCTTCTTTTCTGATGGCATAAACAAGCTACTGTTAAAATAGCAAAACTGTGTGGATAATTTAGGCTCATACTTTGATTAATTGTACTGATTCTTGAGATATAATAAACTACACTTTTGATTCAAAATCGGACATTTCATATTTAATGACCTAATAAAGGCCGTTGTGACTGGGGTAAAGTGATAACTCCTTGTGGTTTTGATTCCCATTAAAAACACTTTTTAAACTATTTTCATTTTAAAAAATTTTATAGACATGATGCATCATTTAAACTAAGACCTCAATACTAAATCAAGTACTAAAATGATGTATTCACAATAAATCTTGTAACAATGATTTAAAAAATTAATAATCATTTTTGGTTTCAGTTACATTTACCAAAAGTTAACCCATCATCAAATACTTTGAGTTTCTGGATACTTTTAACAGATGATTTTAATTATTTTTAAGCCATCAGTTTGGTAAGAAGGAAGTATAAAACTATCATATATTTATTTCTTACTATATTTCTTTATGCTTACATTAATTAGTTACCTTAGTATTCACAAAAATCCAGTCAGAGAAAAGTACTATTACCTTTATTTATTACCTCCTTTTGTTGTTGTTGTTGTTGTTGTTATTGTTATTTTGAAGACAGAATTTTACTCTATTTCCTAAAGCTAGAGTGCAGTGGCACAATCATAGCTCACTGTAGCCTCAAACTCCTGGCTCAAGCAATTCTCCCACCTCAGCCTCTCAAGTAGCTGGGATGACCAGTAGGTGTGCACCACCACACCGGACTAATTTTTCTTATTTATTTATTTGTTAAGACAGGATCTTGCTATGTCACCCAGGCTGGTCCTGAACTCCTGTTCTTAAGCAATCCTCCTGCCTCTGCTTTCCAAAGTGCTGGAGTTACAGGCAAGAGTCACCATGCCCAATCTCACCTCCATTTTAGGGATAAGGAAATAGAGTCAGTGATGCTCAGATAACTTGTCTAAATCATTCATTTATCAAGTAGAAGGTATAGAATGAGTCCATGCCTTCTGATTATACATCCAATAATTACATTAATATCATGCTAATACTCTGTACTACCTGGTATGTCTTTTGATAACTTAAATATTGTTCTATAAGGTCTGACATTTAAATACTCAAATGGTTACGTGATTAAATGTTTATATTTTTAATGCATAGGGTCATCTGCTTAAACTATGCCCATGGAGCCAAGGCAGAAAATGCATCAAAGAAGGGAATCTCTTTGTTCAAGAATGTGGTATAATGAAGTGCCCAGCCACAGAGAGCTATCACCTCCCTGTGGTACTGTGGTATACAGGGATTTAGACTGTTAGACACTGGGGTGGGACTGCTTGGATTCAAATCCCAGTGCAACAAACTACTAGCTATGTGACTTTGTAGGTATCAGCTCTGAAATGTGCAAATTGTGATAATTATAATAGTCCTTGTCACAAAATGTGACCATAATGGCTAGTACCTAGGAAGCATGCGATATATGTTAGTTATTAGAAACACTTCCACTGTCTACATGTAGTTATGTAGCATTTAAAAATGTGACATGAAGATATATAGCAATCAATCACTTTACCTTTGTTTCTATTGTTTGTGACCATCAATTTCACTTTCTCTTCAGCTATATGGTACAATCCACAATTTCAAAGACATACTTCTCTGACATGGCCAGAGAATTTGTTCCGAAGGGAACAACATGTGTAAGTAATACAAGAAAGAATTGTGCCAAGAAAAATTATGAATGTTATGTAAAATTTGATCTAATTCAAGCCAACAAACAATTATAAACTCTGAAATGCGTTCATAATATCAGATGGCTGAGGTTTCAAAAACAAAATCAAACAAAGAAAGATACTTATTTCTGAAGAAAACATGCACACACACACAGACACACAGAAGCATGGATGTCATAGGGATTTAGTCCTGCTCAACATCTGGTCTGGATTTAGATAAAACCGTAAAGAGAGTGGTGATGAGATTAAACAACTGCTTTCCTACTGTTAATTGTCTTGATATTTGCTATGCAATGACTAAGCTATCAAAGCCTTCCCACATTATTTCAATTTAAGAGAATTTCAAAGCTAAGGAAAAATGGCAGAAAGATTGGGCTCTAGACTAAAACTTAACAGGTATGTAGATTGTCTCAGACTTGAATAATAAATCTATAAAAATATAAAATGTTAATGTAATTTTAAAATATTAAAAGGAACAAAATTTTACATTAGAGTTAAGAGCTTAAGATATACCAGCTGTTTTATCTTATAAAGACACTATAGAAACAGATAAGATAAAAACTTTTAAATGTGTAAAGTTTATATGTTACACATAAAGATGAAAAGATTAAATAAAAATATAGCTCTAGACTTACATGTCTAAATATCTGCCAGACTGCATCCAAATCATTAGAAACAAACAAGATTAGAGCATATTTTAAAATACACAGAGGAAAGAAATTTCATAATCTACTTTTAATATTAATACCGTCTCTAAAAATTCTCTTGCAAGAATGCTTGCCATTTGACTCACTTGTATTCCTATCCCTCACAGCAAGACACAATGGTCTTTTTTTAAAATCTCTATTAACAAAAGAGATTAAGCATATTCTCAACTCTGTATAAAAATAGCCAAATTAATGATTATAGGATAGGGAATATAATCAATGAAGATGTTATAAGAGGAAATTGGATTGCTGTGAGTTAATGAAGAAGGCTGAGAGGGGATGATCTATAGGGTTTCTACACATTCCTTTCTCTTGCTCTCAGTACTGTATGATGAATTCAAGTGACATATGTTTACTATTTTAAACTTTTGACCTTTAATATTTGGGTGCTTGTTTCCTTACATGGAAAGAATATATAATGGGAAAGCTAGGTAGACACTTAAATAGCTACTTAAACAGGCTAAATCTATCTCTTATAAATCCAAACCAAGTATCATTCACTTGCAGGCTCAGAAATATACCAATGTTACATCTTTATTTTTCTACATATAATATCAAGGTACAACTGTCTAAATGAATCTCTCATAGAACTAGTTTTCAATAGAAAAATCATCAGATTACTAATGTCATCTGCAAGGAAATAAGTCACAACTGAAAATGTCAATTGCCTTGAATTTAAAAGGCATGTGGCTTTGTTACATAATGAATTAAGATTAGAAAATTGTGAAATGATCTTAATTGTTTAGATTCAGAAATCATAAAAACCAGGGTGGGTGCATTTTATTATTAATGGAAAATATGGGTGAGGGAGTTACATTCCCAGTATTAACATTTTCCTAAACTTCTTTTCTTTGAACTGTTAAAAACAAATCCTTAAGTATCGATAAAAGTTGTCAACCTTTTTGGTAGCAGTAGTGCTTGTTTTTGTATTTGATATTCAATAAAATACTATCTGAAATATGAAAGAATTGAGTTTGTTTTCCAACTACAATCATGTTACCTGGAACCTATTGCAAAGAACATATTATTTTCAATAAATTTATTCAACAAATACTTTTGGAGGCCTTATAATGTTCAAAATACTTGACTACATCCTATGTTGAATATAGAAAATACCATAATTAGCATAGAATCTATATGCCCAGGCCACAAGTATTATACGTCCTGCTATACAACATGTTACAGTCTGGGAGGATAGGATATATACACACTCAAAAAAAAATATGCATTGAGAGGTGAATATATTTGGAACATTTTCAATAAAATGCACATGTAAAGTAAAATTTTAAGATGCTAAAACATCATCTTTCCAATCCTGGGCAAATCTGCACATCATACACTTCAGATTGTCCTACAGTTTTGAAATCACTCCTTTCACACAAAACTTCCCCTGGTTACTTAAAAAAGCAAGATAATATCCTTAACACATACCTTCTTATTTATGCTGAACCCCACAATGTGCACTTATTTTTCTCTCTGATGCCTCATGTAAATATTTGCAGAGGCTGTAGCTATGTGTCAAACCAAGCTATCCATCTGATAAATCTCACGTGTTTTCTTTTGATGTCAACACAACCAAATAACAAGACCACAGGGCCAGCTGAGGTATCACATGAAGCTTAACTGTCAGCACGCCACCTGCTTTGCCTCACGGTCACAGTTTCCCATGTGTTTTTTGATGTTCGCCTAACAGAAAAGGTCTGTCTACATCAAATGTAGATAAAACTCACTCAAACAGTTGACTCTGATCATTAGGGACAGAGATAGAGCCCTTAATTTGGTCTTTAAAGAATCTGTTTTTTAATGTATAAATTGGATGTTGAATATCTTTTTACTAAACATCTCAGCCAAATCAATGGTATCTACCTTTGTCAAGGAATTCATAAAGAGCAGGAATTCGTTGAAATTATTTTAGATGATTCATTTGGAGGATAAAAATTAAAACTGATAATTTTTATTTTATCTGTTCATTAATAAAGACTATGAGGAAAGGAGGTGTTTTCCTAATATTAATGTTTTCCTATTTTTTCCTTTTCTTTGAACTGTTAAAAAGAATTTTTTTCAATATTAATAAAAATGCCACCACTCTTTGTAGCAACACTGTCCATTAACTTTAACACAGTATTTTGCTGTGTTAATTACTTAAATAAGTGATTTCTAAAAGATATGTTAAAATGAGAGTACACAGGAAATTAACACAAAAATGGGTATTCTGGAAGTCAATTATGCTACTATATCTTAGCTGAATTTGGGGAGGAAAAAGAGGAGTACGAAGTTTTGCTTTAGGAAAACATCAAAAGTGACTTTTTAAAAGTGACAAAATTTATGTGGATTATGTGCTATAAAATATTTTATAAAGTTAAGAAATTATTATTATTGTTAAATATTATAGCTCAACATGATAGATAAATTATAGTAATACTATAATGCATGAGATGAAACTGAAACCTATCAAGTATTGATAATAAATGCAAAGAAGAGATACTAATTTTACAGCTTGATATGCCACTGGGAAAAGAAGCAGTTAACTTAAGTCTTCTTATGCTTGGAAGAAGATAAAAATCAAGTCAAACTCTACCATTAAAATAAAGCCGATGAAAGAACAAAACCTAAAGCAAACCAATAAATATTGAATAAAAGCCAAAATAAACAAAAGAAGCTCTGATTTAACCTAGTCAGATGAAGACATTTATTTCTTCTCCCTCTGGTAACTTTTCACAATGGAAATAAAGAAATAACAGAGTTTAAACATACAAATACAGAGATCAGAAATGCACTAATTGCAAAGACAAAATTTTAACACATTTCTGAAAGACAACATGCGAAAAGGTTGTGTCCAGTGAAGCAGGTAGTAAAAGCCCGGATGCTCACAGACTGGGTTATAGCCAAGGAGGGATATGTATGTTCAACATACAGAATGCAGGGGGTTGGGGAAGGGGGCAGGCAAACATCTCATTCACCAGGTATATCCACAAGATGTGACCCATGGTAGTCAAGCCAGAAAATAAAGGTGTGTTTTATTTAAAATAAAAAGATAACCTAGAAGAACTAAACATATTATAATATTCTAACCGTATGGGCAAAGGTCAGAAGGGGTCATAAGAAAGTAAATGTTCTTTGCCTGCATCCATTAAAAAATAATCAACAAATCATGACTAAAATAGATATACCAATAAATAGGAATAAAACCATCCATTTAATAGAATGAAAAAAAAAATAGAATGAAGATACAACAAAAAGATCCTAAAACAGAAAGTTATCATTTGTTGCCTTTGGGATTGGGGTGAAGTCTTTTATGATAAACCCTTTAATGCCATTTCACTTTGATAAAGTGTATGACTTACATGAAAATAATAAATACAAGTAATAGACTCATATACATTTTTAAGAGTAATAAAATCTGCCTCCTAAATCTGAAGATGTACTAATAGTTAATGCCTGAACCAAATTGCCATTCAATAAGTCTTCACTGTTTCATGATAATAAAAAATAAACACCATATATACATAAAAGTGTCATAAAATCATTCTTACTCTAATCTAATCAGACATCTGTGATTCATCCAAAGAGACACTGATTTTAGATCTTGCCTAATTTCTTCAATAAACAAAACTAACTCTCCTTCCTTCCCTCCCTCCTTCCCTCCTCCCAACCTTCCTTTATATTTACACACATTCTGTGATTAATTTACTCTATATTCAGTAGCTGTCCTTTATATTAGGTTCTAGAACACAAAGATGTAAAATGCAAATTATTTATCTCAATTATTTCACTGGATTAATAAAGAAGATAGACCTATAAACTAGCAATCATAATAAGTATGTTAAACCATAAAATTATGTTCATGTACTGAGATGCCTAATTAGAAAACATTTTTAAAACTGCCATTTAAAAGTGGCCACCTTCTCCGTTTGAGCAGACTTGGGAATTAACCTTGAAGCTAAAGGGAAATTGTAGCTAAAGGGAACTCACTTGATAGACCCAAGTTATCATAGCTGTTTAAATATTTATTTTAGCAAGTAGTCACCTACTGATTAGCAGATTGACAGACAGGATATTTTCCCAGATTAACAAAGGTTATCTGTCCTAAAAATCCTTAGCATTCAGACATATTAAGATCTTTAGAAAAATCAAAGGGGCTTCTGTACGGAGCCCTAACAGACTCCTGGAAGAGAAAGCTTTCTGGGATGTGGTGATCCAGAACCAGTCCCTTTCTGAGATTTATAGGCATTAGAATCACCTGGCAGACTGAGATGGTATCTGCTCACAGTGAAGGCATAGATGTCCCTTTGAATATGTCTGTGGAAAGTAGGGAAGACTCCTTTAAAACAAAAAGAATTAGGAGTTTATGATTCGGGATCAGGGATTTGCAAAACCTAACCCTGCAAATCAGACATCTCTCCTCTCTGGTCTAAGGTGGGAAGTCCTCAGTTCAACTTTGGGGTGTTGTAAATTAAAAAAAAAAAAAAGTTTTGGAATAGAGGAAGAATGGCAGAGTAAAGGTGACCTCCTGGATCCCTGCTCCCAGAGAAAGAGGAGAAGAACTCTCTCTGCTACTCACAAGTGTGTCGCTCCCCCACAACAACAGCATTGTGAAACTGCAGAGAAACAGCATGGGACACACAGCACAGGAATAAAAAGGTGAGTGTGAGATAGGATCACCAAGTCTGGAGAGTGCGAGATAAACAATAAAGAATAGAGCGTGGGATGGCTGCACACGCTTGGCCAGCCAGTGCAGTGGCATCTGACCCACAGGAGAACTCCTGCTTCCCCACTGACCTCCCCACCCACTCAGACAGGGACTTGCCTGAAGTTGGTGCAAAATCTCGGCAGGAGAGGTTGGGCTCTGTGGAGAGGAGACAATAACAGGAAGTATCTTGAACTCCCCAGAGCTCTGTGCTAGGACTGCACTAGGCAGGGGAGGGACTGGTCTGAGCTGCCGCTGGAGGGAGTTAGGAGACAGGCACCTCACCTCTGGAGGTCAGTGGGACCAGAACAATGGAGGTGAACACTGAAAAGGGGTCTCTAACCTGGAAACTGCTGCGGATGATTAGGCCGGCTCAGGGTGGGTCAGAAAGAGCAAGACCTTCTGCCAGACAGGCACAAGATTGCGCGAGGGCAACACACAAGAGACAACGGGCGTCCTGTTGACATAGCTCCCCAGTCCAGCATCCGACAGCTCCTGAACAGTCGCCGGTAGGGCCAGGGCTCTGCAGGTAGGCGGCCGCCATTTTGGGGGTCCACAACCCACACTCTGTGGTGCGCTACGGTTTCAGGCAGCACCCTTCCTCCAGCCTGGGGACTCTTGTGACAGGCTCAGCCCTTCCGCAACCTATTGTCAGCTAGCCAGGCCCATTTTGACAGGTGAATTTTGAGTGCTTCCCGAGTCATGGGAGGCTACCACCTGTGGGATTCACAGGCGCTGGGACACTGGCTGGTCTCGGGCATCACCCCTCCCCCTAGAGCAGCGAATTTCCCGCCAAAAGTGGTAGCTCCGCCCCTGGAGTTAGGGAGAGGCAAGAAAAGCCATTTTCCCTGTGTGACTGGCGTGAATCTGCGGGGCCTTGGGGCAGATCAATAGTTGATAGCCCAGTGATTCGGCCTGTCAGACCGGCTTAGGTCATCTAGTAGGATCATAACTCTGGGGCCTGATCTCCACATCTGGGTGGCTGCCAACAGTGGGGTTCATGGTCAGGAAGGAAAATCCTGGCCAGAGGCCACAGCAGGTATACCAAGTAATCCCTCCCATCAGCAGCCTCCCAAGCATGGTGGAAGAACCCTGAATAACATATTAGCGGCTCCCCCTAGCGGTAGACCAAGCAACCATAGAAGCACACACACTCAGGCTGGTAGGCAGCAGCTATGGTCTGCCTTGCTCCTGCCACCACTTTAAGGGGGAATAGGGTCCAAGTGACCCTCGGGAATGGCGAGATCCCTCCTAAAGATTGGGGCATTAGTATTCCTCACCTGGGGACCAGAAACCAACACAGAGGCATCAGATTACCTTGATAACTGGCTCCTCCACACAATCTACAATCAATGGCAGAGAGGGTGACTCCATAGCTCAACACAGTGCCCTCCATCTCAAGCTATTAGAGAGCGGTGGAGTTATACACACAGGTGCGATTCACCACATGGGAGCTTAAGCTGGGGGACCAGACTCATTAATCTCCACTGGCAAGAGGTGAAGACAACAAGTCAGAGGTAACCCAACTTGCCGAAATACCTCTAAGGCAATATAAGACCAGTGCGCCTCCTCCCACCACTGTTAAGGAACATCCGATGGGGGCTTGAAGTTAAGGGCACAAACCAGTCCTAGCACTCCCAATTCTCAATCAATTACCCGGATGAGAAAGAACCAGAGAAAGAACACAGGGAATACAAAAGAGCAGAGAGAAAAGTCACCCTCAAAAGAAATCATGAGACCCTCAAAATTGGATGCTAATTTAAATGAAATGATTAAATTAACAGATGAAGAATTCCAAATATGGATTGTAAGGAAAATCAATGGAATTGAAGAGAAAATAGAAACCCAACACAAAGAAACCACGAGAACAATTCAGGAAATGAATGAAAAATTCTCTAAAGAAATTGAAATATTTCCAAAAACCAAACAGAAATCCTGGAAATGAAGGGGGCATTCAAGGAACTTCAACTTTTAAGGCTTAAGTGGAAAGCCTTAAAAACAGAGTGGATCACACAGAGGAGAGAATTTCAGAGCTTGAAGATGATGCCTACGTGCTAAACAAATCAGATGAAGAAAAAGAACACAGAAGCAAGAGACAAGAGCAGAACATACAAGAAATGTGGGATTATGTAAAGAAATCAAATATAAGAATTATAGGCACCCCAGAGAGAGAAGAAGAAAATACACAAGGGCTGGAAAATCTATTTCTTGGAATACCAGAGGAAAATATGCCTGGCCTAGCCAGAAACCTAGATATCCAGATACAAGAAGCACACATAACTCCTGGGAGACTCAACATGAAGAGGCAAACACCAAATAACATAATTATCAGACTGGCCAAAGTAAACATGAAAGAGGAAATCCTTTGCACAGTAAGATGAAAACAACAGATAATCTATAAAGGAAAACCTATCAGGCTAACTAACTGCAGACTTCTCAAATGAAACCCTACAAGCAAGAAGGGACTGGGGACCCAACCTCAATCTTCTTAAACAGAATGATGGCCAACCTACAATTCTTTACCTCGCAAAACTGAGCTTCATCTATGAGGGAGAAATAAAGACTGTCCCAGACAAGCAATCACTGATGGAATTTGTGAAGACCAGACCTGCTCTACATGAAGTACTCAGACCTGCATTATACACTGAACAGCACAACGGACACCCACCAAATTAAAAACACTCAAGAGTTAATGTCCAGAACCCAGATTCCACAATGGCTCAAGAGGTAAAACAAAACCATAAGAACTTACTCAACAATATGAACAGAAATCTACCCCAAATATCAATCCTCTCAATAAATGTAAATGGGTTGAATTATTCTTTGAAGAGACACAGACTAGCTGAGTGGATAAAAAATTATAAGACAGGTATCTGCTGTCTCCAGGAAACACATCTAACCCAAAAAGACACTTTCAGACTCAAGGTCAAGGGTTGGAAAACAAACTTTCAGGCAAATGTAAACCAAAAGAGAGCCAGAGTAGTGACTCTGATTTCAGACAGTATAAATTTTAAAATAGCAAAAGTAAAAAAAGATAAAGATGGTCACTATATAATGGATGAAAGGAAAAATCCAATAAGAAGACTTGATTCTTAATATCTATGCGCCCAACACAGGAGCACCCAGATATATAAAGTAAACCCTGTATGAACTAAATAGCATGATAAACTATAAAAGTAGTGCCACAGTAGTGGGGGATTTCAACACCCCACTGTCTGAAATGCACAGATCCTCCAAACAAAAAATAAGCAAAGAAATAATGGACTTAAACAGAGCTCTAGAACAAAGGGGTCTAACAGACCTCTACAGAACATTCCACCCAAATAAAGCTGAATATACATTCTTCTCATCAGCTCATGGAACTTTCTCCAAAATCGACCACATCCTAGGCCACAAATCAGACCTCAACAAATTAAAAAAAAAGAAATTGTACCATGTATCTTCTCAGACCTTAGTGGTATAAAACTAGAGATCAATTCCAACAGAAATACTCACCACTTCAAAAATTCATGGAAATTAAACAATATATTACTAAATGACTGCTGGGTGAAGGAAGAGATTTTGATGGAGATCAAAAAATTCTTTGAATTAAATGATAATGGGGACATAAGCTATCAAAACCTGTGGAATACAGCAAAAGCATTATCCTGGAGATAATGCTTTCCTCAGGAGAAGAAAACTAATAGCATTAAATGCTCACATTCAAGAGACAGAAAGCTCACAAATCAACAAACTAATAAACCATATCAAGGAACTGGAAAAGGAAGAGCAAATTAATTCTAAACCTAGTAAAAGAAAGAAAATAACTAAGACTAAAGCAGAACTAAATGAAATTGAGAACAGAAGATCAATAAAACCAAAAGCTGGTTTTTTGAAAGGATAAACAAAATTGATAGCCCTCTTGCTAGATTGACAAATACTAGAAAGCAGAGGACTTTAATAAACTCAATCAGAAATGAAAAAGGAGAGATCACTACAGATGTCATGGATATATAAAGCATTATCTTTGAATATTACAAAAATCTATATGCCCAAAAGCTACAGAATATGGAGGAAATGGACAAATTCTTGAAAACACACAACTTCCCTAAGCTCAATCAGGAGGAAATAGATCTCCTGAATAGAACAATATCAACCACAGAAATTGGAGCAGCAATAAAAAATCTTCCAAAAAAAAAAAATTCCTGGACCAAATGGGTTCATACCTGAATTTTACCAAACATGCAAAGAAGAACTCATACCTGTACTGCAGAACTTATTCCAAAACATTGAGACAGATGATATCCTACCCAACTCATTCTACGAAGCCAATATCACCTTGATACCAAAGCCAGAAAAGGATGTAGCAAAAAAAGAAACCTACAGACCAATATCCCTCAGGAATACACATGCAAAACTTCTCAACAAAATTTCTGCAATCCAAATCCAATAGCACATCAGGAAAATAATTCACATGACCAGGTGGGCTTTATCCCAGAAATGCAAGGCTGGTTCAACATATGCAAATCCATAAATGTAATTCACCACATAAACAAAAGCAAGAACAAAGACCATATGATTCTCTCAATAGACGCAGAAAAAACATTTGATAAAATCCATCACACTTTTATGATAAAAACCCTCAACAAAATAGGCAGAGATGGGACATTTGTTAAAATTATTAAAGCCATATATGACAAACCCACAGCCAATATCCTATTGAATGGGGAAAAATTGAAAGCATTCCCACTTAGAACTGGAACCAGACAAGGTGACAAAGTTGCCCACTAACTCCACTTCTATTCAACATAGTACTGGAAGTGCTTGCCAGAGCAATCAGACAAGAGAAGGGAATTAAGGATGTCCAAATGGGGACAGAAGAGATCGAATTCTCACTCTTTGCTGATGACATATTATTATACCTAGAAAATCCCAAGGATTCAGCCAAGAGACTCCTGGAATTGATAAATGAATTCAGTAAAGTCTCAGGATACAAAATCAATGCACACAAATCAGTGGCATGCATATACACCAATAATAGTCTAGCCAAAAATCAAATCAAAGATGCAACATCTTTCACAATAGTATCAAAGAAAATTAAATATTTAGAAATATATGTAACGAAGAAGGTGAGAGATATTTATAGGGAGAACTACGAAACACTGAGTAAAGAAATTGTAGATGATATGCACAGATGGAAATCCCTACCATGCTCATGGATTGGTAGAATCAATATTGTTAAAATGTCCATTCTACCTGAAGTGATCTACAGAATTAATGCAATCCCTATCAAAATTCCACCATCATTCTTTACAGATTTAGAAAAAATAATTCTATGCTTTATCTGGAACCAGAGAAGACCTCATATACCCAAAGCAATCTTAAGCAAAAAGAAAAAATTGGAAGGCATCAATCTGCCAGACTTCAATCTTTACTACAAGGTTATAGTAACCAAAACAGGATGGTACTGGCACAAGAACAGAGATACAGACCTTTGGAATAGGATGGAGATCCCAGATATAAAACCATCCTCATATTGTCATCTAATCTTCGACAAAGCAGACAAAAGTATACACTGGGAAAAAAAATCTCTATTCAATAAGTGGTGCTGGGAAAACTGGATATCCACATGCAGAAGATTGAAACTGGATCCCCATCTCTCACCTCTCACAAAAAACAACTCATGTTGGTTAACAGACTTAAACTTAAGGCATTAAACCTTAAGAATTCTAGAAGAAAATTTGGGGAAAACTCTTTAAGACACCAGCCTAGGTAAAGAATTTATGACGAAGACCCCAAAGCAATCACAGCAGCAAAAAAAATAAACAAATGGGGCCTGACCAAATTAAAAAGCTTCTGCACAGCCAAGGAAACTGTCCTTAGAGTGAATAGACAACCTACAGAATGGGAGAAAATATTTGCTTTCTACACATCAGATAAAGGGCTGATAACAAAGAATCTATATAGAACTTAAGAAAATCAACAAGACAAAAATCAAACAACCCCATCAATAAATGGGCCAAGGACATGGACAGAAACTTTTCAAAAGAAGACAAACTAATGGCCATCAAACATATAAAAAAGTGCTCAACATCTCTAATCATTAGGGAAATGCAAATCAAAACTACAATGAGGTATCACCTAACTCCAGTGAGAATGGCCTCTATCAAAAAGTCCCAAAATAACAAATGCTGGAATGGATGTGGAGAGATTGAAACACTCTTACACTGCTGGTGGGACTGCAAATTAGTACAACCCCTGTGGAAAGTAATTTGGAGATACCTCAAAGAGCTAAAAATAGAAATACAATTTGATATAGCAATCCCACTACTAGGCATCTACCCAAAGGAAAAAAAAAGATATTCTATGACAAAGACATCTGCACTCAAATGTTTATAGCAGCATAATTCACAATTGCAAAGATGTGGAAACAACTCAAATGTTCATCAATACATGAGTGGATTAATAAAATGTGCTATATGTATACCATGGAATATTACTCAACTACAAAATCAATGGTGATCTAGCACCTCTTATATTATCCTGGCTAGGATAATGAGCCCATCCTTCAAAGCGAGGTATCACAGGGATGGAAAAATATGCACCACATGTACTCGCCATCAAACTGGTACTAAGTGATCAACACTAAGGTGCTCACATGGTAGTAACACTTACTGGGTGCTGGTCAGGTGGAGGACAAGGGGTGAGGGATAGAGCAGGTGGGGTGGGTAAACCTACACCTAATGGAGATCAGGCGCACTGTATGGGGGAAGGACACACTTGCGGCCCTGGCATGAGTGACGGAAATGCATTTCATGTAACCAAAATATGTGTACCCCCATAATATCCTGAATTTAAAAAAATTAAAAAAATAAATAAATAAAAATTTTAAAATAGTTAAAAAAAAGTTTTGCATAAGAGATTTACATTTTATGGAAATTGTTCTTGATGAAAATGGATCATGGATCAGAAGGTGGAAAATGGAAAGGAGGAATACCACTGAGGCATTGTACATTACTCACAAATTTATCTCGTGTAATTTTGACTCAGACACTGAAAAACAATAGATATTACATTCCAAATTAAGGTGTCTGACCCAAATGCAAAGTTTTAGATAATTCAGCAGAAAGTCTTGAACCCTGATAAGAGAAATATAAGAGATGCTTAGTGGATTTGAAGCCTGATGTGCTGGAACCTCTTATACTTGAGTAGGTTATAAAAGAGTTTTCACAATGGGAAAGATGGATGAAAGATTTAAGAAGGAAGATTTCTCTTGAGAGAGGTATATTTAGCTGGGTGGAAGCCACCTTCTTATTGCTAGCCTAGTGAGCAAAGTTTCAATGGAACTATTTGAAGAGTTTGCTATGAATGACCTCAAAACGATGGACATTCCCTTGAAGCTCTTCTAGATACTGTTACTGTTAAGGGTCACCTGCCAACATCAGAAGCCCTAAAAGAGGGCTGGCATTCCTCAGAGAGAGCCAGGCAGCAACCACATGCATTCTATGCAAAATTGCTTTTGACCAAAGAATGTGTCCCCAGCAGAACAAATGCAGAAAAACTCATGTCCGTGGAATTCACTGGTTTTCCTATGAACTCCATCACATAGAAACAGCTGACATTAAAAAAACAGTGGAATAGCTATTGAAGATACAGTTGTGGCTGCAAGTTAGATAAAAATACCCTGCTAGGCTGAGACATAATCATAGAAAAGGGAAATATACTTTGAATGAACTACTAACATATGATACTGTTTCACTCATAACCAAAATACATGGGTCTAGGAATCAAAGGGTGGAAGTGAGAGTGGTCACTCTCATTATAATTAATACCCCATCAGCAGAATTTTTGCACTCTAACCCCATAATCATGGGCTCTGCTGGTTTAGGAGTTCGTAATCCCAAAGGAAAAAAGGCTTCCATCAGAAGATACAGAGATTTTAATGAACTGGAAGTTCAGACTCATTTTTCTATTTTGTCCTCCTCCTGTGCTGTTGAACCAATTGACATAGACAGCATCTATTGCTGTACTAGATGAGGAGATTGATGCTCGTTATCAAGAGATGATGGGGTTGCTGCTACATAGCAAGTACAGGGCAGACTGTTTCTGTAACCAGGAGTTTCACTAGGGCACCACTTACTATATTCATATTCAATAACAAAAGCCACACAATAAAGGCAGGAACATTGAACAATCATCAGAAATAAAGGTTTGAATTATCCAACCAAGCAAAAATTCTTACTCTCTGAGGTACTGTCTGAAAGAAAGCAAGGAGTACATGAAATTGGTGATGACAGAAGGAAGTGAGAGTTATCAATATGATCTTTAGTCAATTACAGAAACAAAGACTATAGTCACATAATTGAATTATGTATATAATGCATATTTTACCCAGTGATTTTTTTCCCTTTGACATCCTTCTATTTTATATTACACTATTTCACATTCAGTTTGTTAAGTTACCAAACCTGAGTAACCGCATCCAGACCTGATATGCCATCTAGATAGAGATGCAAGACTTTGACACGTGTGTGGGCACTGACAGGGCACTGGATCACTCCTGGTTTTAGTTGGAGAAAGACATTATTTTCAACTGTACATTGGAGAGTTGCCTCATAAAGTTTTCAGTGTTGTAAAGTAATTAAATATGGATGGAAACATGAAAAGTGAGGCTTAGTTACAGTAAGATCAAATCATATCCATACTTAACTGTCGATATCAGATTCAATCCTTGCTCTTCCATCCTGCAAACTATATTTTCCAGGCTTCCTCGCAAATGGCTTCCATGCAAATGGCTTCCATGTACGTGTGACCACTGAGAGATATTGAGAGGGTATTGAAGTGCTACAGCATGAGAGAAGCCAGGATAGTTCTACTTTTCTCTTTTGTCAGGGGGCATTTAGGTAGTGCTGTGCCTTCTCCATAGTTTCAGTTCCTATAGCATTGGCTCTTCCTCTGAAATCCTTCCTGACTTCCACCTGGCAGCATCCACCATGAACACAGGTTCCTCGGAAAGGACCCTGGGCTCTGCTAACTCTACCCCTTCTTTTTGTTCCTCCGTTACTAGTATTAGAGAAAAATGAAAGTGTTAGGAATGTAGAGAGAACCTTGTTTCTGTGGACCACAATTGTTCTGGTTCTCATAGCTTTTATTTTTAAAATCAGTTAACAAGTGAGTATCTTGTGTTTAATGGTATTAGCACAGAACACAATAATCTACTCTCTGTTTCAGGTCTGGTTAAGAGCCCAGCACAATGGCTAGTGCTTGTAATCCCAGCAATCTGGGTGTCTGAGGTAGGAGGATTGCTTGAAGCCAGGAGTTCATGACCAGCCTGAGCAACATAACAAGACCTCATCTCTAAAAAAAATAAAAAATAAAAAAATGAAAAAAATTAGCTGGTGTGGTAGCAGTGCCTGTAGTCCCAGCTACTTAGGAGGCTGAGGTGGGAGGATTGCTTGAGCCCAGGAGTTTGAGGCTGCAGGGAGCTACAACCACACCACTGCACTCCAGATTGGATGACAGAGTGGGGCTCTGTCAATATATAAATAAATAGTCTGGTTAAAGGATCATCACTCTTTCCAAAATTTTTCAAAGATACTTGCTTTTACATAAAGTTTATTTGAGGTCATGTAAGCCAAAATAATGAAGAGAAACATGGATATGAAGGACCCCAGCATTTCAGATAAAGTTGTCTCAGATTATCTTGTTATTAGCACAGTCATTTATTACAGGAAGTGTGTAAAAAGAAATGAACAGCTACTTAGAATACATTAACATATATTTGTATTTCAAGAATCCAAAAACAAGTTTGCTACCACAAACAGGCTGTTCTATTACACTTATAAAATACATTAAATATTTAGGATAAGGACAGGTAACTACAAGTTCTCAGTTTATCATGCTGTATGTATCAGTATAATTATTGAGGAAATATTGAATGCTCTGAACACGTCAGAGTAAAACTTTGTTGCCTTTTTTTAATAAAAAAATGTAATGAGTAAAAATTTTATTTAAAATAATACATCATTCACACATCATTCTCTCCCTGTCCTGATTTTACAGCTTAGAAATTATCACTAATATTGTATCAATAACTGGAGCTAGAATGTAGCTCATGAGGGTAGGAGCTGTGTTTGTTTTTTTCAAGCTGTATCTTCAACAACTAGAAGAGGTTATAGCACATATTAGAAACATCAATATATTTGCATGCAAGGTCTCAATGCGAGAGTTAATGATAAGTAAATGAATGAATAAGTTTAATATCACTAACTTACATCTAAAATATTGTTCTGAGACAAAGTAGTAAGATTTTATGCCTTGAGCAAAGGACCTGAACAGATCTTTCTCAAATGAGGATATATAAATGGCTAATAGGCATATTAAAAAATTCTCTACACCACTAATCATCAGAGAAATGAAAATTAAAACCACAATAAGATATCACTTCCCACCTGTTAGAATAACTATTATCAAAAAGATTAAAGATAAGAGTTGACAAGGATGTGGACCAAAGGGAAGCTTTGTGCCTTGTTGGTGTAAATGTAAATTAGTACAGCCACTATGTAAAACTGTATGGAAACTCCTCAAAAAAATCAAAAATAGAATTACCATGTGAACCAGCAATCCCACTACTGGTATATCCAAAGAATATGAAATCAGTATGTCAAAGAGATAGCTGCACTCTCATGTTCATTGTGTCACTATCCACAATAGCCAAGTTATGAAATCAACCCAAGTATTCATCAATGGATGAATGGATAAAGAAAAATGTAGTATATATACACAATGGAATACCATTCTGCCATAAAAAAGGATATCCTGTCATTTGTGACAACATGGATGAACATAGAGGATATTATGTTAAGTGAAATAAACCAGGTATAGAAAGACAAATACTACATGGTTTCATTTATATATGGAATATAAAAAAGTCAATCTCTTTCCAGAGAGTAAAATGATAGTTACCAGAAGCTAGAGGTTGGGGGTATTGGGGAGATGCTGATCAGAGGACACAAAATTTCAATTAGACAGGAGGGATAAGTTCAAGAGATCTGTTGTACATCATGGTAAATACAATTAATAACAATATCTTGAAAATTGCTAAGAGAACAGATTTTAAGTGTTCTCACCACAAAAATAAGCATGTGAGGTAACACATATGTTGAACAGTTTGATTAAGCCATTTCACAATGTATGCATATACCAAAACATCATGATGTACACTATAAATTTAGACAATTTTTACTACTCGATTAAAACAAATAAATTATTTTAAATGTTCATCACTGGAAACACCTTATAACATAACTCTGTGGTTATGCTTTACTCAAAGAACTTTCTGTTAGATCTTTGAAAAGAAACTATATATCAGATTTGCTAAAAGTATAAATAAACTAATAATCGTTATTTTTACCTTAAGTATTAGCATATACCACAGATCTGTCCTATTCTTGAGTGTGATAGCTTCATTCAGTTTAGAGGGTGTCTGAAATCTATAATCAGGCAGATCTATCTATTCTAACCCTAAAAATGACCCTAAAGTAAATTTCTTGAAGAAATTAGATCCCAAAGATTCTAGGTGGGGAAATTTTGAGGTTGTCATCCACACGTTCATATTCAAATGGAGATCAAAGAAGCCTAAACAAAAGACTCCTGGGCTATCTGGAAGACAAATTTTAACTCAAGCTTTAGAGAAACTAAGGTAACCTTGACAGACAGTGGAAAGAGTCACAACATGTGAAATTTCTTAAATAAAAATTATTGACTTTAAATAATTTTGCCTAATGTTACTGCTATGGTTTGCATATGGTTTTTCCTCACCAAAACTCATATTGAGGCTTGGTCCCCACTGTGGCAGTGTTGGGAGGTGGTGCCATTAAGAGGTGATTCAGTCACTAGAAGGATAAATGTCCTTAGGACTGAGTTAGTTCTAGTGGGAATGGATTAGCTCCCAAGAGCAGGTTGTTACAGTGAGTTTACCTCTTGTGTTTTGCCCTTTTTCACAAGTGCCAAGCTCCCCTTCTGTTTTCCTGCCATGTCTTGACATAGCATGAAGGCCTCATCAGAAGCCACCAGATGCAGCCACCCCATCTTAAATGCCCCAGCCTGCAGAATCATGAACTAAATAAGCCTTGTTTCACAATAAAATACCCAGTCTCAGGTATTCTGTTACAGTAACTCAGAAGGGACTAAAACAGTTACATGTAATATAAAAAAATAAAATAAAATAATAAGCACCCTGCACTGTCTGTAGAAAGTCAGCATGTATTTTTAGCTTAACATTTCTCAAGTGTTTTCTGTGAAGGGAATAAAAACTAAATTTAGCAGGAATAAAAAGATTTTATGCCCTTCCAAAATTCTCACAATGGAAAAAATTAATTTTAAATGAGTGTATATTTTTAGATTTAATTATCTGAAAAAAACTGTTTTCATTTTCTACTTCACCTTGATACATTATAAATACTATTTAAAATCAAACATATTGAGCAGCCAGACAATATTATTCTTCATGATGTTACTAAAGGGGATTTTGAGTAAATGCACAGTTCTATTTTGATAAACTAGAAAGCATTAAAGTACACACACATTAACTCTTCTTATTAACCTTTATAAATTAATTATCCATCAATTTACTTGAAAGTAAGATGTCAGCATGCACTATATCATGGAATAAAAACTATTTAAAAATTATTATATGCCATGTAACACAATGTTTCCTTTTATTCTCCCCAAATGTATTATTTTGAATATTTAAATATTACTAGTGGTAAAATATTCTCAACTTTAACAAACAGGTCATGCTATCTCTACCCCTATACACTTCACAATTTCTTGAACTTTAATAACATTGTCTTAGAAATTTTGCTCTCCCAGAAATGACATAACTCAAGAAGGCCTCAAAAATGATATCTTTTGAATAAGTGTGTGTTTGTCTGTGTGTGTGTATCTGTGTGTGTATGATATCACTGTTTTAACAAGTAAGACTACAAGGTAAAATAAAGTTAAGATAATTCTGGATTCTCCATCAAAGATTATAGTTGCCAAAATTGCAGGTGAATTAATCCAAATTAACTATATGGATAAAGATACTTTCTGCTTCTAATGTTTTTTCCCAATGCCAAAGAAATACATTGTTGTGGATGGAATGTTTATATCTCCCTAAAATTCATATGTTGAAGCCTTAATCCCCAAGGTGATAGATTTGAAGAAGGGGCATTTGGGAAGCAATTAGGGTTAGATTAAGTCATGAGAGTAGGTCCCACACGATGGGATTAATGCCCTTGTAAAAAGAAGAGACAGGAGATCAATCTCTCCTGTCTCTCTCTTTGCCATGTGAGGATAGAGCAATATGGCAACCTTCTTCAAACCAGGAAGAGGACCCTTACCAGACTAAATATGCCTGCACCTTGATTTGGACTCCTCAGGCTCCAGAACTGTAACAAATAAATATTTTTTGTTTAAGTAACAATGATATTTTTTATGGCAGCTCGAGTAGACTAAGACATGCATATTCATTGAAAATACATGAAACATACAAAAAAAAGCACAAATTAGAGAATATAATTTAAAAAACAAGACCTCATGTCAGGAGATGAAAATTGTTGAAATTACCATGTAAATTCTTCAGTGTTTTTTATTCTTTTACATATGTACAGTTTTTATATAAAGGGTATCATATTATACATGTGATTTCAAACCTAAGTACTGTCATTTAATTTACATTTAATTTATCATTACAAAATGATAAAATGTCAATGTGATCATTTCATTGCCACTTATTTAAGCACTCCTCTATTGTTGAAAAATTATATATCTATGTTTTTCATAATTTTACATAAATATATATGTATATAAATATTTATTCACACCCTTGATTTTTTCCCCTTAATAATTGCTTGAAATAGAATTGCTGAATAAGATGACATTCATTTGTTTTAGCCATTTTGATACATAGACTAAATGTCTTACAAAAATATCTTGCCTCTTTACATCTCAACCAGCAGTTTTGGAGAACTTATTTCCCCCCACTTTCTTCAGCACTGATTATAATATATTATTTACACCTTGACATCAAATCCAAGTGGTGTTTATCCCAGGAATGCAAATTTGGTTTATTCGTAAACCAATCAACATAGTTCACCATGTTGACAAATTTTTCAAAAACATGATCACCTCAGATACAGAAAAAGCACTTGACAAAATCCACCATCTATGCATAATAAAAACTCTAAGCAAACTAAGAACCTGATGAAGGGCTTATATGAAAGCATACACATGGCTTTACATCAAGTGATTAAAAACTGAATGATTTCTCCTTAAAATAAAAAAAAGACAGGCCGGGTGCGGTGACTCACGCCTGTAATCCTAGCACTTGGGAGGCCGAGGCGGGCGGATCGTTTGAGCTCAGGAGTTCGAGACCAGCCTGAGCAAGAGCGAGACCCCGTCTCTACTAAAAATAGAAAGAAATTATCTGGCCAACTAAAAATATATAGAAAAAAAAAAAAAATTAGCCGGGCATGGTGGCGCATGCCTGTAGTCCCAGCTACTCGGGAGGCTGAGGCAGTAGGATTGCTTGAGTCCAGGAGTTTGAGGTTGCTGTGAGCTAGGAGGACGCCACGGCACTCACTCTAGCCCGGGCAACAGAGTGAGACTCTGTAAATAAAAAAAAAAAAAAAAAAAAAAAAAAAGACAAAAATGTCCACTCTAACCACTTCTATTCAACATTCAGTGGATGTTCTAATTGGTGAAAATTGGCAAGAAAAATTAATAAATGGTATTAAGTTTGGACAGCAAAAAACAAAACCATCTTTATTCACACACACGATTGTCTATGTAGAGATCCCTATAGAATCTAAAAAGATACATTAAAACTAATTAGAGACATTGGCAACTCTGTAAGATCAGTATAAAAAATTAGCCATATTTCTACATACTAGCAATGAACAATTGAAAATTGAAGTAAAAGTCCAAGAAATAAAAAATTAAAAAAAATAAAAGTAACCATACCATTTGGAATAGCCTCCAAAGAATGAAAGGAAGGAAGAAAGGAAAAAAGGAAGAAAGGAAGGCTGGCTGATTGACTTAGGGATAAATTTGACAAAAGATGTGCAACACCTATACACTGAAAACTATAAAACATTGATGAGAAAGAATGAAGAGGAACGAAATAAATAGAGAAATATTTATGGATTGAAAGATCCAATATTGCTATGAGGGCAATTCTCCCCTAAACAGTAGAATAATTAGATATAAAACCAAATTAACTGCAACCCTTAATTCATGCCATATATAATACATAATTTGAAAGAGATCCCTGACACAAATATAAAAGTTTAAAGACAGAAACTTCTAGAATAAGATATAGCAGAAAAATCTGTGACCTTTGGTATGGTAAAATTTCTTAGTCACATTATGAAAAGTTAACCACCACACACATAAAAAAATGAAAAGGCAAGTCACAAACTTAGAGAAATGTTTTTTAAAACACATAATTAATAAACGTAAAAGCCTTTCAAAAATCAGTAAAAAGAAAACTGATTTTTTAAAATGAAAAAAAATATCGACTGGGTACTTCTGCCCAAAAAATACACAGACTGTAAATAAATACACAGACTGTAAAATATACACTCTGTAAATAAGCAGAGTGAGGGAGGAGGGAAGAGCAGGAGGGAAGCTGGTAACAGAGGCCCCTGGGAACCAGGTACTGAGAACATGTTTGGCTATTCTAAGGCTTTAAAGTTTATTCTGAGAAATTAAAAAAGAAAAAACAACTTCGAATAGTTGAAATAGAGGGTGACACACCTGACACAGAATTCTGCTTTGTTAGGAATGCATTATTACATAGATGGGGAAGGAGGGTGGGTAGGGGAGTAAGGGTGGAAGTGGGGAGACCATTTAGGAATTACTGGAATTCCAGAGAGAAATTCAGGAATCCTAGAGGGAGATGAGAGTGTACCATACTGGTGTGAATGAAAAGTGGCTGCATTTGGAATATATTTAGAAGGTACGTCCAGACGGACTGAATTGTGGATTAATGTGGAATGTAGATAAGGAGAGAAGTCAAGGTTGAGGCCAAGGTTTGGGGCCCTGTGGAACTGAAGGCTGGAGTTAGCATCAAAAAATGTGATTGAGTATTCCTCTCTCTCCACATCCACACCAACATTTGTTTTTTGGGGACTTTTTGATAAAAGCCATTCTCACTGGAGTTAAGTGATATCTCATTGTGGCTGTGGTATATTTATACCACGGAGTACTACTCAGCCACAAAATACAGTGGGTGATCTAGCACCCCTTCAATTATCCTTTGAATAGAGCTGGAGCCCATTCTACTAAGTGAAGTATCACAAGAATGGAAAAACAAGCTCCACATGTACTCACCATCAAATTGGTATTAACTGATCAATACTTAAGTGCACACACATATGGTAGTAACATTCATCAGGTATCTGGCAGGTGGGAGGGGGAAGAGAGGATGGGTATATTCACATCTAATGGGTAGAGTATGTACGTCTTGGTGAGGGACACACTTGTAGTTCTGACTAGGGTGGGGCAAAGACAATATATGTAACCTAAACATTTGTACCCCTGTAATATTCTGAAATTTAAAAAAAATGTGAATGGCTGAGATCAAAGGTTTAGGAGGGAAGATCAGTTTGGTTTTGAACATTTTAAGTTTCTGATATTTGCAGACATTGAGCTAAAGATGTAAAGCAGGTAGTTGGATATAAGAGCCTGAAATTTGTGAAAGAAAACTGGGCTGATAAAACAAATACTTTAATTAACATCATATTAATGTATTTAAAGGTGTAAGACTGAATGAGATCACCAAGATTGCAAAGAGTATAGATTAGTGGTTTTCAACTGTAGACAATTTTTTCCCAGGGGACATTTGGCAATGTCTGAAGATATTTTTGTTTGTTACAGTTGGGAAGTGAAGTCCTACTGGCATCTAGCAGGAAGAGGCCAGGGACCAGGGACACTGATGAATGCGCTACAATGCACTGGACAACCCCATATGATAAAGCATTGTCTGACCCAAAATGTCAGTAGTGCCATGGTTTAGAAATCCCGGTGCAAATTCAGAATAGAAAAGAACCAAGGCCTAACCCCTCAGGGGCACCAACATTAAAAGGCAGGGAGAAGAGGAGAAATTAACGAAAGAGGTGGTAAAGGGAGGACCAGTGGTAGAATCACAACCAAGAGAATATGGAATCCTGCAGCCAAGTGAAGCAGTGTACCAAGCAGGTGGGAGAAATAAAATGTGTCAAATGCTTTGCTAGGACAAATAAAAAGATACTTGAGAAATGATCACTGGATTTAGAAATGTGGAGGCCATTGGTAATATTAAAGAATGTAGTTTTAGTAGAGAGGTATGAGGTGAAATCACTTAATGACCAGCAACAGCGTACACACTTTCTAACCTAGTTATTATCAACCAGTGAACTTAAAATTAAACTAAAAATCATATATGGTTATAACCATAATGCATTTAATCAACTTCTCTCTGAAATTCTAATCAATTAAATAAGTAATTTCAAATGGGGTAAAATTTTTCTGCTTTATCCATCCCATTTTCTAATTTATAAACAAAATAACTGTTTTGTTTATATGTTTGTTCAATGAATCAGAATAAAATTAGTATCAATCCAGAGACCCAGAACTTTTTACTCAGATGAAAAATATTTTTCACAAAATTATTCTGATACCAAATTTTCTCATATTGAAACTTAAAAAAGACAAACTCAAATAAAATTATAGTATATTTTGAAAAGATGAACACTATACTTTGTAACTACCAGGACTGTCCACTTTATATCCTTACTTTTAGTGGCTTAAATAAATCCCATTTTGTCTTAGTTGACAGTGTGCGTTCCTCACCTCTGTTCACAAACAGAATTTCTAATATGCCTCTAGAAACTGTTGCTTTAAAGCACTTCCTATAAATTATATCCATGCTGCAGACTACAACTTGCCTGTCTTGGAAGAAATTACATAAATACATTTTGTCATTTTAAATTCTCTGTTCAGAATATTACACTAGTGCTTCCTTCCCCCTCATTGGTAAGAAATCATTTTAAGAAAGATTTGAGAAAGCTAACATTTCATATGACTACCTTAATCACTAATACATAGATGTGCTAATTATTGACTTTGGCAGGAATTTTAACACAAACACTTTATTTCTAATGATTTTCTGAAGGGAGAAATGCTGGTTGTATCTTTCCTGAGAAAAGTAACTTTTTTTCTTTCACTAAAACTAGCTGTCTTTTTGTCCACATCTAGAAACATTTGTATCTTTATTGGACTTAGTAGGGACAAAATGTTTAGTTGATCAATTGCATATAATTTCCATTTTTAATTTTATCTTTAAATTTTTATTACATTTATAATTCAATATTATGTTTTTTCAAAGTCAATGCCACAAACACAATGAATGTTAGTAGGGGAAAAAACTTCCTTTTTTCTTGATGAAAGAAACATACAAGCCTTCCACATATTATTTTTTACTTATTTTATCTGTGTGATGTCTTCCTAAAAAAAGGCATATGCTTTGAAAATAGGCAGAATTAAGTTTAACCCACAGCCCTTAAACTTAATAATTGCATGAACAGAGGTATATTCTTTTACTTAACTGTGCTGCAGTTTTCTCATATATGAAATGAGGAAAATAGACTAATTTCATATGTTTGGTAAAAGGAAAAAAAAATAACTAATTTAGGCTAAAACTTTTATAAATTCATTATATAAAATTAATATCTACAATTTGGTTTTGAATTATAAAACACCATCTGCTTGGAAAGTCGAGGGTTTTTTTTTCTCTGTTCCTGAACTGAAGTATGTGACTGCTGCCACTGGAGGGCAACCCAAGATCCAGAAACGCCAGGAATGCCTGAGAAACAGCCTGAGGAGCCTCAGCATTTCAAAAGGAATTTCAAAAGAGCATACTGGAAAAAAATACATTCTACATGTAAATATATATATATATATATAGTTTATGAATGAAATGATAATTATGTAATTAAAATCTATCTTTCAGAAGTCATTTTAATATATTTTCAGAAAAATTAAAGCAGTGATGGTCTCATTCTTATTCACCAGGACTAGCTCAGAATATAATAAATTTTTAAAAGTTCCGCTTCCAAGGTGTTCCTTTGATGAAACCATTATTTAAGGAAAGGAGGGATGAGGAACAGTGGAAGGGTGTTGTTATAATAGATTATTGAATGAGAGGTTGCCAAGGTGAAAAGTCACAAGCTTTGGAAATAGGCAAAATTAATTTTAACTCACAGCCCCTAATAATTACATGAACTAGAGTGGATTCTTTTACTTATCTGTGCTACAGTTTCCTCATATAGGAGAAAAATATACCTATTTCATAGGGTTGATAAAAAGGAAAAAAAATGAACTAATTTACATAAAGGTGGCAATTGTTATGCTTGGCATATAGTAGACACAAAGCAAATGATAGCTATTACTCTACGATAAAAATGGATGTTTTGTTTATATTTGGCTCTATCACAAGCAAAGTGATCGACATATTATCTTGTACTTATTCTATCTGTGTGATGTTTTCCTAAAGCATACCTTATAAATAAAAGTAGGACTTGTTTAATTAGCATTAAATCAAATCAGTACACTATCTTTTCTAGAAAATGTAACAACACCTAACTGTATAGAAACACAGCATTGTGCTTTCTTGAGCTGACATTTTAGGTACAGTTTCTTTAACGTGGAAGTCAGGATTTATAAGCAAACTCAGGTTCAAAATGACAACAGCCATCCCCTTTTAAAATGAGGATATTTTCTTATGGGAGGCAGTGGCAGATCAGGATGAATCACAAACAACATCATGCCAACAATAACTGCAGAAATAAAAACTTTCCTCTGCCTTCATTAAGCTTGTCCACAGGCACCTAAGCTTGTAGGCCACAGGAAATCAACTGGAGAGAATGGAAAACAAAGGTTATACACCCTCAAATAATAGAGAAAGCCTTCTCCTATTTAGTCATACTTCACTTTTCTTCCTATATTCTTCTCTTCCAGTTTTAAAAAGGTGATTCCTAAATGTGGAAATAATAGAAGATTTGGGGGAAAGGGGCCTATATATGGGCTAAGAAGGCTTATATGTTTATTTCATCATGAAAAATGAAATTCTTTCCTTCTAACATTCATTCTATTTCTGCCATTGACTTTGAAAAAAAAGTAATGTTGAGTTACAAAGATAATAAATTTGGAAGATAAAATTAAATGAAATTATATGCAGTTGATCAAATAAAAATTTTACTAGGAAAAAAATAAAGTTCATTTACCATTTTTCAACCCCAGAGCTGAAATTTACTAGAAATATCCCTAAAATTTTGACATCTTAGCAAATCTCTACAACATACATTGAGTTCAAGTTCCCATACAATACACTGGGGAAACAATGATATGTAATGCAGAGTTTCTGAAACAAGAAGTTTTAAAGTTCAAAGAAGAATAGAGGTTAGAGAAATGTAAAAAGAAGGAAAGAATAAATGGAGAGATTTTTTTTTAATAATATAATGAAAAGTTCAAAAATGGAAGAACTCTCAAGGTACAGAATTAATAAAAGAGGGATCTAGACAGATTCTCCAAGAAATGCATTTGTAAGGTAGGTGGCTGAAGGAGAAATAGGATGTATTTAAGACAGACAGGGGTAAAGTACCTGACTGGCAAAGGGAAGAGCAAGCTCAAAGTTATGGGGCTTGAAATCAAATGGTGTATATGGGCAATTATATACAGCGATGCACTGCACAACAACATTTCAGTCAAACACATACTGCATATAGATGGTGGTCTCATAAGATTGTAATGGAGGTGAAAAATTCCAATTGCTTAGTGACATAGCCTTCATAACATCATAGTACAACTCATTTCTAACTGGTTTATGGTGATGCTTGCTGTAAATAAACCTACTGCTCTGCCAGTCATATAAAATTAAAGGACATATAATTATGTTCAGTACACAATACTTGATAATGATTAATAAATAACTATGCACCTGGTTTATGTATTACTACACTACACATTTTATCATTATTTTAGAATATACTCCTACTTTTTAAAAAAAAGTAACTGTAAAACAACCTCAGGCAGATCCTTCAGGAGGTATCCCAGAAGAAGGCATTGTTATCACAGGAGATGACAGCTCTGTGTGTGTTATTGTCCCTGAAGACCTTTTAGCTGGGTAAGGTATGGAGGTGGGAGACATCAATACTGATGATCCTGACCTTTTGTAGGCCTAGGCTAATGTATGTGTTTGTGCCTTCATTTTTAACACGAAAGTTTAAAAAGTGAAAAATAAAAATTTTAGAAAATAAAAAAGCTTATAGAATAAGGATATGAAAAATATTTTTGTATAGCTGTATGATGTGTTTGTGCCTTAAGGTATTATCACAAAAGAGTCAAAAACTTAAAAAGTTAAAATTTTGTAAAGGAAAAAAGTTACAGTAAGCTAACATTAATTTTTTGTTAAAGAAATAGAAACTTTTTTATAAATTTAGTGTAGCCTAAGTGTGCAGTGTTTATAAAGTCTACAGTAGTGTACAGTAATGTTCTAGGCCTTCACATTCACTAACCACCAACTCACTGACTCACCCAGAGCAACTTCCAGTTCTATAAACTCCATTCCTTCTAAGTATCCTATACAGGTGTACCATTTTTTATCTTTTATACCATATTTTTCCTGTACATGTTCAGGTACACAAATAGCATTGTGTTACAATTGCCTACAGTATTCAGTACTGTAATATGCTGTACAGGTTTGTAGTCTAGGAGCAATAGACCCTACCATATAGCCTAGGGTGTGGTAGGTTATACCATTTAGGTAGGTGTAAATACACTCTATGATGTTTGCACAAAGACAAAATCACCTAATGATGCATTTCTCAGAACTATCTTCATCATAAAGTGATGCATGACTGTAATTAATTATTCAGTGATTAAGAATAAAGTACATGCAGTAGATGAAAATGGACAATAAGTGAACTTTGGGGGTCAAGCAAAGAAGCTTGAAGTAGATCTGGAAGACCATAGGAAGGCATTAGAATTTTAAGCAGAGTAATTAAATGAATATATTTATATTTTTGGGAACACTTAATGCCAGGATGGGATAGAGAACTAAATGAGTGGCAAGAACCCCAGAGACAAATGAGATTCCAGTCTAACACAGAAGGAATGGAGGTGGGAGGAGGAGGAGAAAGGCCTCATAATTATTTGTCAGGGTACGGAACTTATAAACACTGAATCTGAATCTTTGGTTTGAATGCTCAGTTTAACTTTTTGTTTGTATACTTCATTAAACTGGATACCCAGATGTATCTTTAATAAAAACACAACCTGAATTCCTGTCTAGTTTGCCCTAGTTTGCCCTTTAAGATGTTGTAAAGAGAACAAAAGTATCAATTTGGTCACCAATGTTTTTTCATAGCTGAGGCTCATTTTCTTTTTTTTAAGAATCCTGAAAATCTTCTCGGAAAATTTTCCTTATAGGAGTTTGTGGACTCTGATACAATGAGGTGGGTATTTAAGACAGTCCTTTCAGCTGTCCTTCGAATTTGAAGAGCACTTGGATAATCTTTATAGAGTGAGCTTCCTGAAGTGCTATGGGAAGCAGAGCTTTAACTGACTTTCTGAGGTGCTCAGAAAAAGTGGACTATTGTGGTGCAGAAACAAACATATCCCCTGAATTTCCAATAGTTAAACATACACCACTGCAAGATATTACTTTTGCGAGGAAGTCATCTAGCCATAATCTGAAATTGTCTTGAAGGAAATGGGATTTTTAGGAAGTGTTTTTAGGTAAGGGAAGCTGAGTAATGATGTTGAGAAAATCAAAAGAGCATCTGCACTGGAATGTTTAATAGCAGCACAATTCACAACTGCAAAGATGTGGAAACAACCCAAGTGCCCATCAATACATGATTGGATTAATAAAATACAGTATATGTATACCATGGAGTACTACTCAGCCACAAAAAAAATGGTGAACTACTTATTGTATTATCCTGGATGGAGCTGAAGCCTATTCTTCTAAATGAAGTATCACAAGAATGGAAAAACAAACAGCACATATATTCACCATTAAATTGGTACTAACTGGTCAACACTAATGTGTACATATGGTAAGTAACTCTCATACAGTGTCTGGCAGGTGGGAGGGAGGAGGAAGAGATGGGTAAACCCACACCTAACAGATGCAGTGCATGCTGTCTGGGGGATGGGCATGCTTGTCGGGGGGTGCAAAGGCAATTTATGTAACCAAAGCTTTTGTAACCCATAATACTCTGAAATAAAAAATAAAATATTTAAAAAAATAAAAAATAAAAAGCATTGAATGTAAAAAATAAAATATGCTTACAAATTTTTAAAAAAAGTGTAAGCCCAGGCATTGAATGAAAGAAAATAGAGTTGTCAGGATCCTATCTAAGATCTAAACTTACTCAAAATTCTGATCCATCTTTACATCAAGGTAATTTTTTTTAATATGCAAGAAATTTTGTATGCAGCCTAGAAATTTAAGAAATACCTTAACAACTTTATAATGCCTTTATGGAACATAATTACCCCTATATTTTTATAATGAATTAACAGAATTAGTTCTTGAATTAGGCACTAATATTTCATAATCTTCTGTCATTTACACATAGCATGGATTAGCATGTTCAGGTGACTTCACATTAAATAGCTCCACTCTACCCACACATGGAGATGAAAGGGTTAACTAATTTGCTTCAGATCACAATACTCCCAAACATAATAGCATAAATAAGAACAGAGGTAGGGTACTTCTTTTTCCTACAATGAACGTTACTTCAAAAGAGAGATAGAAATCAACAAAAAAATTCAAGAAAAAAAATATAAGCAGCAGTTTTGTTTTAGATAAACTCCACGTTCGTTAAATGCTAATTGAGAACAGGGAGCACACTTCTTAAATGAAAATAACAAATAATAAAAATGTCTTAATTCAAAATTGTCCAGAAAAAGAAGCAATGTTGTTGGGGGTCAGGGGAGGAAGAAAGGAAATCCCCCAAAAATGAGAAAGGAAAGGATTTGATTGTTTATAGGATAATAAATTATTCACACTCCTCAGGGTTAAAGGTTAGCAGGAAGAGCTTTAAAAGCAATTTTATTGGGTAGTTACACATTATAATGTTAAAGTAGGTGTGTGTTGGCAGGGGCTAAAAAGAGCTTTTGATGGATTATGGAGAGAGATTTTAATTATTTTCTGTGGGTTGCATTTTGGTTGGCACTGGATTGAAATTTGAACAGTAAATTAGACTTCAACACTGTCTTGTTACTCATGTGAGCCATACCACTGGCATTTGAAAAATATTCATGCTTACAGTGTACACATCTACCGTGCTGTTTCTTGGATGAAAAAATACACTAGTCATTTTCACATCCATTTATTCAGTTGCTCATCACTGACACATGTAATTTATTAGGGACTGGCACTAGAGCATAACAATGGAAATAACATGAGCTCTGGCATTAGATTTCCAGTTTTAGCTCTGCTACTTGCTGCTGTTGGGGTCTCGAGTTACTGACTTAATGTCTCCAACCCTCACTTTCTTTTTCTGAAAATAGAGACCCTAATGATACCTTCTTAATAGGGTTGCTGTAAGGAGATAATACAAAGTACTTAGCTATGGCCAGGCTTTAAGGAAGTAGTAATGGTCTCTATTCCGATTAACTAGATATAATCCTAATAGTGGGGAGTAGACTGACTCCTTATACATTACAAGGCTGTATAAACAAACAAAGCCACATTAACTTAATCCCCACCGTTATGATCACTGCCTGCAACAAGCTAGATCTCAGCAGCCCCTGAAATTGGGTTTCTGAGAATCTGTAGAAGCTGTCTCAGAGGTCTGCCGCTGCTGAGGCAGGCTCCAAAGTCACTGCACCGACAGGAATGCTGAGGGCAGCACTGTGGTCTCTCCCAGGGACCGCAGTCTCAGCTTTCTCAAGTCTGTCAGCTCGAGGTGCTATCCTGGAAATATAAATGCTCAGCAGTCCAAAAACACCCTGGTGATCGGAGGTAAAATGTGGAGGTGCCCCTTATTCCCACGTCTCCACTTACTTCAGCTGCAATGGGGACTAAGACGGGAAAGAATTCCCAGGGGAAGACAAAAGGGTGCACTTGAAATTGGAATTATTTTCTATCCACGGGGCTCCTCGCACCTGTTCCTTCTTAGATCTAGATTACTCTTTCTGTAAATAGGATTCTAGCGACTGTGTACATTCCAGTTCGCCAGATATAACTGAATTTGCTTAGATGGAACCTGGTACCCTCACTCATGGAAGAATCTAGTGAAAGAGATAGATATCTAAACAAGTGATGTCTTAGGTAAATGCTACCACAGGGGCATATGCCAAGTGTAAGGGACCCTGGAGAAGGGAATGGTCAGTTGATCAAGTCTTATAAAGAGGTGATATTTACTCTTGATTTCGAAAGACTGGTAAAAGAAAACTCCAACAAGACTGCAACACTTGCCCCAAATCACAGAAATGTGAAAGGGCATTTGGTATGGCTAGATGGGAAATGCGTTCGAGGGCGTAGAAGGAAATAAGTCGAGAGGCACAAAGAAAGTTCAGACCGTGGAGAGATTTATAAGCAAGGCATCGCACTGTTGATTTTTTAAGAATAACAATCACCTGTGTGGGGAATTAATTTGCAAGGGCAGTGGCAGGTGAATGAATTAGGAGTCTATTATAAAAATCCAGAGAGAAAAAAATAAGGGCCCAAGTGCAGTAGGATTGGTGGTAAAATGGAGATACCAATAGAAGAAATATATATGAAAGAAACAAAACTGAAAGTCAGACCCCCAATCAGTATTCTCTACCTTTGTATATATTCTCAGATCACTGTACATGTGGAAAGTCACAAATTACAGCAATTTAAAATCCAAGCAAATATAAATGGAACATTAGTTACAACTAAATGGTAGAGAAGTATTGAGTTTGAGAAAATAACCCTTAATTTAGTTCCATGTTTGACAATCAGATGTAATGCAGAATTTTGTCCATATTTTACATAGATTTAAAAAATTTATTTCTCTGTAGCTGTAATATACATCTGTGCTTAGTGACAGACAGTAATGAGGGGCACAGCTTTTGAAGAACCACCTTCATAGGTTACTGCCAGGTTATGGAATGTAACAGAATAAATATATTTTAAAATTGTGTTATAATAAGATATCATGGAAAATGTTATACTAAATATATGTTTTCTCATGCAATTGTTAAAATTATACATTACAGACTTACAGCATGCTCTTCAGACTGCATTTTGGGGGTCTTCCTTTGGGAAAGAGAATGAGAATGAGAAGTTTAACAGTTTGGCAACATTGTCTACTGTAAGCTTGCAACATCCTTATAATCGAAGGCGGGGATCAGTGATACTGAATACAGAGGGCAGTTTGGGAGTGATTTCATGAGAACAGCCCCTCTTTCTGTGGTTCTATAGTTAATTCTTTCTGTAGTTAATTCTGTGGAATTGACTTTAGCATACCATTTTGAAATATCTTGAATACGTAAATTCTTTCAAATATCACATATTTAATGTAGACTATAATACAGGTGACAGTCTGGATTTTTCATTACTTTTTGTCATTAAGTATATGTAGATGTAACTTGGCTTAGAAAGTTTCTTAACCTCTTCAGCTTCATCTTTCAATATGACTCCCTTCATCCCACCTCTTACCAACACTCAAACCCTGCCCCGTACTCACATCACTCTGTTCTTTAACTGGAACTGACTCCTCTCCCCCACCGTGCAGGTGTTCCCTTTGTGCAGAATACTCTCTTCCCTTTTGCCCTTTCATCTAGCTACCTCTTACTTACCCTGCAGGTCTCTGTGAAAGTCAATCTAATAGATATAGTCAGATTCCCCTAGAAATTATATGCTTCAAGAAATTTATTGGAGAAGTGCTCTCAGGTGAAGAGAATGAAGGATGCAAGACAGAGCAGAAGATAAGAGCTATGCAAAAACGGGGTCTCAGCTGGAGTCTAGCTTCCTCTGATCCCACCAAGAAGCAATGAAGCTCAAATAGTACCACCTTGTCCACTTTGCAGCAAGCAGGCTGCTCTTATGAACTTCAGTCATTACCTGATAACTGGGGTCTAAGGAAGGGGGGCTCTGAGGAGCAGCACGTGGACTCTGGGCCAGGTGGCAATTTGGTGGAAAAGGTACTGTCTGTGAGGCGTTGTCAACCAATACTTCCAGCAGTAGGGGGATGGGTGTGCTGTAGGTCATAGGTAGAGTGGGGTTGGAGGAACCAACAGTATCCACTTCAATCCCTTCAGTCCTGTACTGACTTCCAGATGCTGCTCAATATACTCCTGTAGCACCCTGCACTGCACTAACCCCTCATGCACAGGCTATCACAGGTGCTGTAACTTCCAAGGCAGCAGGGAGTGCTGCTATGTATTTTTCATGCTGCAGCCCAGAGCCTCACACACACTAAGCACCCAATAAAGATGGGTTAATGATCAACAGAGAGAAAGCTAAAAATCCCATAACAGAAATTCTTTTTTTTTTTTTTGGAGACAAAGTCTCACTCTGTTGCAGTGCCATGGCATCAGCCTAGCTCACAGCAACCTCAAACTCCTGGGCTTAAACAATCCTTCTGCCTCAGCCTCCCAAGTAGCTGGGACTACAGGCATGCGCCACCATCCCCGGCTAATTTTTTCTATATATTTTTAGTTGTCCTGCTAATTGCTTTCTATTTGTAGTAGAGACAGGGTCTCCCTCTTGCTCAGGCTGGTCTCGAACTCCTGACCTCGAGTGATCCTCCCACTTCAGTCTCCCAGAGTGCTAGGATTACACGCATGAGCCACTGTGCCCGGCCAACAGAAATTCTTCAATAAGGTATTTCTTTTGAAGCAGGTTACACTCTTCAAGATGTCAAGTTATTTGTACTCATTTGTATGCAGTTAAAAATCATCTGCTTCATCAAGATGGACAAGAGACAAAGATTCTTGACAGTCACATTGTTTTAGTAAGAACCATCCTGGACAGGCCTGATTTCCCTCCATATTGTACCACCCATAAATTGCTCTTCATTTATTTTGAATTAAAAATAAACATTTGTTTAGTTTGTGAAATCTTCATGAAGCTGAACAGTTTGTCATCCTGGCTGTTACAAAACTTTTAGAGAGAAAAGAAATACATTTGCAAGTAAAATGAACAGGAAACTGCTAATTAAGAATCCCCAAACAACAATGTGTTTTCCCAAGAACAGCTTTAAAATTTTTTAAGATAAGTAAATAATAAAAATAATAATAAAGTTTGTTGGTAGATAGCTCCCAACAGACACATATGAGGAAGCATGATAAATTATGTCAATATATGCACTAATGGATAAGGTTTGTGTATGCATCTTGAGGCTTTCTGTGTTGACTTGGATAGAGTCCCAAAGAGAAGCTGACTTGTGTATCTGCATGAATAAATTCCTAATTAGTTGCCCAGTCCTGAAGCTTTTACATTCTACAGATAGCTTGATCTGCTTGTCTGGCCTAGGCAAGAAATTTTTGGCCAAAGAATATTTTAAAACTGTAGAACCCCATGATATTGAAAACATCATGTTCAAAACAGAAACCTTTACTTGCCCTATATGAATATTCAACTTTACTTAGATACAATCTTCATTTCAATCCTAATTGATTTCTTGTAAGTGAAATAATACTATCACTAATAAACCATAAATTTTCCTCCATTTTCTGGAGATACTATACTAAGAATAGATATGATCGATCTTTATGTTATTTTCAGTTACTCCATAGTCTATTTAGAAATTCCCAAATGCCCATTATTATGCAAAATTCTGTATATTGCATTTTGTATATTTGTATGAAAGAGCAGTGATTTTTAATATGCTTCACCTCCTGAGCAATGTGCCTTAAATAATTAATTTCCATCAGTGGTACTAAATATCTAAGGAGGATGTGATCAATGCTTTTCTTCCAGAAATATGCAATACTTAAAATTCTGTCTATGTTAAAGGCTTCACCCATCTCAAATGCAAAGTTCATTATGTAGAAGGTGCTCTGCACATCAAAATGGGATACTATTAGATACCAAATCTGCTCCAAAATCTTCAACTAAACAAGAATCGCACATTTTTACAGTAAGATTTATCACATCCTGAAATCCAAACTTCCTTCAGATGGAAGTGTGTTTTTCTCTATTTCTTTAAAAAGTCTAAAATCTTAGAGAAAGTGATAATTACTCAAAAAAGTATCTGTGATGCCCTAAGGCAGTGGTTCTCAAGCTTGTGTGCTCAACAGAATCATCTGGAAGACTCATTAAAACACAGATTCCAGGACCCTACTCCAGGATTTCTGATTCACTAGAGGTCTGGGTTGGGGAACTGAGAATTCTGGAACCACTGCAGTTAAGTTTTAGTAAATAAAAGGATATATCTGAGGGTCATAAATTCTTGTAAGTTCTCCTATTGTCTCCTTCAGGGAGTGTCACATTGCATTTCTCCTTAAAGTCCTCATGTAACATAATCGGTATTATTCTTAAACACCTTTCGTCTTCACTAATGAATTAGGTGACATGAAAAAGAAACCTATCTTCTTGAATAATTAACTAGATGAAATTTAAAACAAAATTTAAGGGTAGAGTGGTTATATGAAATAAAATAAGGACAACCAATTTCAGAAAATAAAGCCAAATGTACAATCAACTATGTACTGAAAATACCATTTGCAAATGTATAGTTTTGTATAAAGAAACTTAAATATAAAGTAATGATTTCTATCCAATTTCAAATGTCATCATATGCCTTTTTGGTATCTGAGATTAACTTAATTGTTTTGATTGCACCACTCCCAAGCTGTCTATATTCTCTAATATATTCTCTAATATATTCTCTAATTCTAATACTGATGAATTTCTAAGACAATGACACGTTTTATATTTTACTTTAAAAGATAATAAAACATCCACTGATAAACCTGTATGCTCTGATATGGAACTATAGAAACGATAATAAACACTCAAGAAAAGTCATCACCACCAAGGATGAAGTTCTCTCCTTATCCTTAGTGGCTCCTTATCCAGGGTGTGAGATGTGAGAAACAGGTTGGGTTGGGTTCTACTTAGGCAGGTTGGCAGAGCAGTGTTCAGTTGATCCTAGTCAGTCCCCTTCTACTCTTTTAATCTCCAGACCACTGGTCTGATAGTCAGGGCAGCAACTACCCATATTCTTTCTATTCTATGCAATTCATTTTCAAATAATTCAGAACCTGGCCTTAAAAAAATACTGAACAAATTTTTTTTTTTTTGGCAATTTGCTTGTATTTTATTTGAACTGCACAGGCCTTGCAATATATTGTTCCTAAGCAAAACACCTTTCTGTATTTCATAAAAATATATGGTGATTTTCCTGTAACATTTATGTAAATTGCTTTATTTTATTTTTAATTGTTTTTGGAAAAGGACTGAAAGCACATGGGAATAAAAATCATAAAGGCACATAGAAATGCAGTCAATCATTTTTTCCTCCTATACACATCCTCAAGCTCTCTTCTGTAGCATTTCTATTATCACTACCTGTAAGGCTGCTTCTTTCTTTTCAAAAATCAAAATTATATTCCATATTTTAATATACCATAGCCATTTAATTATTTCCCTTTTAATTGACATTTTGGTTGTTCCTACCTTATGCTAGTATAAACAATCGGAATTGCATATTCTTTTGTTTACATATGTTATTGTATCTGAGAAAAAATTCCTACATGTGAAATAGTTGATCCGAAGGTCATTTGCATTTGAAAGATTGATATAAATTGCCCAGTTGCCCTTCAAAGACACAAGAATATTTCCCCCCAAATGGGATATTGAAATACCTCTTTCTCCACCCGCTGCCCAATGTTGTGAATTACCAAATTTAATAATTTTTGCCCATGTAAGTGAAAATATTTGATTTTTAATTTAATTTGCATTTATTTGATTTGTATGTTTAAAGATATGCATTTTTTCCCATGTTTAAAGGCCACTGATATGTTTCTGTAAACCATTCATGCACTTTTCCCACTTTTCTAATACATTTTTTGCATTTTTCTAAATCATTTGAGGAAGAATTTCATGGGGGCAGGTGCTGGAATCTTTCTGTGATATAGGTTGTACATGTTTTATTCTCAGTATGGTTATGTGTTTGTAGTTTCCTGATGGTATGCATTGCTCTGCAAAGAAGACTTAAATTTCACAGGTAACACAAATGTGACAGATTTTCATTCACTATGAATAACTTGTTATTCTTTACAGGTGTATGTTCCTTGTTCTCTTTTTTATTCACTCTCTCATATATACATACCATACACAAGTTGGCCAATATGAAATAATAAGATTCTATCTGTTTTCCCTCAAAATTTATATTCAAAATTACCTTGCATGAAAGAATCTAGATTATATCAATCTTTTCTTGCGTGAAATAAGAGATTTTATATATATTTCCTCAGTTCCTCACAGAGAGCTCCTAAGACCCTTGTAACTAGGGGTGCTAGGAGAATCTTATGCTTTAATATTTGCTCTGCAAATCCATTTCCTTACACATAGTATCTAAGACTTTTGTAATTTCCTGAGTGATGGGAGCATCTGACACATTCCTCTTAAATGCCTTGGAATTTCCTGGGTGATAAGAGGATCTTTTGCTCTAATGAGATTATGCCTGGTGGGCCCTTGGTTGGGGGCACAGCACCAGAAAGACTAACCATGATTAAAAGCTTGGAACTTTTAGCCTTACTCCCCATTCTCTGGACAGGCGAGAGGGGCTAGACATGGAGTTAATCGGTTGATTATTGATGAATAATCAATGATCAATTGATCATGCCTATGTGATGAAGCCTTACAAAAATCCCAAAAGTAAAGTGTTCTGAGAGCTTCCAAGTTGCTGAACAGGTGGAAGGGCTGGGAGAGTGGCATGCTCATCAAGGGCTTGGAAGCTCCACACACTTTTTTCCATACCTTGCCCAATGTATCTCTTCCATTTGGCTGTTCCTGAGTTGCAGACTTTATAATAAACAAGTAAACATAAGCAAAATGTTTCTCTGAGTTTTGTGAGCCATTCTAGCAAATTATCAAACTCAAGAAGGAAGTCATGAGAACCTTTAATTTCTCAAGTAATTTGGAAGTTGCGATTAACCTGGGGACCTACTATTTGCAACTGGAGTCTGATGTGGGACAGTCTTGTGGGACTGAGCACTTAACATGTGGCGTCTATGCTGACTTGAATTAGTGTGAGAATTGAATTGAATCGCAGGACATATAGTTGGTGTCCACAGAGAACTGGAGAATTGTTTGGTGTGGGAGAAGCCCTCACACATTTGGTCACAAAAGTAGATTGTGTTGAGTGTGAGTATGTAGAGAAAAAATGGGATTTTTTTTCCTGAGCTTACAGCTTGAAACTACCAGTGACTTCTCAAAGCACCTAGAATAAAATTCAAACTTCTTCCCTGGCTCATGCGATCCAACATTTGCTCCATCTATGATCTTATTCCAGACAATTCTCCTCCATCATTTGTTTAACTCTGCTCCACACACGCTGATTTTCCTTCTGTTCCTTCAACACATGAAACATAGTTCTCTCTATACTTGGAAAAATCAGATCTTCCCATATGTTCAGCTTAAATGTGATTTCTCCAGAGAAGTTTTCCCTGGATACTTAATCTAATATACCCTCCTCTTTCACCCCAGTTCTATAACATCATCTCCACAAGAGCACAAACTTGCCATTTCATTCATCACCAAAAACACTACTACTTGTGATGGCTAATTTTATGTGGTATAACTTGGCTAGGCTATAGTACCCAGGAGTTTGGTCAAGTACCAGTCTACATGTTACTGGAAAGGTATTTTTTAGATGTTATTAACATTTAAAACAGTACTTTTGGAGTAAAGAATATTGCCCTCCAAAATCTGGGTCAGCCTCATTCAGTTAGTTGATAGCCTTAAGAGATAAGACTAAGGTCCCCAGAAAAGGATGGAATTTTACCCTCAGACTACCTTTGGACTCAAGACTGCAACTCCTGGAAGATTCCTGGCAGAATTCCCAGCCTTCCCTGCAGATTTTGGACTTTCCGGCCCCCACAAATCACAATCACATGAATCAATTATTTAAAATAAATTTCTCTGTGAGAGAAAAAGAGAGAAATAGAGGTAGAGAGGTGGGGGGGGGCAGAGACAGAGAAAGAAAAAGAGAGAGAAAGAAAGAAAGAGAGAGAGAATATGATTTTGTTTTTCTGTAGATCTCTTACTAATGCACTACTCCAAGCCCTCTGACAGGAGGTATGATGTTTTTGCCATGGCTCTCTCTACCCCACAGAGTGTGAGTACTTACCTCTGTAGAAATATGTATTGATGAAGAATGATTCAATATGTGAAGCAGGATTTCAAGTTAGATGGCAATGACACAATTTTAAAACAATAGCACCATACATTTTTTATTATTTAACAATACTTCTTATATTTAAATATGCTTTGCTCACTAAAAGAAGATGACAATTCTGTTTGTTACAAAATAATTTGAATGTATTTATTCTAAACTACTGTTGATTTAATAATTCAATGTATCTAAAAATGCCTACATCCTGTCTAGAATAATCCAAAAATGACCAGTGTTTCATCCATATATAATTAGTTGTTATTTCATATTTAGTTTATATCAAATTTATGAATATGCATATCACACATCACATATTTTTTTCTAGAGGAACAGCAATTTTTATGGCAATAGATTTAGGGAGTACAAGTTTAGTTCTGTTACATGTATTTTATTGTATAGTGGTGAAGTCTGGACTTTTAGTGTACCCATCATCTGAATAGTGTACATTGTACCCAATAGGTAATTTTTCCCCTCACCTTTTCCATCCTCTCCCCTTTTAAGTCTCCAGTGTCCATTATACCACTCTGTATATCCTTGTATAGCCATTGTTTAGCTCCTACCGATAAGTGAGAACATTTGGCATTTATTTTTCTGTTACTGAGTTATTTCACTTAGGAAAATGGCTTCCAGTTCCATCCAAGTTGCTGCAAAAAAACATTATTTCATTCTTTTTTATGGTATATATACATACACCAAATTTTCTTTATCCACTCATTGGTTGATGGGCACTTACATTGATTCCATATCTTTGCTATTGTGAATTATGATGTGGTAAACATATGAGTATAGGTATCTTTTTTGATATAATGACTTATTTTCCTTTGGGTAGATACCCAGTAGTGGGATTGCTGGATTGAATGGTAGATCTACTTTTAGTTTTTTGAGAAATCTCCATAATTATTTCCATTGAAGTTGCACTAATTTGCATTCCCACTAACAGTGTATAAGTGTTCCCTTTTTGCCCCATCTGTGCCAACATCTATTGTTTTTTGACTTTTAATAATGGCCATTCAATTGGAGTAAGATGGTATCTCACTGTGGTTTTAATTTGCATGTCTCTAATGACTAGTGACATTATACATTTTTTCCAATGTTTGTTAGCCATTTGTATACCTACTTTTGAAAAATGCCTGCTCATGCCATTTCCTCACTTTTTAATGGGGTTATTTTTTCTTGCGGAGTTGTTTGAGTTCCTTGGAGATTATGGATATTAGTCCTTTGTTGGATACATAGTTTATGAATATTTTCTGCCATTCTGTAGGTTGTATATTTACTCTTTTGTTTATTTCTTTTTCTGTGTAGAAGCTCTTCAGTTTAATTAAGTTCTATTTGTTGATTTACTTTTGTTACATTTGCTTAGTCATAAATCCTTTGCCTAGGAAAATGTCCAGAGGAGTTTTTCTTAGGTTTTCTTCTAGGATTTTCATGGTTTTATGTCTTACATATAAGTCTTTAATCCATTTTGAGTTAAGTTTTTTTTGTATATTGTAAGAGATGGGGATTCAGTTTCATTCTTCTATGTATGGCTATCCAATTTTTCCAGCACCATTTATCAAATAGTGTGTGTCCTTTTCCCAGTATATGTTTTTGTCTGCTTTGTTGAAGATCAGTTGGTTGTACTTACATGGTTTTACTTCAGTGTTCTCTATTCTATTCCAGTGATCCATGTGTCTACTTTTATGACAGTATCATGCTGTTTTAATGCTTGACCTACTAGCAAAGAGTCTTCATATTATTAGGAAGGAGGGCTTTGTTGCTATCAAAATTTCCCAAAATGGGGCCCAGAAGTGTGCAGCTTTGTACCATTTCAAGTACAGGTTGGCTGATGCTGCTAGAGGGAATGCAAGAGTCATGTGGCATTTCATAAAATGAAAACACTGCTTTTCTGATTATAACTATACAGGCATGTTGTTTAAAAATTACACACTCTCATTAAGTATGTAGGGAGCAAAATTTTGTTATTTGTATTTCTCCTTCTCCCAATCACTGTTTAGAGTTCTGTACTATATAGGATGAACTGATTTTTAGGTTATGTTCCAAATTTAAGATTAATGTCCTCCATAACTCTAAGATTCTTGAATTTCTTATTTAATGCCTCAAAGATTTATAACATGTACCCATTATGGCTGCCATTATATTTAAAACTGATTAAAGATGAAACTTTGGGCTTTTTTTTCTTTTTTTACAAATTATTTTTTATAGATTTATGGGGTACATATGCCAATTTGTTACATAGATATATTCTGTAGTGGTGAAGTCTAGGCTTTTTGTTAACCTTCACCTGATTAGTGTACATAGTACCAATTAGGTAATTTGTCATCTCACACCTCTCTCCCTGGGTTTTGAGTCTCCAATGTGTATTATTCCATTCCTATGCCCATGTGTACTCATTATCTGGTTCCCACTTATAAGTAGGAACATGCAGTATGTGGCTTCCTTTTTCTGAGTCATTTTACTTCAGATAATGGCCTCCAGTTTTAAAAGATGTGACTTTGAAAGTAGGTTATCCAAATACTCAAAAAAGAATAATTTGTATTCACCTACCTCCCCAGAAAATAAAGAAATAAAAATATTTTCTCAATTCAGAGTACTCATGAGGAAATGAAGTCTTCAGAAAAATGAAATATATAATTATATTAATCATGCAACCCAGACACAAAGGTCAATATACTTCAAGTGTTATATTTACTAATGTTCAAGTAATTTCAAATCAGATTTTGTGAAACTCTTTTCAACAATAACAAAGTTTATTTGTTGTTGGTTTTGCAAAATGCATCAGAAAACAAGGATTTAGATGGTTGGACAATAAAATGTGCTGACACCTGGTCAGCTGTTCTCATAAATTAAGTGAGACTATATGTATAATAAATAGGTGACTATTCTTTCTCAATCTTTATTCCAGCATTTTGTCAAAAAGTGGGCAAAGGACACGAACAGAAACTTTGCAAAAGAAGATAGATGAACACCCAAGAAACATATGAAAAAATGCACCTCTTCTCTAATCATCAGGGAAATGCAAATCAAAACCACAATGAGATATTGCTTAACTCCAGTGAGAATGGCTTTTATCAAAAAGTTCCAAAACAATAAATGTTGGTGTGGATGAGGAGAGATAAGAACATTCATATGCTGCTGGTGGGACTGCAAACTAGTATAAACTCTGTGGAAAGTAATATGGAGATACCTCAAAGAGCTACAAGTAGAACTACCATTTGATCCAGCAATCCCAATATTGGGCATCTACATGAAAGAACAAAAAGCATTCTATAAAAAAGATATCTGCACTAGAATGTTTATAGCAACACGATTCACAATTGCAAAGATGTGGAAACAACCCAAGTGCCCATCAATATGGGAGCGGATTAATAAAATGTGGTATATGTATACCATGAAGTTCTACTCAGCCACAGAAAACAATGGTGATCTAGCACCTCTTGTATTATCCTGGATAGATCTGGAGCCCATTCTACTATGTGAAGTATCAAGACAATGGAAAAAACAAGCACCATGTGTACTCACTATCAAATTGGTATTAACTGATCAACACTTATGTGCACATCTAGTAGTAACATTTATCAGGTGTTGGGCAGATGAGAGGGGAGAGAAGGGGAGAGAAGGAGATGGGTATATTCACACCTAAATGGTGCAGTGCGCACCGTTTGGGGGATGGACAAGCTTGAAGCTCTGACTCAGGTGGGGCAAAGGCAATATATGTAACCTAAACATTTGTATCCCTGTAATATGCTGAAATAAAAAAATAATAAAATATAATAAATCACTCACCAATGAACGTATATGCTATGATATATAAATACAGGAACTAGACTAAGAATCAATATTTACCATTTTTATAGTTTAGCCAACTTAACAACCATTTTACTGAAAAGGGCATAGCTTTTCAGGTATAAGCCCAACATGAAAATGACAGATAAATAAGAAACTGCTCTGGCTAAAGAACAGGCATCCTGGAGCCCTTGAAGACTGCTGCTGTTTTACAATAACACAATCTGGAAATCAAAAGTCTATGGAACTGTGATGAAATCCGTACTCCCAAAGAGATAACAACTTCTGTGCCAAACAGATGGGGAAAGGTCCTTTAGGTTTCCACTTCAGTGAACTTTTAGCTTGCTATCTTTTATCTTTTTATCTTCCTCTACTCACAATCTCTGATGGAAGCACATAATAAGTTAAAAATATTCTACTTGTACTGTGTCAGCATGGCAAGAAACTGGGTAGACACATGGTGATAGCTGATGTTCAACCTCATTTTGTTCTAGGGATTCTGTTTACAGTACCTATTTCCTTTGGGAATTCAATGGATGAAGGGAAATGAATATAAGTATAGCAGCCTTAAAATTGGCATGTCACCCAAGACAAGCTACTGTGTGAATACTAAAATTTAGCATGGCTTCAGAGATTTATTTCTAATCAATTGATAGTTCATTATGATCAACCCTAAGCTAGTGATTGACTATTCCCAAACCACTGCTAAGGAATAAATGTTTTCCTTTTATCTCTATAGTACTTTATCTTTATGTCTTAACTTTTAGTTCTCCCTTGAAAACATTGGTATGTCACACAAGTACAGGACAGACCATTGTTCTCCATGTTGAAGTATTTGATGAATTGCCTATTGGTATATGATTTCGCTACCTCTAGCTCCACTGAAATCACCATTTAAAGTATTGATAAGGGATTATCTCTTACTCCCAAACCCAAATTCCCAATACTTACGAGTTTTTACTAACTCATAAACTAACCTTCACATATGTCCTTATTTACCAAATGGAAGTTTTGCGATCCAAGATAGAACCCATCCAATGAAAAGAAAATCTCAATATAATAGAGTTTCATTCCTATTGAAGTAAATTAGCATATCTTGTTTAACCTTAATATGATTTCTCAGTTGTTGAATGTCTACTATGTGATAGCCAGGATTCTAAATTATTTACATAAATAACAATTAATTCTCAAATATTAGGTAGGTATTACTTTCAGGTACATTTTTTTTTTTTTTTGAGACAGAGTCTTGCTTTGTTGCTCAGGCTAGAGTGAGTACTGTGGCGTCAGCCTAGCTCACAGCAACCTCAAACTCCTGGGCTTAAGTGATCCTACTGCCTCAGCCTCCCGAGTAGCTGGGACTACAGGCATGCGCCACCATGCCCAGCTAATTTTTTTTTTATATATATATTTTAGTTGGCCAGATAATTTCTTTCTATTTTTAGTAGAGACAGGGTCTCGCTCTTGCTCAGGCTGGTCTCGAACGCCTGACCTTGAGCGATCCACCTGCCTCGGCCTCCCAGAGTGCTGGGATTACAGGCGTAATAAGAAACCGTAATAAGAAAACCGATATACCATTAGAGATTAATGAATACCTAAATTCACATCATTGGTAAGTGCCTAATCTTTATTGAAAACCTTGGTAGCTTGATTCCTAAACCTACGTTCCTAACCAGTGAGCTTTATCAGCTTTCTAAATAAGTGGTTGTACTGTAATGAAGGAGAGAAGGCTCAACACTTAGTAATCAGGACATGCCCGTGAAGCTGCAATGAAAGAGAGTAATGAGAAGGACAAACCATTATCTGAAAGGTTGCACACAAATGGAAATAATGCAGTATAGAGGCCACCAAACTAGGAGCATTTCATTCAAGAATGCATGTGCTCCCACACTCTTCCTTGTTTCCAAGTTTGTTAATTAAAATTCTATCCAACCTTAAATATTTTGCAAACTGTTCATACTTGTAAATATTTGCTCTGTGTTCATCTCCTCTATATCCTAGTCTACATGAGAGATGTGCTCGTGCCCATCTTGTCCATCACTGTATCCCCAGTGTCTAGAACAGTGTATGTAGCAGAGGAGGCACCTAACAAAATTATTTTTATTGTCTTACTGTATTTTTGTATTCATTATATTTTACTAGAGAATTTTCAAACATAAACAAATACACAGAGAATAGTACAATATAATGAACACCTCTGTACCCATACAGCTTCAATGATTACTCATTCAGAAAACCTTGCTTCATATATAGTATGAAACTCCCCAATTCACTGAATTATCTTAAAGCATTCTCAGACATCATCTCAGTCATCCATAAATATTTCAAATAATTTAATTTAAATGGATGGAGATCAATATCACATATTACCTCTTTCATTAAATGCTGTTCAATTCCCTCAATCAAATGAGATTTCTCCCTTATTTGAAAAACAATGAAATTTTATGCCTCTTTTATTTAAGAGTCTCCTTTTCTGTGTACATGCCGTGAAGATATTTTCTGCCCATTTTTAGATCTGAACTTTCTCAAAGATTGGGACAATATCTTACATATCTTTGTGTTCTATTTAAAGTCTATTGCAGTATCTTGAACATGGAATCTAGTTTTCTGTTTTCTCCCTACCACGTCCAAATACACGTAAAAGGATGCTGAAACAGTACTCTTTCTGTTTCCACTTCAGCTGAGAACAAGACAGTAGATGGCATATACCCCCCTCACATTCATCTAGACATGAAAAGCAGATGACTGATACCTGGTGTTGAGCCTCACAACTCGACATCCACCTTAATTATATAAAAGGATTGAGGCTGAAAAGAATAGAAAAGAGAATTTCTTTGAAGCAAGTTGTTTGAACTGCTATGGCATTCCCCTATTCCTTCATCCTAAGTGAGAAAGGGGTTGAGGGATCCTTGCAGCTGGAAGGAATAAAAGTGCTGGTAGTTGAGCCATGCCTAAGAAAACGGAAGGCAGTTTATGCATGTAGCAGAAGTTGGCTGCTCAGTGGCAGAGCAAAGAGATGCAGCTGTGTTAGGAATAGGCTGTACTTCTGCCAAAAGTAGGAGAAAGTCAAGGTTTCTATGGTCTAGAGTAGACCATGTGGGAGAAAAAGAACCCACTAACAGATCTCAGCAGAGAGAAGCCAGAGGGTTACCATCAGGTGGAGAAGCACAAGGGAGAGACAGTCTTGAGCACACAAAAGCCCTAGAGCATCAGCTCTGAATACCTGGCAAAACAGGAAGCATCAAGGAGAGATCAGACAATTAACAAGGCAAAAAGAGCATCCTTTTCTCTCACCCATTCTTTCTCACCTTTGCTCCATTATCTCTCCAGTTCCAAACCTCCCAACTCAAGTATGGTGCAGTCAGAAACACTGGTTGGAAGATGAGGAGAGTACAAGGCTGGCACATGAATCTGAAATTGTTCACAGACACCTCCCATTATAGGTCTCCTAGACTGAAACAAAACCTAATTGGCGGAGGGAAAAAGCAAAGTCTTTAAGTAAATTTCACACTTTTGATTATTAATTTGGACTGGACATTTTTATTACTGAATTTAGACTATGTATGGGACTAACTAATAACAAAAGATCCTTTAAGCAGTAGGAGTGACCCAGAAAGTTCAGAGAACTGATCATCATTACACTCTAGTGACAAGGTAAAAAAGCATTCTGAGTGGATTTAATCAAACAGTTTGTACTTTCACCTTTCTGAGTCCAGCTCTCTGAATGTAATGATTACATGCTTAACAATTGATTTCCAAGCCAGTAAGCCTAAAGAAAGAGTTGAGAAATATCTCAGTTTGGAAGATGAGAGATACCATGCAATTATTGCTAAATTAATGGAGCATTTTTAGAAAAGACCAAAATGCATATATCGACCTGAGAAGGATGAATAGTTTCCTAGGCTTTAACAGTAGTTAGGAATGTCAGGACATGGAGCAAAGTTGATAAAATGTGCATTTCATTGTTAATAATACCTATATTACAGTCAGGCTACTCTATCTACAGATTCCACAACTAATTGCAAATTGAAAATATCTGAAGAAAACAATACAAATAAAAAACACAATTTTTTAAAAAATACAGTATAACAGCTATTTACATAGTATTTATGTTATATTAGGTATTATAAGTAATTTGGAGATGATTTAAAGTATACGGAAGGATATGCATAGGTCATATGCAAATTCTACCCCATTTTATATCAAGAACTTGAGCATCTGTGATTTTGGTATCCGACCGAGGTCCTGGAAACAATTCCTCGTGCATAACAAGGAATGACTGTATTTGCTACAGACCTAAACTATGGGATAACTACTTCAGGGACTACCATTTAAATAAAAATCATCTGCTAAGAAAATGTGCTTAAGTAAGGCAGCAGAAGGCTGACTGTGGTGTAGAGACAGTACACAGCCAGGAATCCTGCAAATTTATTTTATGAACCTCATCCATCAGCCACACCTGTACTTGTCCAGTTGGTCCTAAAATGGGGAATATGCAATGTGATGAATTCTACAGTCTCTTATATCTAACACCGTATTTTTAAATTTCTGTCACAAATGAGCACAAATGTTTCAGTTCTTCCCTAACTGAAGAGTGTAACAGAATCTTGACATTTGACAGGCCTTTGCACATCTGCCCCAAGCCCAGTGCCTCGTCTTTTTTGACAGGAAAAATCCCACCTACTATGTCTCTAATCCAAAACATTAGAGGTTCATAGAATTCTTTAGACTCTGGTTTCACAAAAATGTCTCTAAAGGTGCATAGTATGAGACAGATCTGATCTTAAAGTTAATTCAGGAAATAAAAAAAACAGCATCAAGTGTCAGCTACAGGTAGACACTTTTATGATTCATCTCCCTTCTTCTAATCCTTGATTCAGGCACTCAACTTCACTTTGGACCCACATACTGCCCGCCAATGTATTATGACGAAGCCACATCCCAAAGTCCCAAATATTTTAGTTCTCACTCATACTTATAAAACTTCTGTTGCTTCAGAGTCCTGTTCTCTTCAAAATATTACTCGTAGATGTTCAATATTATTAATCCTTTTTAGACTCCCAGATAATACAGGAGCTCTATTCTAAGAGAAACTGCAATTAGAGCATAAAAAAGAAGATATATGACATATAAATGCAAAATGTATTATAGATGTCACAGTGTATTTAGAGGTTAAAACGAAACACAAATGAGAGGATTCATTTCTCTGGGACTCAGGATGAAAGTGATAGTTTAGCAAAGCTGCATATATAGTTGCAGGGAAGAAATAATTTAGTTGAAAATTATTTTGTTAATAGTGGGCATTTCAACCTCCATGGTAGATTGCTGGGATCAGGAAGAAGTCTTCAAACCACAAATTTCAATTCTGAACCAAATATGATAGGTCATATGTATAATGATAATGATGATTATTAGGAAGGCATAGTTCAATGATATGAGAAACCTGGTTAGATAGGTAGAATTTGCAAAAAAGAAAAAGAAACAGAAAACAGGCTGGTATTTAAGTCATGAAGAACATACCACCCTTTGCACAAGAAATATAACGAAGGCAACTAGTTACATTAATAAAACTCAGAACAACACTGAGATATGATTATTTTTAAAATAAAGTTCATAACATTTAGAAAGTAGACCAGTTATTAAATTTTAAAAAAAGGAAAAATAAAATTGAATGCTATAATGTTAGAAAGAAAAAAAAAAGATTGAAAATGAAATGACTTTCTAGCTAGATGATACGTAAAAGGAGAAAAAAGATTGAAGTTAAAAAAAAAATTATGGCCAGGAAAAATGACATTGCCTGGTTGGAAAGGAAACTGAAAATAGTTAAGTACGAAATCTCAGAGACTTTTAAGGTAGTTTGTATTTTATCTGATTTTTAAAATTAATTTACAATCAGTTGAGGAAAAGGATTACCTTACCAAAAGAGTTAGAAAAGGAAAAACGGAATTATGAAAGAAGCATTCAGGAACATTAACTAAATCAAGATGAAGTAGAAATAATGTGGCATATTAATTTTACTAGGGTACTTAGAAGCCACTGGCTAGTTTAAGAGTTGTTGTGGAGGTCGTAAATTCGTGGAGACTAAGGGAGAGTTACTGGATTATCTGTCTATTAATCAAAAGGGAAAAGGAAGCCCTGGTAATTAAGGAGCTGTCACCTGAACTTCAATGCCCAGAAAGACCAGTACAAATCATCAAACAATCAATTTGCAATCACACTGAACTGAGAACAGAGTAGGGACTGACATGCCTTTCAGAGAACATTTTTTTTTCATGATGAAGAGACAGGAGGGGTAGATAAGAGAGACTTTAAGAGATATAGGCTACATGGATTCAATAACACATTTTCTTCTTAAATGAAAAATTGAACTGTTGACCTCAGTGTTGCAGTGAAGTAAAATGGTATGAACAGTCTTTAAAGTCATTTGAATTAAATAGATTTTGTTCCAAAAATTATACTCTTTTATACATGGAATTAATTTGAGACATTTTCATCTTCAATCACAAAGAAATTCCTCCTCTTTTGATGAGCACATAGATGATTTCACCCAATTTTACAGGACTATCATGAAATTGAAACAGTTTGTACAGTTCTCCTATTCTTTGAGACAGCATGTCTGTCCACATAAATAATCTTATCAATTGCCTCTTAAAAAATGCCTGCAGGAGAAGAAATCTTACCAAAATAATCACTTCACTCTTATAATGAATGATAGACTCAATCCTGGCCACCAGTTTAGCCTATTGAAGTGTTTGGCATAATTTCTCTAAGAACTAACTTGTGAGTATTATAACCCCAACCGTAAAAGAAGAAAACAGTCTATCATTCCCAAATGCGGTATATATTCACTTAGTATTCATTTCCTCAAAACTGAATGGCATTATTTATCTCAACTAACTGCAAGTCTCTGAAATGAATATCTTATATGAGGATTACTTAGATTTTTTTCACCACTGATCACTGCTATAGTTCATTTTTTCTCAAGGAGAAAGTGGCTAATGACTGAAGATTGTAGTAGTCATCAGGACTTGACTTTATAAAGAAACCCTATTAGATTCAGTAGTTCAATATTGAAACATAACCACTAATGCTTTCACAAAACTATATTGCAAAATTACTGTGAAAATCCAAATTAATATATGTTAAATGCATAAAAAGAAATTTTTACAAAGTGACTTCTATTTTTTTACCAAGAGAATAATAAAAAATAGAAAACAATGATGACCCATAATTCTTGCATCACCATAAGATCTGTTTTCATTACAAATAAATATACATATATAAATTAAAAAAATATTATTAAAGCCTCACCCCAGTACTTTGTCCTAAAGTTAGGCATATTGATAATTTTCCTGTAACCTTTTATTAACATTCTATACAGAATCATCATAAATATCTATTTTACTTTTTCATATCTGCTGATGAAATATATACTATCCTGTTTCTAGATATATTTACTTAATAATTATTTAAAAGCATTCCAAGTAGCAGATATAAATATGTATACTTTTAAATGCTACATCATCAGCAAGAAAAAAATCAAACAACCCTATCAAAAAGTGGGCAAAGGACATGAACAGAAACTTTGCAAAAGAAGATAGACAAATGGCCAAAAAACATACGAAAAAATGCTCAACATCTCTAATCAACAGGGAAGTGCAAATTGAAACTACAATGAGATATTACTTAACGCCAGTGAGAATGGCCTTTACCAAAAGGTCCCAAAACAATAAATGCTGGCGTGGTTGCAGAGAGATAGGAACACTCATACACCGCTGGTAGGACTGCAAACTAGTACAACCTCTGTGGAAAACAATATGGGGATACCTCAAAGAGCTACAAGTAGAACTACCATTTGATCCAGCAATCCCATTACTGGGCTTCTACCAAAAGGAACAAAAGACGTTCCATAAAAAAGACATCTGCACTCAAATGTTTATACAGCACAATTCACAATTGCAAAGATGTGGAAACAACCTAAGCGCCCATCAATACATGAGTGGATTAATAAAATGTGGTATATGTGTACCATGGAGTTCTACTCAGCCACAAAAAACAACGGTGATCTAGCACCTCTTGTATTATCCTGGATAGAGCTGGAGCCCATTCTACTAAATGAAGTATCCCGAGAATGGAAAAACAAGCACCACATGTGCTCACCATCAACTTGGTTTTACTGATCAACACTGAATGCACAAATAGTAATAACATTCATAGGGTGTTGGGCAGATTGGGGCAGGGGGAAGGGATGGACATATACACACCTAATGGATGCAGTGTGCACCGTCTGGCAGATGGACAGGCTTGAAGCTCTGAATCGGGTGGGGCAAAGGCAATATATGTAACCTAAACATTTGTAGCCCCATAATATGCTGAAATAAAAAAAATTAAAAAAATAAAATATATACAAAAAATACTTCATGGTAAATATACCATAATCAACCAGATTTGATGGATATTTATATTTTAGCATTGAGTTTGCATCAAAAAAGAATTCCATTCAAAATTTACACCAAGAATTGACTGAGTCATATATAGAATTACAATTTAAGTTAAATTTTTTAAAAAGTAAAGTACACATGAGAGTTAGAAAAGAGATATAACCCAATCAACTTACTTCAGAGCATTAGGGAGTAAAGTCTTTGGAGAATTAAATGAGATAATGCTTGTGAAAACCTTAGCTCACTGCTCCAAGACCATCAGGGCCGAAACATGTTTGTGTTGGAAGTGGACCAGAGAGGGTAGGAGGGAGCCGGGAGTAGGTGAGGTTTGTCTACTGGCCTGCGAACCAAGGCACATAGGAATAGGTGGGAGACCCATGAGATAGGGATGGAAGAGGAAAATATGCTCAAGAATGGGAAAATGCCCATTAAGGCAATAAGGTTAGAAGAATTATCCAAAGAAAGATAAAGCAAAGCAAAGCTTGTTCACAGCAAAGGGAAGGCATGAGCTGGAAGCAAATGAGAATACTAAGAATCATTTACTCACTTTGCTTACCAGAAATGTGGACACTTTCCACAGAGAAATCTTGCTAAAGATGTGCTTTCTGTATTCATAAACAAACCATGAATGAGGTCTTTAAAATACACTATGTAGAAGAAAATATAATCTTTGAGTTGAAAATAGTATCCTTCTAAAAAGTTTCCCAAATCATTGGTTTCTCCAATAGTATTTCCTATTACACAAACCCAGACCAACTAGTCAAGAGAAGAATGTGACAAATTGAAACTAAGGTTCTTGCAACTTTAGAATCAGATGATATAATGTAATGTAATAGATTTTATACACACACACAGTGTATACTAAATTTTTCATTAATCACCATGGGATTGTCATTAGTTACTTTTACACAAAAAAGTTCAATTCCAGTTTGAACAAGGTGAAAAGAAACATTATAAGTCAAAGTGGAATTTAATTACTAGATCTAAGAAGCAAAAATCTTTTTGACATGAATATATAAAAACACAAAGAATCATGCATGCTATCACTGCTCTCAACAAAGGCAAGAAAGAAATGTTTAGAAACTTCTTACATTTCAATGTCCAAGGAGCATAATGAAAAAAGAGCACTAGCCATATCTGCCAAATATTTTATTTAATTACAGTTCTTGCCTTTAATAATTTTTTTCAGTGACCTCTAAGTCTCTATGAGATATTCAGATATTGACAATAAAAGAATCATTTCAGATTCTATATATTAAATAATTTTAACTATAATGAAAATGATCACCCAAAATATGTAAACAGCTTTCATCATATTAAAGTTAATTATAGTATGCTTATCATAATAAATTTAATTTGCTAAATAATATTTCAAATGAACTCATCACTTTTGTGGTTACTAAATCACCTATCTTCATAGACAGCAGGTGTGTTTGTAAGTCAGAAAGTTTAATACCCTATCTTTCTTTATTGCAGACTGCTCAAAATAAAGTATATTTTAACAGATTCAAATCCAAAGTATACTTTTTAATATATTCAAATCCAAAAAATCAAGTGTATAAATAAAAATATATTTATTTTACATAAAATAAAAATACATTTTACTTATACACTTTAACAGATTCAAAGCCAAACACAAAGCCTCATTAGCCTACATCCTATTATAATCACCAGCACTGGCAAATCAAGGGACTATTCCCCAACCAGTTTTATTGACCACAGAGGGAGAATTTATGACTTTCTCAAGCTCAGGAGATTTCTTAAGAGTACAATCAGTTATAGAAAGCAAAGGAAAAAAAAATACTGACAAAGAAATTCTAGACAGAGACGAAAAAAGGTAAAAATGAAATTTCACTCCTAAGTTTGAGAACAACTGACAACATACAAATAAACAATGTGTCAAACAGATACACATAAAGGTGCCCCCACTATTATTATATTCTCCCTGCACTCTCTCTCTAATAGGTCATTGTAGGATGGGCATATTAATACTGATAAGACACATATTCATATAGCAATGAATCTTTGCATAGGCATTCACATTTCACTGAATTTCCTCACTTTCTAACACTCATGAAGTTAAGTGAAAAAATTAAAATATTTGATAAACAACACAGACACATTGGATAGGAAATAAATGATGTGTAGTTTAAAAAGTGAGACTTTTGAGTAAATCATAGGTAGAAAAAAAGAGAGAAATTTCAAAATATCACAGAATGCTATTATATTAATACTTCTTAAAGTGCCTAAAAGGATGAGTTTTTTTTTGTTGTTGTTGTTTTTTGTTTGTTTGTTTGTTTTAGCAAACTGAAGAGAAGGAGTTAGTGTGTACTCTCAACTGTGTGACAAAGTTAAAACTGATGTAAGCCATTCAGGATTCAGGAAAAGAAAGCAAGGATGAAAGTAGCCACTAGGTTTTCACAGATCACAATGCGCAAAATACCTTTTCACTATATCTTCTCCATTCCAGCAGGGTACTCCTTCAGCAGCAGCTAATTCATTAACACAAAGCTGATCGGCCAGGCCTCCATAGAATGATCTGTACAGTCGAAGACTGTTGATAAATTCTCTGAAGGAAGAACAAAGAAAATAATTAAAACCAAAAATTCATAACAAAGGTCATCATAAATGTCATGTATTTTTATACATAATGTTTAGGATATAAATTTTTTATTTTCTCTACTAATTTCCATATATGTTAAATACTTTTTTAACCATCAAGACAAAAATACATTATCTTCTAAAAAAGAATGCTGGTATTTGAATTTACTCTTCAAATAAAAATTTTCCCCAGCTATGAATCTTGTATAACCCCAGTTCCTAGAAGTTATGAATAGTATATAAGGGTGCACAGACACACCCACCACTTCCTTTAGCCTCCCTAAAAGTCCTCACTAGCTGCTGGCATCTAAACCATCATGATACTAATTATTTTCTTTTCCATGTAGAAAATGTCAGAGGTTTGCAACATGCTAATTGATTGCTTACTGATTAAAAGTTTAGTAGACTTGGGTTGTTTTCCTATCTGAATCTTTTCTCTGGTAACTAAGAACATAAAGTAATGTGTCTTTACCAAACATGACCCAAAACTCATATATGTAATATATTCTATTTCAGAAGCATGAAAATTAAAGTTATTAGAAGGAATAATATATTAACTAAAATTCTTTTCCTCCCACACTACTTCTTCTCCCCATATCAATTATAGGAGAGAAATTTAAAAAAAATCAGTTTTTTGCTGTTGTTTGTGTTCTCATTAAATTTAGAAAGAAAAGCCTTTTGAGTTTTAAAACCAAGGCTTTAGAGTACCAAAAACTTGAGTTTTATCATTTCAAAAGACCAAATACTAAGATTTTGGTTATGAATTTTTTGACATGAACAACTATTTTGGAAAAAGAAATGAAAAGCCTAGCCTGACACAAAGGAGATACCCTCTAGACTAGAAGGAAGGGGCAGGGAAAGGAAATAGAAGGAAAGCAAATTTTAGAAATTCATGGGATAAACAGTTAAGATGCAGCAGGTATGAAATGGCATCCTCATTAAAATTAAAAACATAATTTCTTTAAAAATGAGATTTAAGAAGAGGGATGACTCTAAGTTATAGCCAGAGTGACAAATTTTTTAAAAATTAAAACTGATTTTGACAGCACTGTTGCTCAATTTCATTGATTTTATAATTCTCTCTCACATTGGTTCTTAAAGAACTATTTGTGGAAATTGCTGGAGTTGATTTGGAAGGATAAATGTGATTTTCAAATAGAGTTCATCAGAACTCATAGAGAAAATCAGAAGTTATCTCGGCAAGTATTTGATGAGTATTTAACCAAATTTTTGGCAAAGTTTGATTAAATAAGTGATAACAAAATGGCTTCAAGAAGCATAAATCTGACCCAACTCATGCATTCCAATTAGTAGGGATATAGCCATTCTGGAAAAACTTATTTTCTAGTAGAGAAAACTGACTTAAAGTAGTAAATATATAATATAATTACTGTTCTAGGAAGAAAAAACAGCATTTTTTTTATCAATCATAACAAATATAAGATTTGAGTCAGATTTATTCTTCTTGCAGCTACTAAAACCTAATTGAGGAAACAGGTCAGCTCTTTTTTAGAAAGGTGAGGTTTAATGAATGGAAGGATCTGCAACTCTGGTCCCGAATTTTATTCACGATAAATGATCACTTGTTTGGAATCAAAGAGTCTTCTAGAAATGAAGAGGCCAGGCACAAATGGATGTAATGTTAAGACCTTTAAATGATGGTGTAAAACCAAATGGACCCCAAACCACCTACTCCAATCTTGGTGAATAGTGCCCTCGGTTAATCTGTCCCTTCACAACAAATAGATCCTAGTGTGGAAAACTTTGCATCTGTCTCTCCCAGTCTCCTATCACAGCGCTGTACTGCCATTGCTATAGTCCAAGCCCTCATCTTCTTTCTCTAGACTTACTGAAGTAGAGTTATGTATCTCCAGTCTCTTCCCTTAACAATCACCTCCCATCCTCAATGAGAGCCACCTTGTAAAATTCAAACATGATATTCCACAGATTATGCCACTCACTTGCCTAAGATGCCTTAATGGTTATTGTCTACAGCATAAAATCCAAATGTCTTGGAAAGGCATATAAGGTATCTTCTCACCTCAATTTCAACAGCAACCCAAACCAAACTTTAAGGACACACACAAGTAAGGTATTTGCTGTTCCCTAAACACACCTTCACACCTTTGCATATACTTGCTCTGAAAGGATTGTATTTTAAAAGATTTCTACTCCTTCCAGGGATCATAGTTATCCCTTATTGGTCACAAAGCAATAAACACTACTGAGCACTAACTTTTGTGCTGGCATTAGGGATTGCCAGGTAAACAAGACAGTCCTTGCCTTTTAAGAACACACATTTTGTGAAAACCCACAATAATAAAACAGTGTTAATAGTGACACATTTGAAGACAGGAGAGGAATCAGGAAATATTTACAAAACAAGGTAGTACTTCAGTGTTCCATGAAAAACAAACAAAACGAAACAAAAAACCAGGATGAGCAAAGGTAATAGGAAAAAGAATACCAGGTAGTAGGCCATTTAGTTTGTGGGGACTGTGATTATGGGCATGAATTATGGTTAAAAAGGTAAGAAGAGGTCATCCTAATCAGTCTCATTGATCGTCATAATTTCTGTGTTATCCAGAAGGCAGTTGGAGACATTAAAAATTTTCCATCAAGCAACAGCATCATCCATCATGGCAGCAACAATGGAAACAGAAAAGCAAGGAGGTCACCTAGGGGGCTCTGACCTCAAGGGGAGAAAAACCGAGGGTGTAAGAAAGAACCTGCCAGTGGGCAGCATAAAAATGGATAGATTTGAAAGACATTAAGAGTCTAGAATTGACAGGTAAAGCAAGAATGTTCAGACAATTTCTAATTGTCTTTTTTCTCTCTGAGGTGACTGAGAGGATGGTTGTGTCATTCTCAGAGATAAGAAATTAACAAAAGGAAATTTCACCTTCTCAGTGTCCCACATGATACTTATGCTCACCCTCATCCTGCTCAAAATTTTCATCTTTCCAAGACACATACCACTTTCTAGGCTCCCATGTAATATAGGTATTTATTAGGCTTTATTGTTTCCTATCTGTCTCCCTTCTCTAGAATAAAATATTCAGGCAGGCAGAGATTTTTTGTTTTGTTTCGTTTTGTTTTGTTCATGCTATGACCCTAGAGCAGCGGTGGTGGCATATAGTAGGCCCAAAATTTATTATCAAATTAATAAGTGAGTGAAAACTAAGGAATTCATAATTCCATTCTCGACATGCTCAGTTTGAGATTTCTTTGGAACATGCAGTAGAGAAATCCAGATAGAAAACACTGCCTTCTAACTTACTTTATGTAAATGTCATCTTGGGATCTTGCCAAAATGCAGATTCAGATTTAGTAGTTCTGAGTGAGGGCCAGAGATACTACATTTCGAAGCAGCACTCAGATAAAGCTGATGTTATTGGTACAAGAACCATGAATATCATGGAAGTTTTCTGTTAAATATGTGACCTTGGAACCCAGTGGACAGGACATGTGATGTGAGACCCATCACCCAGGGAGGTGGTGACTGAAATCATGGATATAGACAAAATCTCTTAGGAAAACAGTATGTCAGAAGTAGAAAGAGCAAAGGAAGAAAACTTCAAAGTTAAAGTGCTATGAAAACTAAAAAATGAGTGAATTTAGTGAAATTAGACACATGTTCCAAGGATAAAATGCCATTATGAGAAGTTAATAAAATACTGAAAGCATCCTTCCTATGTGGTTACCATAATTGTTATCAACTGAATTGTGTACCCCCACAATTCATCTGTTGAAATCCTAACCCTAATGTAACTGCATTTGGAGGTAGGGCCTTTAAAGAAATAATTAGGGTTAAATGAGGTCTTATGGATGTGTCCCGATCCAATATGACAGGTGTCCTTATTAGAAGAGAAAGAGATATGGGGACGTGCACAGAGAAAAAGGCCACATGAGAACAGAGGAAAAGGTGGCTGTCTGCAAGCCGAAGAGCGAAGCCTCTGAAGAAATCAAACATTCTGGCACTTTGATCTTGAATTTCAATCCCCAGTACTGTGAGAAAATGCATTTCTGTCATTTAAGCCACTCAGTCTGTGACATTTTGTTATGGTAGCCCTAGCAAACTGAAACAATAATTAAAGCCTTCGAAGTAATAGACTTCACATCTTTTGTACAATTAAAAAGAGGGTGAGAAACTCTAAGTGGAGAGTCTCAAAAAGGGAAATTAAAGGAGTTTTTTTTCATGTATAGGTTTGTTTGAAATTGGAAGAAATTGGAAAATATTCAGGTATAAAGAGGAGGAGATAACAAGTGTTTGTAGTCATTAGCTTGTTCTCCAACATTGCAATTCTCTACCTCCTGGGCACACAGTAGGGAATGAAGCTACCCTTTGAAGGTAGCTTTAGCCATGTGACTTGCTTTGGGTTCTATCAAATGTATGCAGAAGTAATGTGTGTTCCTTCCAGGCTTAAGTAAAGAACCAGTGTGGCTTTGTCAGTTTCTGTTTTCCTCTCCCATGATGACTGGCGATGTTTCAGACGGAGGCTTCTGTGTTATTCTGATTGCTAAAGTCTAGGTAATTTGAGCAGTAATTTCAGCTGATCTGAAATGGGCACAGGTTGTGAACGGAAACACAGTTTTATTGTTCTAAGCCAATGGCATGTTGGGGAAGTTTGCTACTGCATCCTAACTTAGTCTTTCTTGATTGATACAATATTAATAGAAGAAAATTAATAATTGATAGATCACCAATTTTGAAAAGAAGAATGAGGAAGGGTTACTGAAAACAAATAGAGTGCTTAGCTTTGGAGAAGATTCTCTAAGCCTAAAATAAGGGAAGAAAGTCTGTGTGAATGTTGAGATAAGTTTTGGTTTGTGAAGATAGAAATTTGAAGGGAGACCCTACTTTGGAACATAATATTCTGTGCTTGGCAGTTTTTAGATCACAGGAATTTAGCGTTGCAAAATGACCTTGCATTGAAGAACCAGGGGATCCAGATGAGATATAGAAAAAATAATAATTGAATTGGCAGGAAATGAAGGTGTTAAAGCATTAGTAGCCATACTGAGGTCAAAAAGACTTACCTACTGCCACAGAGCCAAGTAATGTTGGTCCTATTACAAGAATTCACACCTCAGTTCCCAGGTCAATGCTCAAACTACCACCCACCTGATTCCTTTTCCAGTTTTACATAAAATATCTCAATGAATAAAATACTATATTCTGAGAATGATTCTAAATTTAAGTTGCTGGGAGAGTGACTCAATCCATACAATATTTTTCTACTGTTATGAAAATATTTCTAGTTAAAATTTGGAGAATAATAAATGCAGGGAGATGTTAAAAGTGTCAGCTAAATATCCTTCAGGGACTGCATCACATATGTCTGTTAATCATCTTGGCTTTGAAACATTTCTAGAATACAGAAGTCAAATATAATTATTAAGAGGAACACTTTGAAAACATTTAAAAGAAAATAGGAAAATGTTCTTTATCTGAATATTTATTCAAAGGCTCTATGTCTGAGCCAGACAAGAACTTTTAATTTCTTATTTGGGCTTGCAACAGTTTAATATTTGATCCCCTTCCCTTTAATGCATTCCCCATCCTCTAACCAGAATCGACATTAGAAATGTGCCATACCACTTCCCAGCTTGTAAATGTTAAACCACTTGGATAAAATGTCTAACAATAGCACATGACCTCCCATTCTTTATATCTTAGCCTCATTCCATGACAGTCTCCCTTCCCTCTACTCACCTACCCCAGCCAAAAGCCACACACTTATACACACATTGCATAAAACATCTCATTATTTAACGAACAAGTTTCCAGGCTTAGCACATAGTTTCCTCCACTGGAATTGCCTTATCTTCCTACTTTACTCTCAACAAAATGCCCATCCTACAAGATCCAGCTTATACCTCACCTCCTCTCTAACTCCTTCCCTGACCAACCTATGCAGTGTTTGTTGGTTCACCTCTGTTTCTCATGTAGCACTTGTCTGTGGCCATATTATAGTCCTTTCTATCTGGCACAATAATTCCTCTGCTTGCAAGTTTGCCTGCCCAAGTAGAGAATGTGTTCTCTAAAGGAAAGAGCCATGTTTTCTTCGTATCCCCAGGGTTTGGATCATAGTTTGGTATCCAACAGGCACTCAGCAAATCCTTGTTGAAATAGCCCCAGATGCAGTCTTAGTTTTGAACAGCTTCTAGAATTAGAAGCTCCATCACCTAATCTCAGTGAGAATGAATTTTATCAATTCCTAAAACAATCGATGCTGGTGTAGATGCGTACAGAAAGGAACAATTATACACTGTTGGTGGGACTGAAAACTAGTACAACCTTTATGGAGAATAGTATGGAGATTCTTCAAAGAACTAAAAGTAGACCTACCATTTGATCCAGCAATCCCACTACTGGGTATTTATCCAAAAGAAAAAAAAGTCATTTTTCAAAAAGACACTTGCATTCATATGTTTATTGTAGCACAATTCACAATCACAAAGATGTGGAATCAACCCAAGTGCCCATCAGTTCATGAGTGGATTAATAAAATGTGGGATATACATATACCATGAAGTACTACTCAGCCATAAAAAAATGAGTTAATTTCTTTTGTAACTATCTGGGTAAAACTGAAGACTATTTTCCTTAGTGAAGTAGCCCAAGAATGGAAAAACAAACACCACATGTACTCACTATTAATTGGAACTAACCTAACAGCACTCATATGCACAGATGGAAGCAAAACTCAATGGAAATCAAGCAGGTGGGAGGGGGAAGGAGGGGTTGGGTGAAATCATGTCTAATGGGTACAATGTACACTATCTGGGTGATGAGGACACATATAACTTTGTCTCAAGCCATATAAAAGCAATCCATGTAACCAAACATTTGTACCCCTGTAATATTCTGAAATTAAAAGATAAGTAAATAAAATTAGAAAAACCAAAAAATGAATCTCCTATAAAAAATGTGTTTTACTAAATGATAATGATAATTTAAAGTTCTTAAAGAGCACAGGTGGCTTGGGAAACTTTAAATTAGGAGACCTATTCCTAGACCATGACAAAACGTCAGAGAGAACTTCCTGGTGTGTTGCATTAGAATGTGGAAGAAATCTATAGGGCAGGACTGCAAGCTGTGCCAGACTCTACTAAACAGGCTCAAGACAGCTCTTATTTATATGTAATGTTGAAAATAATATGTAGTGGCATTAATATTTAGTCACACTGCTGTGTAAGATAGCTATCATAATTAATACATCACAGATATGCTGTGTTGTGAAGACAGAGATAGAAAGAGCCTTAGAGATCATCTGTCCCAGCAGCTCTCTATCCTAGCAGCTCTCTGTCCTATCTGCACATTGTCATCACCAAGGAAACATTTCAAACTGTGCAGCTAGATTTCTCCCTCAGACAATCAGATCTATTGGTCCGGGTGGGGCCCAATCATCCAGATTTTCTGAAAGCTTTCTATGAGATCCTAACGTGTACCCACGATTGAGAATAAGTGACAGACATAGCCCAACCCTCTTATTTTATAAATAAAGTGAAGACCAGAGAAGTGAAAAGACTTGTGACAAGTAACTAAGGTATAGTTCAGCCTGGCATTTAATCAATGCAGACTTTGAAGTCTTGTTTAATGAATTAATTAAAATTTCCATCACTTAGCAATGCCTGGTTGATACTGGATACTTGATAAATCAAAGTTGAATGATCTTTAGATAGAAAAATATTCCCATCTGTTTTTAAACATTTACAGGAATTATCACATTTTTAACAAAATACACTTATTAGTAGACTGTTACACTAGAAAACACAGATACATCACTTCTGCCTGTCAAAATATGCACTTAGAATGCAGTATGTTCAGAACGGAGTTTTCTATATATTTTGACCAGTCTGAAATGTCTGGTTCAGGAAGCAGGGAGTGGGGTAAATTCTAATCACTGGCTAATGACCAGCTTTGTACCCTGTGCTAGCACAGCAAAGTAGAAAAAAGCTGTAGCACAATTGCTCATTCATAGCCTGCAGACTTGTTTGCCCTGAGCTTACTGAAGGCAAGGGAGAAACATGGAGGAGCATAGTTATTGCTTCATTGCTTCCCATGCCCTGGAGGCCAACAGTGCCAGCAAGGTCTCCTGATATATCACGTGGTAAAATAATACAAAAGGAAATGCAACCCACCCTTGAAGTAGTCATTTTTGGGTCTGTTGACAAAGGAATCCTCAGTTACTATTTTAAAATTAGGCAACCCTTCCCACTGGCTATACTATTATGATTTATTTTAGTCATTTTTAATTATCAAAGTAACATAGCTTTTTCTAAGTAGTAGAATAATTAAAAGGCACATGAAGAGCAAGTTGATAGCTGTCCCTCCATTGTGTTTTCTTCCCTCCCTCCTCAGGTAACCAATAGTTACAGTCTAGTGTTTATCTTTCTTCAGCTTTCTCTACTTGCACACTAACAAGCAACCAAAGATAAACAGATAAACCGACAGATATAGAAAGATAGAGATGGTTTGGTTTTATAAAATTAGTACCAAGCTATACCCATGCATGCAATTGGCTTTTCTCACTTAATAGTATATCAAGTATATCATGAACCCCTTTCAAATTAATAAATATAGGTCTAACTTATTTTAAATTATCTATATAATATTCCATAAATTGGATATCACAGCACTAGTGTAGTCTACCAAAATATTTCACTAAGCTAATTTATGTTTTAATTTATAACGCTGACATATAGTTTCAAACTTTGCTGGTTTTCTGGGGAGGTATTTGCCTTATAGTATATGGCTATAATCTACATTTGAGTTTGCATGTCATTTAATTAGATATTGCTTGAAACAAAGCTATTTTCAAAAGTCACACCTCTCAATCTAGTGGGAATTTGTTTCATTTAATACATTTATAAATTGTCACATATTGCACTTCCACTCTTTTTTCCCATTGAATACAATGCAAAAGATTAGAGACTATTTCTAATTTTGAGCAAAGCTAATTATCTGGAAAAGTATTGGAGAAGAATCTTATTTTCAAATGGAGTTTTTCTCTGTGGAATGTCTCGGACCAGATGTTTCTTTATTTAATGACATAAATTGATTTTTTTTTTTTTACCCCTAAAGTCAGTCCACACATAATACAGAACCCAAATTAAAAGCAGTGCCTAGCACACTGTTTGAAAATATCTGTAGAACAAAGGTCAAATGTGCAGTTTGCTAGTTAACGGCCTGAGGCGAAGTTAAGGTTAATGTGGCATTAATGAGCAGGCTGGGCCCTGTAGAGATGTCGGACCACAGCTGTCAAACAGTAGACATTTAAAATGCCAGTCTCCCGCTCAGCAGAGGAAATATATAATTACATGTTTCTAGATAAGGACTATTCTCTCTTGCTGTTCTGAATCCATATTTAATCATTTAACTTTATTCTCACCTAAGTCATTCTGTTTGACAAAATATTTATAGAAATCTTTAGAACAGAAAAATACTTAGATTTCTATTTTACAACAAAAACAGTTCTCATTGGAAATGCTTGAAAATAATTAAACTTCTACAGTTAGATGGGCTACAGGAAGAGTTGGAGTCTAGTTTCTTGGCCTGTTTCTCTATAAACTATACAATGTATGGAGAGATGGGAGGAGAGGGTGAATACAACACTGAGAAACAATGCAATGTATGGCGCCACTTATCACAAGTGAAAATGTGTTTCAAGCACATTACATTCATATTTGATTAAAAAGGAAAAAAATCCACATTTTTTTTCTAAAAGAGTAACTCAAAGTCTGCTCTCTGAACCCCACCTGAACCCACTGCTCATTATGGAAACTGTGACCTAAAGATGCACCATTCTCAAAGGGAAGGACTTTTTTTCCTGGTTAAGTGATTCCAGGTTTTCCTTTCTGCATAGGAAGTCTTGTTCACATGACATGATTTCTCTTTATTAGAGGATTTGCTGTGATTTCTCAACAAAGTTAAAGGGGTTAAGGTGGTAGGTTGGGGAGCAACAGGGAAAGTAATGGGAAGGAGAAATGGAAAGCAGCACACAAAACACACCAATATCCTCACAGACCCTTTGCAGAGAGTTCTTTCCAGGCAGGTACTTCATGTTTGGCTCTCTCTTGTAATTTTATATTAGCCCTGAGCTGGAAGTTCATAGCCATCTACAGAATTAGGATAGATTCCTCTATTCCTCACTTTTCAATGACCTTCCAAACCCAGCACATTACCATTTAATGTCCCAGTAAAAAGCTCCCTTTCTGAAAGCATCCTCCTCTGAAAAGAGTGATTTAGAACAGTTGTCAAAACGTGGTTTTCAAAACTAGCTCAAACACCGTTTTCCCATGTTGTAAAAATGTACCTTAAAAAGCTCTGACTCTGTTCTCCATTAGAAAGGACTTTAAACAAAGACATCAACCCATTTATGAAAATAAACACTAGGCCAAGTGTTTAAGATTTAAAACAAATTAAATAGTACTAAGGAAATTGGGCATCTATTGCAAAAGAGATATGATATAATTTTTTTACCTCTTATAATGTTTTCATTTTAGTAAAGATATGCAATTGATTGTTCAGTTCCACTAGTTTAAAGAATCATGCTATTAGATTTTCAGTTTGCAAATCTAATGATTCCAATATATGCCATTCATATAAAGAATGTATTATGAGATTCAGTATTTTAGGTCAAATATTGAATATTCCTCTTTTGGCAGTAAGATATTTTCTGTGGCTAATAACATTTTAACAATAAACTTCATGACTTAGGGGACAAGAACATAATCTGAACAATATTTTCCCCTCTCAGCATTAGCAAAACATTAATAAGATACTTGCCCTTTAGTAGTCTGCCAATAAATAGCCTTCTCCTACCCTGTTTTTTTATTTTGTAATTATAATTAAATATTCCTTCTTAACTCCCCCCACAAATTTATCTGATTGGTGGACAACATATACCTGGTACAAACTGTGCATGTGTGCATTTTCAGATACTCTATATATCTCATTCTAAATACTTGTGTCCCTGGACTATGATATACAAATGAGCTTTATGGTTAGGAAATCTATAATTAACAAAGTTTCAGAGAAAACAAGCTAGTTTAGTTTTCAACTTTATTCCTGTTATCATGGTAATTTTCATTTTGGAAAATATTGCTGTTGAATGTTACATGTGATCATGGTATTATTTTATGCCCAATTTCTGATGGATGGCATAGAATATTCCCGACCAGAGAGAATTAATATATAATCACCTTCCCTTATGACATCTAAAATACTTCTATGTGATAGGAATTAAAGTAATACATCCTTCCATTATGATTATTTACATGCATATTTGCTTATATAAGGTTTAGCTTAAACTGGAAAATGTTGACAACCAAATACAATTAAGATTATAAATCCTTTGAGTGTACTCAATTAGCAAGACCCCAGAGTTGCAGCGTTTCATATAGAACAAGATTCTTGATGAAGGAGGATAAAACCAACACAGCAAAGGAGAAGGCTAAACCCCTTAGCTTCAAAAGTCATCATACAGAATGAATCATATTTTTGAGAAGGAAGTTTAATCTAAACCTCTATAACTATGAATATCGACTTAAATGAAAATCAACCTAAACAAAAAGAATTATCTTGAAACTTCCTTCAAACTCTCATTTGTTGCACTTCCAGGCAAAAACAAAAAACAAACAAACAAACAAACAAAAAAAACAAAGCACACACACAAGAATCACAGTGAAGCTGTTTGCCCTGGAAATGGCTGCAGATTTGTGTTTTGGAGTAAGGATGGAAAAAGAAAAAGCACTGTCTCTACCAAATGATGTAATCCACTCCAGATGCACATTTTTTCTACTAGTTTGAGGAAAATCATGGGGGAATTGGCAGCTTTGTCATTTCCATTTAACACGCAACTGGAGGCAAATATTGATATCTCTTGGTGCTTCCTTCTTTCTGTTTTTCCCTAATATATGTATGCATCCTTTAGACATGTCAAATGTCATTGATAGATTTAAAATGTTGGAAATGTTCTTTACCACGCAAAACAAAGTGGAAGATAGTGCTTGGTACTCTTGGCTGTAGATGGAAGGCCCATAATGCTTCTAAATGCAATTAATTTTGCTACTTTGGTTAAAAGAGCAAGCTTCTCCCTTCATCTTAATTTATGCCCCATAGATTCTGTGGAAAATTCTGAAATAATTTTTATACACTACTATAAAAATCATAAATTTCAACATAGCATGAACTTGAGTCCTACTCGCCTCTTCAAGATGTTCAGTAAAAAAAAAAAAAAAAAGTGTGTGTGGGGAGAGTGGGAGGGAGCTGAATTTGCGGTTCTTTTCAACTCTGTGGATGTTTACTGACTTTCCAAAGGAAAAAAATAGAAGATTCACTTTTTGTGAGAAAAGAAAACATCCTCTCATATATATTAGGTGAAGAGAATTTCATTCACAGTTTGAATTACTTGGTAGAGGGGTATTTTGAGACTTATAAATGAGATAACCCTACAGTAATCATTACACACACTATTGAAAGCTTCTAGCTCTCATCTGGCAAAGCTGCTACATGGAAATAGGTTTCTGGAGAACCAGTTTGAAAACTGTCCAATTTAAAGGTTATTCTTCATATGACTAGAAAAATTATATCTTTCTATTCTTTTTGTAGTGAGAAATCTGGGGACATTTATTTCTACTCTCATTAACCTGACTAAAGTTGACAGCCTCAGGATGACAGATGTCATTAAGTGACTTGAGAACCAAGGCATTGTGGAACAGCAATGGAACTTGAAGGGTTTAGAATAAATCCTGTGCTCCCTGAGTTAAGCCTATTCTCATCTAGAAAGCAAACTGTAAGAGTTCTAATGGCAGCTAGCGATAGTTACATAAGTTTTCTATAATTTCCAATAATTGATATCATCCAAACAATAAGTGGATATCTGCTGGATACCAAACATATGTGCACTCATAGCCATATCTAAGATCAATCACAATTTTAACTTCTAGTTCCTGTCAAGTGGTTGAAGCTATCTCTTCTTTCAGGACAAGTTGTGTTTAATATTAGTTTTCTTTTCCATTGTGTGGATTTAGTTTAACATGTTTCATGAAGTAGCCAATAATTTTTCCATGAACATCTAGAAAGTATTTAATAAAAGCAAATTTTTTTAAGAATTTTGTATTTTTAATATTAGATTTAGGTAGAGCAAAGTGCTTTTCAATGCAACAAAATTTTACATGTATTTGTTTATGAACTTTCTTTTCCTGGGAACATTTTATCAGATTCTCAGTGGGATACATGATCCGGAAAGGTTAGGAACCACTAGCTTAAACTTTTGCCATATGTTTGTTCTGCCTTCTGGCATTTGTTTTTCCTGTGTGCCTGGTTTTTGACCCCCTGCAGGTCCTGATTTTCATTATTCATGTAGGTCTTGACTCTGGCCTGCTTGCAGCGTGTGTTCCCTCAGTGCCTACTCTGGCCTCACCTCTGGACCCCTATCCAAACCTTTGTCTTGTCTTGGCCTGCCCTGCCCTGGAAGCCCTCACTACCACCACTTAATAAGCACTGTTTTAAATTAAACAGAAATTTTCTCATTGAAGGGAACATGACCTTTATTTTCGTAAATTAAACTTACAGGTAATAAATAATAATGGCACCTCAAAGAAGAACTAACTTCTGTTTAGGAAATAGACTATAAATTGCTTTCCTCTAGTAATAGAAACGATATTAAGTTTTTTCTCACAGAATTGACTTTTTTTCAGACCTATGCATATTTTTGTCCATTGAATATTTGTATTTACAATTCATCATTAAGCCCAATATATCACAATACTAGTTTACCATATTACCCAACACTCAAACCAGTGTGTAATATTATTTTAAAATTTAATTAATGTTGGTTTTGTTATTTTATAAAGTATTGTGTTAGATAGGATTTGACTATGTAACTATAACTCATGTATTTTAAACTAACTGATCCCATTTAATATGAATCTATTCCATCTACCTTGGCAATAATCCTAAATAAGATTAAGTGCTCTTCATTTGATATAGGTTTAAAATTTTTTCCTACATTTTATTATTTTAACCACTTCACTGCGTTTTTCTTTGGTGTACAGGATATTAATTTGTTTTCATTAACAGTGACATCCTGAATCAGAATCATTCCCTGCCTCATTCCTCTCCTTAAATTCTGTAATTTCAAATGTCCTCTTTAGTTTCCATTCTCAATAAATGAAATTGTCAATGTTTCAAGTGATAACATTTTCACTCAAATCACGATTTAATAAATGCATTAGAATAAAATGGAAATGCCTGATGAGACAGTATTCCAATTACATTCTGAAGAGAAAACTGAGAAAAGCAAAGATCCATAAAACAACTTAAATTATATTTTGTTTTAAACATTAAAACTCCAATATTTCTAAAAATTCTCCTTTCCTCACCTTGACATAAAAATCTCCTCTGATATTAAAATTATCTTCTTTTTACTAAGCACCTAGGACAGTAACTATTACCCAAATACACGCCCATGCTTGGAGCCAATCTCCTCAGTCGCACATGCTTCAATGAGAGGCTTGGCTAATTGGAATGCTTGCTGGAGAACAGATGGGGCCCTGATGTTGAGACTCTGTCTTAATTTATTGTCCTGGGGTTTTCCTAATTACCCACTTAATTGGCACAGCCACACCACTTTGAAATAATAATGTTCAGCTAATTATCACCGATTTAAGCTTGCTAATAGCTTATTCTTACCAGCTAACTTCAAGAAATCAAGCAGGGAACAGGAACTGCCATAGGGAAATCACTCTGCCAGGGCTGGTTTAGACAGCTACATGAGTGCAATGTACTTTACAGCTGTGTCGATTTGGTTTCTGCCTAAAAAGGCCAAATAGTGATGCTTTATTGGCAGTTTAAAGAGGCAGTAGCTCTTCCTTGCCTTTCTCAACTTTAGAAACCTCTGTGACTGGCCTGTATCAAGCACTCAGAGTCTTCAATTAGCGCATTATTAGCATGTTATATAAACCAAAAAAAGAGGGTAGATTGAACCAGTAAGATTACATCTCTAAAATAAAATTGAAAGTATCCAACTTTATGGTTTGGTTCCCCTCTTCCCAAGCTAAAAGAAAACTTACACAGTCCATGAACGAACTTAGCACAACTCTCTATCCAGGGACATAGTTTAATAAGTAAATTTTCCTTCTTCAAAGGTTAGAAATATAACAAGGAAAAGGCAATGTATTCAATAGAAGGGTTCTCCATAAAAAAAAAAAAAAAGAAAAGAAAAAGAAAAAAAGGTTAGAAACGTGGGAATATTAAGAGAATTAGCAATATTTAGGACAGGTTACTATAATCATGCCTTGGTTTATATGCATTCTGCATTGACTTTAGGTACTTTTTCAAATTCAGACATCTCTGAGTCAGATTCCTTAGAAGCAGTGCCTGAGACAGGAGTTCGGATGCAGATGATTCCTTGGGGAGTGCTCTTAGCAGAGGGAATAAGGGAAGCAGGATAGGGTGTGCAGGAAGGAGCTGAGTGGCGATGTGGTCTGGGCTTCAGCCTGATACCACAGGGAGTGCTGAAGCATGCACTTCAGCACACATCTGGTCCCGCCACCTTGAAGCAAGGGGCAAGCCTGTTCTATCCCCATGTCAGTCAGTCATAGCCTGTGACCGCAAGCGCCTGAGGTATGTGGGAGTCTAACCCCTTCCAAAGGTGGATGAGAAGGGTGGTAGCCACTCTCCAAAATGATCTCCAACAATCTTCCCCTTAATATCTTCATGTAGTCCCCTTCTACATTGAAGAGAGCTGACCTACATAACCTATGCGAAATTGTGGAAATGACAGTGTCTGACTTCTGAGGCCAGATCATAAAAGACTACAGCTCTGCCTTGCCCTCTCTCGGATCCCTTGTCCTGAGGGAAGCCAGCACAACGTTATGAGAACACTCAGGCAGCCCTGCGGAGAGGTCATCATGACAAGAAACTGAGGCCTCCTGCCAACAGCCACACGAGTGAGCTATCTTGGGAGAGGATACTCCAGTCCCACTTAAGCCTTCAGATGACTGCAGCCCCAGCTGACTTCTTGACAGCAGTCTCTTAAAAGACCCTGAGCCAAAGCCCCACAGCTAATTCATTACCAAATTCCTGACACACAGAAAATTGCATAATAAATGCTCATTGTTGTTTTAAGCGATTAAATTTTGGAATGATGTGTTAGATAGCAATAGATAAAGACTACAGATGGCTTCTGTTTGTTGGAGGCAATTCCCCAGAGAATAGGGCAGCTGTGAGTTAGCAGCAGCCAGAACACAGCAGCCAGGAAGCGGATAAATCGGACAGGTGAAAGGGATGAGAGTAGGGCAACAGGTGCAACCACTATCCTAGTTATTTCTCACGTTAAATGTGTCCCACTAAACTTTCCATACTACGTACACAGTGTCATATGAAGAATTTAATTATGGCTTAGACATTTATGGTTTTAAAAATGGTAGCTGGCAATAATGTAGAATTCAAGACCTAGTGAAAATATTCTTCAAAAATGAAGGAAGATGTGTACAGACAAACAAAAGCTGCAAAAATTCATCACTAGTAATAATCCATGAAAGATTTACTAAGGCTAAAACAAAATAATTCTATATGAACACAAAAAACTGAAAATTAAGAGCACCAGAAAGAATAAAATATGACAGCAATTATAAATAAATATTGACTATCTGAAAATAAGAACAACAATAATTGTCTTGTGAAAATGTTGGTAAAAGTAAGATATCTGTTGGCAAAATAACAGGATAGAAAGAGAGTAATGGAGTGAAACTGTTCTAAGTCTCTTATATTGTTCAATGAAGTGGTAAAAGTTTTATTACTAATTTAAATTAGATAGTAAAAATTAAAATTGCATATTGTGATCTCTGTGATAACTATTAAGAGAATAATAAAGAAATATACATCTAAAAAGCTACAAGAGGATAAATATCTGTTAAAAGAAGACAAGAAAGGAAGAATACAGAAAAAGACATGGAGTAAAGAGAAAACAAAGCAAGATGGCAGCCTTAAGCCCAACTACCTTCAGGATATCATATTACTGTATAAAAACAGACTAAACAGTTCAATTATAAAACAAAGACTGGTTAATCATAATTTAATAAATACTGATGGCCAACCAAAAAAAAAGGTGGCTAGTGAAATTATCTGTAAATGAAAAATGGTAACGCTGGGGCTCAGTACATACCACCCCAAAATTTGACTGTAGGAGACCAGAATATGCCACCTCAGAATATAACTCTTTGGCACATTGGTTACCTTGAGATGGTTATTTTGAGAAACTGAAGACAGAGAAGTAGCTCTGAAAAGCTGACATTTTGTAAAAGAAGTTTACATCTATAAAGGAAATTTTCATTAATAAAGGTACCTAAATCAGGAAGAGAACTTTTAGGAGACAACTTTTATCACCTGAGAGACTTTTACCTGTACAACAAGGCAACCTTTATTCATCATACATTTCCTCCCTTCAGGCTCTGCTAACTTATCTCCACCGCATCCTAGAAATCCCAAGCCCCTATTCCTTTCTGTAGTTCAGGCTGCTATCTAAGCTTCAATCACTTGGCCCTTCTTTGAGTCTCATATTTTTGTGGGACCCCCATGCAAATATACATAATTAAAACGGTTTTTCTCCTGTTAATCTGCCTTATGTCAATTTCATTCATACCCCAGCCAAAGAATGTAGAAGGGTGGAGAAAACCAATTTTTCCCCTCCCCTACTATCATATTAACTTGACCTCAAAGGAATTGTTTGAATACTGGAAGGCTACATAAATAAAACTCTTCCTCTCTCATGAAGACTTAAAATGATTTTTTTAAGTGAGGGGGCCATTTTTTAATTCTAACAATTTTAAACAACAAAACTTTCATAATATACTAAATCTAAAGTAAACTGTGACAGTATGATTTTAAAAGACTATGCCTTACTTATATGTAAAATGCATTTTAAATTTTTAGCAAATATGGAATAACGTTTATTTTCATTTACATTGGCAAAGCCACTGATGCATTTTACAATTTCCATAATATTTTTTTCAACTACCATAGAAACTATATTAAACTATAGAAACTGTGAAATTATTTTGTTTCACAGCTTTCTTTTAATAGTTTTGGCTTGGTTTAAATTTATAGAAAATAGTTTCTGCCAGAGGTATTCTCACGGGAATTGCCCAAAGTAAATAAAAAAAGAATAGCTAAGAAAAACTATTGTTAAACAAAAATTACAGGAGGCCATTATTTTGAACTAAGCTCCTACATAAGGCCCCAATAGACCAGAGCAAACCAAAATAAAGTCACTCAGGCTAAATGCCATTTCATCAAACTGAAACTTTAAGGAAGCAGATAGATCCCAAAACAGACCAGGTTTTCCTGAAAACAGGAGACTCTAGTCTACCCGAGTTGGTGAAATAAGAAAGTCCCCTCTGCTTTAACCCTTTAAAAAAGTATCCTTCCTGATATAACCTGATGTTAACCAATCAGGTTTTTTTCTATTGTTCTGTTTCCTTGTTTCCACCTTACAAAAGCCACTCTCCTGACATTGCCAAGTGGGAACTCTCATTTTATTTTGGAGAATGAATTCTGATTCATGAATCACAAATAAAAGCCAATTAGATGTATAAATAAATTTGTTATAATTTTGCCTTTTAACACTATGATGGATAACATACTAATTTCTAAAACCTAACTCAGAAAATATTAATTTATATTAACTTTTTTTTTTTTTTTTTTTTTTAGAGGCAGGGTCACCCAAATTATAGTTCAGTGACATGATCATAGCTCACTGCAACCTTGAACTCCAGTGCTCAAGCAATCTTTCTACCAGAGTCTCCTGAGTAGCCAGGACTGCAGGCGCCTGCTACCATGCCCAATTAATTTTTAAAAATTTTTTTTGTAGAGATTGTCTTACTATTGCCTAGGCTGGTCTCAAACTCCTGGCCTCAAGTGATACTTCCCACCTCGGCTTCCCAAAATGCTAGGAGTGCAGGTGTGAACCACTGCACCTGGCCAACTTCACTTTTTCCCAATTACACAAGGGAGTGGTTTTTTTAAACATTTGGATGGATCATTTGGAAGTTTATTTTTCCTGGTCGATTTTTTTAAAAAAGCTTTATTTTTGTCTTAATTAATGAGTTATAATAGGAAATTGAAATGAGTCAACAAGTGTTCTTGGCCAATTGTATTTTATCTCTATCTGGAGAGTCACTATCTCTACTATACATTAATAAAAAATTATTTATGCTGAGCATATGAAATGATAAAAAAATATTAAAAAATTGAATACCATCAGCTTTCATGGAAATTTTGACTGGGGAAGTTTTAAATATCTTTTAGTGAGGAAAACATGATTTTAAAAAACACTTTTCATCTATACTTTTGTGTGTTATATACTTATGTGTGTTTATATGTATGCAATAAACATACCTATATTTTCTCAGACAGAAAGTTGAGTTAAGCACACTCCTCAATTCATTCCATACTATCATAATTTATCCTTAATACTCCTACCCTTATTTATTTTACTATCTTAATTTATTTCTTCATCCCTTTCTACAGAGATGTCTTTCTATAAATACCCATTCTAATGTATATAATTAATATAAATACTTTGTCATATCCTATCCTTGAAAAAAATACTGATTTTATTTATACATTTTTAATTTATATAAATGGTGTTGCATTATTGTTCTTATTCTATTAAAGCTTTTTTATCTCTAATCAGAGTGATACTTTTTGCTATATGAAAATGTGTTCATTGCTTCTGACTGCTTCATAATGTTTCAAAGTCTTACATTTTACTTTTCTAATTTTCTTAGTTATGGACATAGAGTTTGCTTCTAACTCTCAGTTACCACAAATATTCAAGAATGCCTCTTTTGGATACGAGCAAGAGTTTCTCAAGGATACATCCTAAGAAGGTAGACTACAGTGCATAGGGTATACAAGTTTTAACAGGTGCAGCAAGCTTCTCGTCAGAATGGCTGTGCCAGTGCATAGGATGATCACTCTCATAGAAAACCTAATCCCACCAACAGACCAAGCTTAGAAATAGAGTTCAGAAAAGTAGCCCCTTATAGTATTATCCTCATATCTTTGTCCAAATAAATGTATTCAGTATAACTCCAATCAAAACCCAACAAAAATATTTTAAAATACATTTGGAAAACAAATTCAAAAACATCTAAGAAAATTTTGAAAAACAAGAGTAAATGACATGACTAACAAGATTTTACAAACTCCTTCAAAGCAAAAGCAATCACAATTAAAAACTGCAGAAGCAACTACTGGCTTATTAACAGACAATAGTCCAGAACAATTTCATATAGGGGATACATATTTGTGAACTTAGAATGAGTATGAGGTGGGAAAAAAAAAAAAACAGTATGAAAAGGTTTGATTGTTTTAGAGCTCATTGAGAAAACTACCTCAGGATATGGAAAATTTAAGTTGGAACCTTAAAGTATAACACATATAAAGATACATTATATAGCAAACACAATGAGAGAAACAAAACCATAGAGTTAATAGAAAAAAAGTATAGTAGAATAAACTTTTGAATTGATGCTGGTAAGAAATTTTAAACAAGAAAAAAATTTGATATTCTAGATATCAAAGTTAAGAATTTCTGTTACATAATGGTCATCTTCGACTAAGTTACTCATCACTTAACTTTTACTTACACTTAAATGAACTATTACCTTAGATAGAAAACGTTTCCAAAGTCTAAAAGGGACAAATTAATCTAGAGAACATAAAAAGGAACATCTATAAATGGATAAATTAAGTTTAAAAAGGAATCTAGTAGGAAACCTAGTTAACACAGAAAAGGAGGAAACTCAGAGAAAAAAGAAAAAAAATATAGGAAATACTATAATACAATTTTTGAAAACTATATTTAATATTGTTAGAGTGATAAAATAGTTCATCCATGAAACAACAGTGAAGTGTGAATTTAAAGAATAAAATAAAGAACAAGAAAAAATAGTTGGAAATTAAAGATATAAAAAGAAACATCACTTGATTTACCACAGAAGGAAATCACAGTCTCTTCACCTAGTTCCCAGTTCACAGCTTTAGAGCACCTTGACTGAAGTAAGGCTTGGACTCCATTGAGAAAGAACCCAGCATGAGCACAATTAGTGTAACTCGTCCCCCACTCATTCCCTACAGGGCCCTGTGGTCATTTTGCTTCCCAGGAATTATTAGACACTAGCTCTGTCTGAGTTGACTTGTGTCCCAAACACCCGGAATACCATTATGCTTTCCCAGTCTAAACTGAAGCTTATAGAGGTCAAATGCAAAAGGAATTTTAGGCTTCATCTTATACTGGGTCATTGAATCAACAGACCCACTCTGTATTTATTTCACATTCTGAATGCACAGTTGAACTAGACACACTCGCCCCTTGCACAATCTCCACACTGGTTCGCCAACTCATGGAGTGAAAACCAAATTGAAATTCCTAAAACTACCTCCCCCAGCAAAAATACTAAAACAAACAAATATCACATCCCCCAGGAATTGCTGAAATTAGGAAAAATGCAGTGGCAGTAATTCCTGACACCTCACCATTTACCTCACATCTTTGACTGGTCTGTGCAAACTAAGATGGACTTGGAGAATGGTTGGCTTATCATTAACAGTCAGAGAGGGTGACTCCAATTAGGCATGTTCCTTTGTATGTGGTGACCACTAGAGAAACTCAAAACACGTCCTGACTCCTGCTATCCAGCTAATGTTTTGACAAGTGCTTTTATCTCTTTACCAATTAGTAAAGACAATCAGAAATATTTTACTTTCAGCTGGTGAAGACAACAGTACCCTCTCACTATTAGACCTCATGGCAACTTTCCCAGTCTACGACAGACAGGAGCCTTCATGGTCTAGATATCCTATAGGACACAATGCTGACAATAAAAATATTGATCACATTATCCTAGATGCTTTAGTAGACATGTGCATGCCTCTAGTGGAGAAAAATATTGACATTTCAAGTGCTTAACAACTCAGCAGGGTTTCTAAATGTGGTCTGGATCTTATTAGGATATTCTTCTAACATAAAAGACAAATGTCTGCACCTCAGAGAACCTAACATCCAGGAAGAAGCTTAATGCTTTTTGGACTCCTTTGCATATTAGGGAAAAAAATATTATACACTTGGGTGTATTGCTGTAACTCATATATAGAGTAGCCCAAAAGAGCTTTTGTATGAGATAGAAGAGGCTCCGTAGCTTGCTCTTTTGCAAGCTGCTCTGTCGTTCAGTTTAGATGACTCAATTTACCCATTCAATGGTACCTGAAGTTTCTTGGTTGGGTTGGTTGGTTGGTTTTATAGGTGATTTACAATTGAGCCCTGGTAGAAACTATACACTTGAACTTGACCATGAGCTAGCAAGTGACTATGTAACCTGGGATGCTTGTGATGAACTAAATCTGATCTACCAGGCTATACGTTTAAGTTTGTATAGAAGAAACATATTATGAAGTGGAGGTGAACTATTGGAAATCAGGCTCAAGCAAGTAGAGAAAACACAAATAAGGTGCATAAAAAGGTAGCCCAGACTCAGCACCAACTCCTGATACATTGCCCCAACTACTTCAATTGAAATTTATGACTTCATGGGAAAATAATCAGTTGATAAGGGACAAATAAAATTCAGGGCTAGTTTATGGATAAACTGCACAATATATAGGCAATAAGCAGAAATATACTGCCATGGCAATTAAGTTTCACTCAAAAGTGGCAATAACAAATAGTGTAACTTGAAATGTTTAAGTAGGCTCAAATGCAATCCCTCTGTTTGCTCACTTTGTGTGGCATGAGACTGGCCTGTGATGGAACTACCTGGATTCATGGGCAATGGCTAATAGTGGCTAATAGTCATGGGCAATGGCTAATAGTCTCTGGCTGGTCAGAGACATTGAAATAATGATTTTGCAAGATTGGTGACAGGGAGGTCTGTACACAGCCAGAACAGATACTTTTAAAACTTTCCAGTCCTATGAGTCCTTCATTGTTTCTGAGCCATTTTGTAATATTTCTCCTGTATTGGCGTAGTTTTGCAAGTGAATAAATGTTAATTTTAAGGGTTGGGTTGTTTTCCAACTAGGTTGTTTTGGTAGTGAAATATACATGACCTTTAAGAACACAAGATCTTTCTTACCTGGGTTTTAATACAAAAACCACCCTAGACAAAATATACTAATTTTTCAAGTGCAAGAAATGACTGCTGATCGTTATAGGTCTTTAGACGAAAAAAAGAACTACTACTTTACGTGCAAGTGCTAATTCTTTTTAGCTGTAGCAAATAGCCAGCAATAGCCTAGATCTTTGTCCCACACTTATAGCCCTTCTGAGGAGAGAATGAGGCAATTTGGTGCACTATCCAAAAAAGGAATGAAAAAGTTTTAGACTGTAAAAAGTTATGTAAAATACTTCGCATGTGAAAAATCCATAAGGTCCTATTAGAAATGATTATTTGAATTAATAAGTGAATATAAAATTCTGAATTTCAGTTCAATTGAAATAACACTGAGAATCTAGTATTTGCCAGGATATACACTTGTCAACTAAACATACACACAAAAAAATAATAGTTTCCTCCAGTTTTAAGAGTTTTTCAGTTCAAGCACTAATTATCAAGCGAAGAGATATTAATGAAGGCTGAGATTTAATGTATAAAATAATGACGAGCATAGGGGTATGAATGTGAATTATAGAATAAAGCCTTACTCAATGTTTATCATTTTGAATCAATAGATAGCCATTTTTAGCATTCCACATGAAAGGTATGGAAATTTCTTTTTTTATTTTTACTTTTTTTAGAGATGGGGTCTTGCTCCGTCACCAAGGCTGGAGTGTAGTGGTGCAACTATAGCTCACTGCAACCTTGAATTCATGGTCTCAGTCCCCCATGTAGCTAGGACTGCAGGTTCATGCCACCACACACAGCTGAGTTTTCATTAAATGGGGTCTCAGTCTCTTGCTCAGGCTGATCTTGAACTCCTGGCCTAAAGCAATCCTCCCACCTCAGCCTCCCAAAGTGCTGGGATTACAGGCATGAGCCACTATGCCCCCCATGGAAACTTGTTTTTATACAACTATTATTTTAACAAATGCTAAATATTCAGTAATACTTATAACATCATTTAAACATATTCTTTTTCTATCTTGTACTGTGCAATACATTAACCACTAGCCATATGTGGAATTTAGATTAAAATTAAATAAAATTAAAAATTTGATGCTTAGTCACACTAGCCACATTGTAAGTGCACAATGGTCATAGGTGTCCAGGGCCTGCCATATCATATGATAGAAAATTTCCATTACCACAGAAAGTTCTACTGGTCTCACAAGTTGAAATTATCTTCCAAATTAGAGCCACTGAATTTTAAATTTAATGAATGTTCATTTATTTTTTTCTTCCATACTCTATTTGGTTCTATTTAATTGAATATATTCTATTCTGTTGTAAAATTAATGGCTTACTTTCTTTTCTCTTTCTGGTTGTAAAACAAATGTCTTACTTTCTTCTGCTGGCAAGTGTCTCTTCACCATTCCTTGTAGCCATCTTCATTCCATGCTTCTCTTTGCTCTGATCAAAAGAACAACGGGGGCTTTGTGTGGGTGTTCTTACTGGACGGCCACAAATCTTATTTACCTTTTAAATAGGAAACATTAAAAGACGGTTAGAAACCACGCTCCAGCCTTTCTGAAAATGAAATGTTTTATAGGGGCCAAAACAATGACATATTCTTGCTTAGAACTCAATATTAACCTTTAATACATATAATGTTTGTCAATTTTTCAAACACAGGAAATCAAATTATCTGCATAAAATGGCAACTATGATAAACATGTATACAGTTTGCAGTATATATGTGCAAAATATGCAAAATCAGATTAAAATAAAAATTAACTACATCAATAAACTGACCTGTTTGTATAAATAAAACTACTTAACCATAATTGAAATTATTTGTGATTTACATTTATATGTATGACTAATCACATACTTGTACTGATTTTAAATTGAAAAAGATTGCTACTGAATATGTGATAATTTTCTAAATGAGTTCTAAAGGCAAAAGCAAATATCTTTGGAGTTTTCTTCTTAAGGTCTTTTCTTAGAAATGACAATTATGTTTCATATAAAAATCTCACTTCATAATAGTTCTATATCTTCTTCCTCAATCTGGTATGATTTCCAGGGTGTTATTATAGTTTTTTTAAAGAAAATAATATATTTCCATGGGAAATTCATTGTTTTTTGATATTTATCTAACAAAGATTTTTCTATAATTTACATACTTATCATTGAAAAATTAAGTAATTTACCATGTAAAGCATCCATAAAAGATTTATATGATAAACACTTGAAGAGGAAGAGCTTATAATGAAAATATATAAAAGCATTGCCTCAGAATCAGAAAACTTTGGTTCTTTTCCTAATTTTTCCTTTCTTAGTGCTGACATCTTGAAAATATGACAGAAGCTCTTTAAACTTTTTCCCAATATGCACAATGAAGAAATTAGAATGAATTATTCCAAAGTTCCCTCAAAGTTCTATTTTTTTTGATTCTCCATGCAATGAGTATTAAAGGAGTTATACATCCTTTCATCTATTTTACCTATATTATTTTACCTATATTTATTTTGCTTCTAATATTTGCAAAGCATATGTGTTAAATATTATAAGAGATAAAAGATGAGTAACTAAATTTTCCCCTAACAGAGTTTACAATTTAGAAGAAAAGAAATTTTAAAAATCCTCCCAATCATCAAAATTCGAGTTGCATGTGTCAAAAAAGTGGGACTGACGATGTGTTATGGACGTCAGAGGAAGGTGGAACCCTCCCAGTTGGGAGTGACGGGAGAGGGCATCAGGAAAGACTAATCTGAGGACTATTACTCCACTGGGATGAGACTTCAAGCATCTGCTGAGCCTGGATATGGTGAGGTTTATTTTAATTCAACCTAAGTATAAATATTTGTTGTACCCCATTATGTTAGATGCTATAGACACAAATCTGAATAATGTGTGGCCCCACTCACACAGTTAAGATGAAAGTCATGCAGTTAAAATAGCCATTGTAATATAGCTGGACAAGAGCAACCATAGACTTACACGGAAGTCAGTAACATTGTTATACAGAAAATGGACACATTAACTCTATGTGGGGTGCTCAGGGAAATGCTTCGGTAGGTCATATCTGAACAGCAGGTTAAATGATTAAGTAGGAGTTCGTCAGGTGGAAGAAAGCAGGGGCAAACATCCCAGGAAGGAGGAGAATAGCAAACAGGTGTACAACAACTTAACATGCACAAACAGACCAAGTATATAGTGTAAGAAAAGGTTACAGCAAGAGATAAGACTGATGTGTGAAAGACATAAAAATGCCAGGATATGACTTGGATACCCAGCTAAGAACTTGCAACAGCAAATAGAGTATAAGCAAAAGGTTCCAAGTAGAGAAATGGTAGCTTAATATTTCCCAAGAGAAAAATTATGATAGCAGCAGTGCGGAGGGAGGGAGAACAAAAGACCTCCTTCACTAGCCGAGTAGAGAAATGCCAGGGACCAAAGTCAGTGGAGAAGCATAAAATGGAAGAAGCAGATACAAGAGATGTACAGGAGGGAGAGACAGTAGCACCTGGAGACTGACTGGATACATAATCTCAGAACAAAGTATAATGAAGAAGGGAGAAAGGAAATCCTGAGAGGGTAGGTACAAGAAACATGAGGCTGACATAGAAAATGAATAAAAATTTGGTTTGCCTGGAAAGGAGGAGTATGAAGGGTAATAAAAAGGAAATTATGCTTGAAGGGTAGGTTGGAGACAGATCTTAGAGGGCTTTAAATGCCAGGCTAAGGAGTTTTATTTATTAGATAAAAGCCCCTGATGGTTGCTGACTGGAAAGTAAAATGCCAGAGCTGTTGTTTAGCAAATGCATGAGGCAGCACTCTCTAAGTAGGACTAGAGAGAGAAAACTATTAAAGACAGGTAAACTGTTAATAGACTCCTCAAGTAGTCCTGAGGAAGGAAATTTTAATTCTGAACTACAGTGGTGACAGCGTTCATGAATTACAGATGGAAGAGAAACAAAACCAACAGGCTTGCCAAATAATTGATAGTGAAAAGTAAGGAAGTGTAAGGCCAAGGTGTTAAAAGGCTCAAAGTGAATTTCCAATCCCTGAGTCTGAAAAGTAGGGATAGTGAAGTGCAAATATATTAGCAAGGTGCTAAAATATTCAAAAAAAAAAAAAGGAGGAAAGTATGCTTTTTGTCAATAACTCCTAGTAACAAGAACCAAGGGAAGAAGCTATAAGTTGATGGTGGAAATGTTAAGAGTAAGATTATCTGGGGTACTACAGGACATTTGGAAATAAAGGGGAAGAGAGAGAGGGAAACAGAATCTGCAATCATGACTCAATGTGACCAGGGCCTGAGGTAAGTTATGGAACTTCTGTGAATCTCAGTTTCCTCATCCTTGAAACTCAAGAAAATAAAATCAGTTCAGAGTTATGAGTTAAGACAAATTTTATCTCACCTCGTCCCTCCCATGTTGGACCTAAGACCTTATCCACTATTGAACACTTCTGCTAGAAAGGCAGATGGAGAACTGAAAAATACCACCTTCACAAGATCTTTATTCTTACTATCATCTTTGCATTTTTTTACAAATATCAAAGAAAATATCCTAGGCATAGACTTCTAAGGTATCTTTGTATACAAAGATACATGCATATGCAGCAGATTCCAATAAATGCAAGTAAATTTCAAAGCCCTTATATTTGCTGACTTGCTATCAGGAAGCTCGACTTCATACTTTATTGAAAGGAAATGGAAAACCATCTGTTACCAGGACATTAGCCTGTCACCTTAGCTCCCCTGTGGTGAGCTGATTTGGGTGGCACCTTTCAATACTAGTACCAGCTTGCTATTGAAAAAATTCTCACACTTATTTTGACAATTTTTCATCTTTGACTTATACTGCAATTTCCTCCTTATTCTCCTCCGTGGTCTCTACCATTCTCCCCTGCAATCAGTCTGAAGTGTCTTGGAAAAAATTGTTTTCCTCCCTAATGCTTATCTACTCCTGCTTTAAGTTCCTTCTCTCACTTCCCACTAATTTTCAAGTTCCCATCTCACCTAAAATGACTCTCTTAGTTGCTCTTAACTGTATCACTTCTCCCACTCTGATCAAGCATTTGTTTCAACAACTGCTTGTCACTTAGCTGACTGTCCCCATTCTCATTGTAATCTTGGCACTACATACAAAAGTAAAAACGTAAGGTGAGAGCCTCCCTCTGTTTATCATATTCAAAGCTTCAAATATGCAAAGCTTTTTACAAAAAAGGTTATAAAGAACAACTTAAATTGTTTATTTTCATTTGACTCCCATAAGCAGAGCCTCCATTTCTTTTGCAATGGTACTTTTTAAATGTTAATTTAATAATAATGCAAGTTGAAAAGCAAACATGTTTAGAATACTGCAAATTGAAAAGCAAAGAATGCAAAGGTAATATGAGAGACTCTTAAGCAGATCCCACAGCCCCTTGTATGTTAGGGGGACTGATTGCTTTACTTCAGGCCACACCTAGGATGCTTGTTGTTCATAGAGAGGTGATCAACCAAAGTTATGTAAGGAATGAGTCTGCAAGTGTGCTTGATAATAATAACAAATAAAATAAGAAACAAAGTAGTTTTTGGTCAAATGTGCTGTACTCCATTATATTAAAAACTACTTTTAAAGTATCAGGAAGAAATATACTATTGGTAGTTTTTCAAGTTATAACAACAAATTTGTTGTTTATATTTTCATGCTCAGCTCCCTTATGATTCTCAGAAGTAATTTGGGAAAGAGCTGGCTGGTGTTAGGGGTAAAATCTGTTACCACAAATCAGAAGGAAGCTAACTCTTTCAGGCAGTGATGAAAACCATGATCTTAACTTTATTCCAATGAGAAGAAATTTAGGAAAGAAGAAGGTTGAGCCAGATCACTATGGGGGTCGGGGGCTAAGTATCAATGATGTAATTAGATTCAGACTTCATTTTGAAGACTATGGCAATATATTAATGATGAATGAGCAAAGGAACAGAAATATCAGACTTTGTTTTATAAAGATCTGTTACAGTCATTGCAACCACCATTCCCAATAAGTGAGGTACGAGAATATTAGAATAAACTCAGTAAGAATCAGTGAAATCCAAAAGGAAGGGAAAGGAAAAGCTCTTTTATGAGTATAACAAATGAGATTTGACTATAGGATGACTCCCTATATGATATAAGAAATAGAAAGTTTAAGCTGTTACTGGTTTTGAACCTGGTAACCAGGATGAATATAGAGCCAGTAACTGATATGTGGAAGTTAGAAGGTAGAACAAGTTTAGTTTTGGGTGTGTCTGTTCCTCAGAGTGGGTGATTAATTCTCATTTAGAACTTTAATTATGTGGTGATTTCTAAAAGGCAGTTCTAACAATGGATTGGAGATAAAAATCAATGTAATGAATAGAATCATCTGCATAGAGCCAATCATTAAACCCATGAAAGTATATGAAATTGCGAAATGTATACAGAATGTAAAGGTCAGAAGGAAAATTTTTCAGAGTCAGGAGGATAAAGAGAACGTAGATAATAAAAGAAAGAAAGAAAGAAAGAAAGAAAGAAAGAAAGAAAGAAAGAAAGAAAGAAAGAAAGAAAGAAGGAAGGAAGATGACATTTTGCTATGTTTGTATCAATCGAAATGAAAAAAATAAGTAAAAATAAATGATTACAGAATATCATTCCCTAAAACTACAGAACAACCACCATCCAAATAATGTACATGCTACATTCAAGATACAAATAATTCCAGAAGCCAGGTATGGAAAAGATATAAAAATTATAACCGTAATGCCACTTTTAAAACACTAGTACATTCTGGTATTGCAACAAGAAATATAGGAAGTTATAAATTATTAAGACTCCATAAAGCCCTGCCTTTAAATATAAGTTATCCATAAGGAGAATTCTAAATTTGTACAAGGTGCCCAGTACCTGGGAAAAAGCAAATAAAGCAATGTTAAAGTTGAATAAGGGAGAAAACACCTAATGTCTCCACTTAGCAAGGGCTAGAGACATGTTTACTCTGTAGTCAGCAAAGACTAAAGAAGACCTCTTGTAAAAGTGTTTACCTGGAGCTATGGGATGTCTTGACTTAGGTAGTTCGATTTTCTTTGTCTTCTACTCCATTTTCTTTAATTTTCCAGAAGTTGCTTCTCCTAATGGATTTCTGCTAGTTATCATAATAAAGGTTCCCACTCTAACTCATATTATAGTCCAAATTAAAGAGAAGAAGAAGGAAGATGAGAGGGGAAGGAAGGAAGGACAGCAAGAAGTAGAAGAATTGTTTACATATATATAATGAATACAAATTTATTTTTCATAGTTCTAGGGGCTGGGAAGTCCAAGATCAAGGCAACAGCATTTGGTGAGGGCCTTCTTGCTACATCATCACATGGCAGAAGGGGAAAGAGAAGATGAGAGAAGGAGAAAAGGGGGCTGAACTTACCCTTTTATAATGAACCCACTCCCATAATAACAGCATTAATCCATTCATAAGAGTGGAGCCCTCATGGCTTAATCAACTCTTAAAGAGTCCACCTTTTAATACTGTACACTACCAACTAAATTTCAACATGAGTTTTGGGGGGTACATTTTGTTTGCCCACTTTTTAATGGGGTTGTTTGAATTTTTCTTGCTGATTGTCCTGAGTTATACATATATCACATTCTGCTAATCCACTCATGTATTGATGGGCTCCTGGGTTGTTTCCACATCTTTGCAATTGTGAATTGTGCTGCTATGAACATTCGAGTACAGATGTCTTTTTTATAGAATGCCTTTTTTTCCTTTGAGTAAATACCCCGTAGTGGGATTGAGGTATCTTCATACTACTTTCCACAGAGGTTGTACTAGTTTTCAGTTCCATCAACAGTGTACAAGTGTTCTTTTCTCTCTGCATCAGGCAGATGCAATAGGCAAGCATCTGTTGTTTTGGAACTTTTTGATAAAAGCCATTCTCACTGTAGTTAGGTGATATCTCATTGTGGTTTTGATTTGTATTTCCCTGATGATTAGAGATGTTCAGCATTTTTTCATATGTTTATTGGAAGAAATTAGAAGTTTCTCTGGTCATGGTTGGCTTCCTACAACTATTATTTACCCAAGAGGAGCTGTCCAACAGGTTGTTAGCTATATGAACTGAAAACTCAAGAAAGCAGTCAGTCAATATATAAAAATATGATTATCAACAGCATGCAGTTAGAATGAGCATGGAGTGTGGATGATTCTGGGGCAATCCAACATTTAGATGTGGAGATAAAGGGAAGTTGAATGAGATTCTGAAGAGAAGCTTACAGAGAAGTAAAAAGAATCGCAAAAGAGTGGGAAATTTCAAAATACAAATGAAGAAAGTGTTTTCTAATAAAGAGGAAATGATCAAATATGTCAAAAGCTACTGACAATACCAGTAAGATCAGGATTAAAATTAATTATTGGATCTAATAAGGAAAAGACCATTGGTGACTTGTGGAACATGTAGTTTCAGTGAAGGGGCAGGGCAGAAAGCACGGTGATCAGTGGGGGTACAAGACATACAAATAAATAAGAAATACACAAATCTTTCATGGAGTTTTGCAATAAAGGAAGGGAGGTTTATGGGGGGCAGAGCCTAGAGAAGGCATGGAGTTTAATACAATTTTGTTTTGTTTTGTTTTGGGACAAAGGCATTTCAGATAATTTGATCCAAGATACTTCTATTTCAAAACAAGTGAGATAACATTTTTCATAGTATTGAAATGCCATGGAGACATGTAATTTAAACAAGTAACCTGAATTTGGAATGCCTTTCCTTACAGAATTTTTCATAGCTGAGTAGAATTGTGTTCACCTGCATTGGAGTGCTGGACCATCAAATGTAGATTGGGTAAGGGGAGAAATGAAAGCAAAAATAATAATAATAGGGGATAAGAGTAAGTTCATTGAACATTTCCTAACATAAAATGATTTGGGGATTGAAATACAAGAGAAAGTCAGCTAAAATGGGGGGAAATGATGATCATAACGTGAGATATTTGACTTGCAGATTTCAGAGATAGTACAGGACTTAATGATAGATTGCAGAAGGCAGGAGAGATTAGAAATAGAGTCAAACTGCCACACACAACAGGCTGGACTAATGATCTTGGGTAATGCAACAGTCGTGACTCCTTATGGTCACAAATGTAAATGGGAAAGCACACACAATGGAGTAGACCCCAGTAGTCAGAGCACACATATTCAATGATCTGAGAGAGGTCCGAGGGTTATGACAGCCTGCAGCATCTGGGAAGGCTGGCCAAGCCTTTGGTGGCAGTCAGCAGGATACTGACTCACCAGAACAATTGGCAGTTGCAGATTTGGGGATGAAATGTACTACTGACTTGAAGCAATTCATACAAGCTCTGTCCATCCTTTAACATCTGTAAAATGTACATACTTAATTCACAGGGCAGTTGTGAGGATTTTGTTTAAAGAAAAAGTCTCTAAATGTAGGGACTTTTTTTTCTCTTTAATCTGTGTGAACTATCATTGATAATGACAATAAAAACTAGGACTAGAACTAGAATGCATTTTGCTCAGTCTCTAATTTCTTATCTTCAAGGAGTTTATAGTTTAGTTAGGGAGGTAGGATTTCTAAGTATGAAACAATTTGATAAATATATAAATTTAACTTCACTACAATAGAAACAACAACTCCACAGGTTATGAATTATGTGTCAAAAGAATGTTATGAGCTGTGAGCTGTACAGAAGCCAGATAAAATCACTGTGAACCAGGAGCACCAGGGAAGGTTTTAGATAAACCCCAAATCATTGGTGGGAAAAAAAAGAGAGGGATTCTATCATGAGGGTGAGGAGATGGAGATGGGATAGAATTCTAAACAGTGGATATTAATTTGGAAATGCTAAAGAAAGCTTGATTCAATTATATTTTCCAATATGGTCTCTGAGAAAATAAGGATATTTTTCCTCATGTGATCATTAGGTTTTGTGACATTTTAAACCTCCACGAGTTAGATGGCATGATAATCCACAAACTACTGGGCTTGTCTGCACCAAGAGAAGGTGGTCAGCCATTCAGTACAACTTCAGTATTGAAGTTGTGAGAAACTACAGAGAAGGAAAGAAAAGCAATTGGGAATCAGGTCTAAAGAAGAGGAGAAAGTGAGAGGCTAATATTCCTAGACATATTAAATTTAAACTTGACCATTTCATTTATCAGAGGGAGTCAGAATCCTAAATTGAAAAAGCAAATATTCTTAAAAATAATAATTAGATAAAAAGGAGAACAAATCAATATGACCATATTTTCTTTAATTTTTCAAAGCTGAAAATGTACAAAGATGCTTTAGAGATGGCATCAGCTAGAGGTTTAAAATGTGCAAACGAGGGCTGTTCTACTTTCATCAGGTACCTTGTGTTTTCACTTCTCCTCTCCTGCGCTGGAATTTCTGCCACCCAAGAGTGAGATTTCACTAGCTCTTCTTGGATAGATGCAAGTTTCCTTGCTGACTTTCTCCCCAGCACTCTCTCAGCTCAAATCCTTCCCTCCAGATTCCCAGATTAATCTTCCTAAAGCACAGTTCTGATTGCACTGCTTCTCTGACCCAAAGCCTTCAGTGGTTCTTCCCATTTCCTAATGAGTACAAGCCAAAGCATTTCATGTAAATTTATTTCATGTGAACCCTGAAATTTCCCAGCACTCCACTTTAAGCATCCTATGCTTCAGCTAAATTGTGTCACAGTCTCCAGAGTGACCCTGTACTTTTCAGCCTCCACTTTTCTTCTTTTCTGTTTGCTAAATGTTACCAACTTTCAAGGTTCAGTTAAAATATCAGCTATGAAATTAAATTGCTCTTGATCTCTCAACTTAAGGTTATTTATCAACCTTGCCAGCATTTGGTTTGCATGGCCCCAGTAGGATTTGTCCTGTATCACTCTGGAGTACAGCAGAGGAAGTATTTTGTTTGGCTTTGTTTTCAGTTATACTCAAGAGCTATCAATGCCTCTCCCAGTCCCCAAAACAAAGCTAATACACATTTATGCAAATGAATTAATATTTTTCTTCTGAACTACCTCATGTGTTGGAAATAGTCACCCCCTTTAATAGAGTTCATGAAGTATAATATTTTGTCTTCCTGCTTACCACACTGAGGACTTGTGAGTTTTTCTGCTTTTCTCATTGTTCATATCTACTGAACTATAATTAAAATTCCTTGCACATTCATGTGTCACAAAATTGCACAGTTAGAAAGGTAGTTAAAATAGACTTCTCACTGGAAAGATAATTTCAACATATTTTATACACAAATTCTTATTATTCAGAATATTTGACAAACTAAGAAAAAGATGAAAAAAATGAGCAAAGGATATGAATATATGTCACAGAAAAAAACACAGAAGACAATGACTATATTAATATGAAAGTTGATTAACCTCAATACTTATCTGTGAAATTAAAAATACAATTTCATCCACCCAACTAGAAAAAAATTTAAAGATTGACAGTATCAAATGTTGGCAAATGTGTGAGGAAGCAGATGATCTCTCATGCTACCGTGAGTGTAAACTAACACATCCACTGTTGAGGTAGAAGTGGGGGAGATCTGGATGTTTTTATGAAGTTTTTTAAGTGGATACTCTCTACCAGCCAGCAATTCTCCTTACCTATATCACACTTAAAGAAACAACACTTAAGAACAAGGAGGCATATACAATGATGCTAAATAAATCATTTTCCAATAAAAATTGTAAACTAATGCTCATCATTCTTTAATGACTACATAATCATATTATATTTTTGTATACTTTGTAATAGAAGGAAATATCAAGCAACATATACATACACTTATATAATATTTTATACATGGGATCATATCATGCATGTTGGATTCTATTTTTTAATGTCAAAGATTTTTCACATTATTTTGCTTGCTTCCCTAACTCCCATTCTCCCTATCACAGCTTTCCCTTCCCATATAATCACATACAGGAAACCATTATGCATCCTTTTCTATTTTTCTCCACATTCATGCACCCATGTACTTTTCACATAAACATATTCACACACATTCATATATACATATATATTTATAAAGATAAAGAGTCTTTTTAAAAATGAAACAATTTACAAAACCAGATTATACGTGCTTCTATTCACTTCACATTCTCAATCCCATAATACTACATAAGAATTCTTTCATATCAATTGACAGAGCCTGAATTCATTGTCTGCGATGCTCGTGCATAATCCTCCATGGTGTGACTGTATCTTAACGTGTTCAACATTCGTTCATTGTTGGGTATTTACTTGTTTCTAGTGTTGTGATTAGAATGTTGCTGCAAATATAAACATCTTTGTACTATATCTTTGATTACTATTAGTGCTTTTATTTTAATACAATAAAGTCCCAAGAATGTAACTGTTGGGTTAGTATCTGTAAAAGAATTACAGGCTATCCAACAAAGGAGTGGAGTTACGTTGGCGAAAGAGTTCGAGATTGAGAGTTTGGGAAGCAGACAAATAGTCTTAATGATCATACCAAAGAGATCCATCAAGTCTCCCATTGAAGGAATCAGACCCTGAGAAAATGAGTTACAACTGAGTTTTTTAAAGGTTATTCTGGTGACCTTATAGATGCGATAGGGAAGCAAGGGAGAGATGAGACTAAGATTAGGCTAATTAAGACACATCTGCCTGCAACCATGCAAACAAGAATATGATGGTGGTTACATAAAGGAGAGACCAAACCTATTTGAGATATATTTAGGTTGTAAAATAAATAAGAATCAGAATTGGAAATTTGGTGAGAAGTGGAATAGGTGTCAAGGATTATTCCTTGGTTTCTAGGTGGATGAACTAAGTTAGAGGACACCAAGGAGTAACCAGGCTTGGGAGACAAGATTATGAGTTCAGTTCTAGAGTTTTGGGTTTTGAAGAATCTCTGGGCCACTCTGAGAGAAACTGCCAAGTAGAAAACTGTACATACAGGTCTGGTGCTCAGAGATTTCTTGGATATATATAAACAAGGTGGTAACTGAATCTGAGAAATCAATTTCTGCCAGGTTGATAGGACAAGGGTCTCTAAAGTGGCTCTAGGAATAAACTACACTTTTTTTTTTATGTCCCAGAAATCTGATATCAGAGGTGGAGAATGAGAGGGGAAAGGAAGGGAGAAAAGACATTATTGTTTACTCTATCTAATACTAGGAACTGTGGAAAATGATGAAAAGGAAGAACACTGAAGATACAGGTACTATCATCATCTGGCCAAGTCTGACTAGGCATTTAAAAAAGTATTTTAAAGGGGGGGCACTTTCTCATTTATTTCAAAGTTTTCATAAATGTAAAATTAGTTGTTTTATTTTAAAAAGCCCTCTTGATTATAGATTAATATGAATTCATGTGTTTTATTTTTATTTGTATTCATTCATCTCTTAGTTTTAATGTGGCATTTTTTTTTCAATAGTCTTACTATTTCTAAAGTGATGGATTAGTAAAGTAAGACTAGGAGTGTCCTTTGTTGTCTTTGAGTAGGGTAAGAGTTGTTCTGTATGAAAACACCTGATATCTCTTTGTTCTAAGGCTAGTCAGCTGATAGTCAGTGTGTGGAAAAGCCAGCAGTAAAGTCGAAGGAGACCAGGGAGTAGGGTGGAACATTTCTCTGTATTAACTTCTGCCCTGGGTCATAGCAGGGGACTTTCGTATTTCCCAGAATGAAAAAGGATACTCTATCAGAGAATACTGGTGAATGCGATGTGCATTTTAATTGCACAGATTACATTACTTGATCAAGAAGTGATGAAAATATAACATTCTAATCTATATTACATATTATGAATTTTTAAATATTTATGAAGCATTCATATTTTCATCTAAGTTAGTGAGAAATGCCAGTCTGTTCAAATAATACATATTTTCTTTTCTTTTTTATATTTCAGAATATTATGGGGGTACAAACATTTTGGTTACATGTTATGACTTTGCCTCACCCCAGCCAGGACTGGAGGCATGCCCCTTCCAACTTTTAGCGGAGCCTTCGATAGCTCAGTTGGTAGAGTGGAGGACTGTAGTGGATGAATAATACATATGTTTAAACTGGAAACTATATTGCTTTTGGTGTATGAAAGAGAATCTATCCTAATGGTCACTGTGAATATTATAAGTTTCAGTTTATATGGATGAAGAATGGAATAAAATGATTAGTGTAATGCTAGAAGAATAGCATCCAGACAAACATATTTGTCTCAGACATGTTTACTCTCATCTCTCTGTGGAAAGAGACCACTATCAGATGGTCAAGAGAATGTTTAGTCTTCTATTTTCACAATGCTGCACCTGGGAAAAATATAATTCAACCAAATGCACATGGATTTTTCAAAGGGATTCAGTTTCTGGACTGTGTTCCCAGAACCCTTGGTAAATTCTAGGGTGACTGATCCCTGATGTGGGGACCCACCTGAGGAAGATCGCAACTGCCAACAGGCAAGCTCTAAACATGAAGCTATCTGGTCAGATATCAGGCTACATTCCCTTCAATGTCTCCTAAAAGAAATTTGCTGTGGCTGAAGTTCCAGATAAGGTGTAATTATTAAGATTACCATGTCAGGAAATCATGAAACAAAGCTCAGCAGCATTTTTCAAAATCTTTTTAGCAGAAAATCCATAAGGTGTTCAGTCAAAAATAAGTTTCTTAGTTAAATGTGTACTGGGTATGTTTAACATAATATATTTAATGGATATTTTTAAATAACAGGATTTATTAGAGCCTTTGACACAATCTGCATGGAGATAACCCCTAATCCTCTCTAGGAAACTGATAACTGTATGTAGTTTTTCTCTGAACTTAAGATCATGCAACATTTTTTTCAAAGAATATCTACTAACAACTAAAAGAACAGTAGTGAACTGCAAAAAGCAGTTTTAAAACTTCGTTAGGTGAACCATGGGGATTCTGTCACAAGAAATAGGACTACAGAATCGAAAAGGATTTTAGGTTGACAGCGAAGCTTCAGTCCTGCTCCAGCCCCACGGGCACCTCTGGCTGCCCTAGGACCCAGCTAGTACATGAAATGGAGAAGCTCAAATGCCTGGCCTTTGCATTCCTGAACGGAGAACCAGGAGATGGAAGGAACGGGATGGGACCATCCACAGTACTATTTAGAGTAGAATATATGTAACTCTATCAAGATTTGTTTTTAATGTTTGTTATTTTTCTCTTGCCCTATTTCCAATAACCAAATTTGATAAATGGGATTGTTGACTGGGCTTAAGATAAATGCAGATATAATATTAATAATGTCAAAGCATTTATCTGCATAAAAGTTTAAATGGAAGCATTTATTAATAAAAGAATCATAGTTTATCACAGTTGGCATGCTGTGCTCTCATGGAAGATATGAAATGTTAGTAATTTAAGATTCAATGAAACATTATAAATGCCTGAAATTAAATCTAAATCAGTGCATTAAATCAAGAAGTTTCTACCATCAAATTTGAGGTCATTTCAGTTTAACAAATATTGCAAGACACTTTAATAGGCGCTGGAGATAAAGAGATGAAAATGGTCCAGTGAATTCTCTGGAACTTGCAGTTTTATTGGTGAGGTGGGGATAGAAGAATATTCAACACAACATGGGGTTAAGTTGAATGGGTGAAGTACTGCATGTACTTTATTTAAGAGGTCTGGAACATGAATGCAAGGGAAGGCAGGTCAGGAGGCTTGGAATGAGATTGATAAGTGAGAAGGAGGGAGAGAACTTCTATGCTGTACTATGGAGTTTGTATTTTTTTTTTTTTTTCATATAGACACAAAGAAGGCCAAGGTGGAGGCAAAGATACCAACTTGGAGACAATTCCCACAGTCCAGGCAATGCTTAATAAAGGCCAGATTTATTCAGTTGATCAACCAATATTCACTGAGGAACTCTTATGGCAGTCAAGACTCAGATTCTAGGGATACAGTAGTGAGCACAACTGATAGTCTCTTCCCTCCTGGCACCTACAATTCAATATAAAATATAAACAACAAATAAGTGCATTTATGCAAAATGCTGTAGAAGAAATGTTCCAGTGTTATTAGTATATATTACAAAGTTCCCTAACCTTTCCTAGAGAGGTCAGAGAAATATTCCCTAGTTAGTGGTATCTAAGATGAAACTAAAAAATGAGGAGGAGCATTAGCATTAGCTAGATAACCGTGCTGTGGGGATGGCCAGGGGAGAGCCTATTTCATTCAGAAAAATGTAACCAACTAGAGCCAAGAGACAGGACTGAATGCTAAAAGAACCAAGAGAACACCCACATGACTAGAGCTGGGGACTATTAAGAGTGGTGCCAGAGGCAGGTAAAGTGGTGGTAAAGGCCAGACTGTGCAAAGCACTATAGGTCAACAGAAAGGCTTTTAGATTTTCTTCTAAGGTCAATAGGAAGCCACTGAATGATTTTTAACACATTAACTGCCATGTGAGTTGTATTTAACTGACGCTAGTTTTGAACCTGGGGCCTTGTGAAGCAAAACCCTGCAGTTCGTTCATGAAAATCTTACTTGTTGATGGTCTTATTGTTACAATTAACATCGACAATTTAATTCTAAAAAAGTGGACTGCATTGCATATAACTCACGCACAGAAAACAATAATAAATAACAACTTAGAAAGGATTATTTTGTTTTAATAAAACCCTGGCCTCAGGGAAATTTTTTTTCTAGTGTGGCAGTCAGTGTGTTAAGTCTAATCTATTTTATATTTTGGAAAGATTATTCTGACTTCTTCATGGAGAATAGACTAGAGGTGCTAAAGTGGTTATGGAAAGTGAGTTAGTCTATTGTAAGTTTCAACAGTGCAGCTGCATGCCCAGTTGTTACAACAATGTCTAGCAGCACCTCATACGATGCAAGCACTCAATATACATTATTTGAATGTCTGAATTAAAACATGAGATTATCCTCCTATTTATTTTTACCTGACTCAAAAATTTCTTAAATGACAAAAACAGTTTTTCAAGGTCTGAAAGTTTACCATCTGTGGAGGAAAAAAGATATTAATATATGGGGAAAGTATTTTCTCTGAAGGACTTTGTAGTGTTGAAGATAAAATGTTTCTAAAAACATACTTAGTATGTCATTGTGGATAACAAATGAAATGACACACTGTTCCTCTGAGTCCCCAAAGCCTCACGAAGAATATGCCAACAAAAGAACAAACGTTTAAACAGAAATTATTTGCTGGAATATACTGGCTTTTCCATTTTTATGAGTCAAATTTCAAAATTAGACACTATAACTTTTTATATAGTTTTAATTCTTATATAATTCACAAACCATAAAAATCACCTTTTTGAAATACGCAATTCAGTGAATTTTACTATATTCATGAAATCGTGTAACCCTTACCATTATCTAATTTTACAATATTCCTATTACCTCCAAAAGAAAGAAAACCATATTGCATTAACAGCAACTTCAAATTCTCCTATGCCCCTAAACCCCTAAACCCCTGATAACCACTAATCTACTTTCTGTCTCAATGGATTTACTATTCTGGCCATTTCATATAAATAGAATCTTATAATATGTGCTCTTTTGATTTGAGAGTGACTTCTTTCACAAAGCATGTGTTAAAATAATTAATTGGGAGGCCGTTAGGCTGAGGTGGCGCCAGCCTTCTAGGTTCCTATGTAAATAATCTGAAACCCAACTCAGAGTATACAGTCATATCCTAGGAAAACAGACCTTAAGCTTAACCAATCAGGAACAGCCAGGGAACCTCTAACTAGAGACTTTAAGACTACAGTTCCCCTTTAACAATCAAATATTTCCTTTGTCTTGTTTCTGTGAACACCTTTTAAAAGTTTTCCCCATACACCCCTGCAGTGCAGCCCCAACCACTTGAGGTCTGACACTGCCCAATTCATGAATCACTGTCTATTCAAATAAACTCCTTAAAATTTTAATATGCTCAAGTTTATTTTTTAACACACAGTTTTCTAGGTCCAATCATGTTGCATGTATCAGAACCTCATTCCTTTTTATTGCTGAAAAAGATTTCATGGTATGAATATGAAATATTTATCAATTCATCAGTTGATAGAGATTTAGGTTGTTTCCACTTTTAGGCTATTATGAATAGGCTGAGATGGTCATCTATATATAGGATATTTGTAGACATATGTATTACATTATCTTAGGTGTATACCTTGACATGGAATTGTCTGGGTCATACGATAACTCTAGATTTAACTTTTTGAGGAATTGTCAAACTGTTTTCCAATATGGCTGTAAAATTTTAAACTCCCTCCAGCAATGTGTGAGTGTTCAAATTTCTCCACAGTTTCACCATCACTTGCTACTGCCTATCGTTTTTAATACAGCCATCCTACGGTGTGGGAAATGGGATACTATTGTGGTTTGGTTTTGATTTGCATTGCTCCTAATGTCAAATAATGTTAAACATCTTTCATATGCTTATTGGCCATTTGTAGAGCCTTCTTTGGAGAATGTCTATTGAAACAATTTGCCCTTTTGTAATGGGTTATTTTTTAATTGATGAGTTGTAAGAGTTGTTTAATTATATTAATTAGTGCCTCCATGCAAACATTAGAGCCTGTAATATGACAGTAATGTCTTTCTTAATCCTCCTGATTCTAAAGCAAATGCATCCAGTAATTCATTTTCAATTTTCTATTTCTATATATTTATCTTCAATTTTTATATTTAATTTTTATGATGTTTTTATCTTAATTTATTGCTACGTGTCTGTTGCTGCTATTTTGCACATTACTAACTAGTAGATACTCATTATGGATTGCATTTATTTATTATCACAAAGTATACCCATCATTTCTTGTCAGTTTATTTCTTTTTTGTGTGTGTTTTTTTGGTTTTGCCCTTTATTCATCCTGTGGGATCATCCTCTCTAACTCTCAGTTGATACATTTACAGCATATTCTTTAGTCACCTGGTCAATTATCTCTTCCTGTTGTAACTCTTCAGTACTGGATTGTTGGCACAATATGTTATCTGGTTAACGAAAGAAACCAGCTCCAGCTTTGAACCCAAGTACACTCAGTCTCTGTCTTCTATCAGTCTAAGACTATATTTTTTAATTCTGTTTTAAAAATGTGGGGCTAGAAAAATCATTTGTTACCATGTAGTATGACATCAATTAATTTCAACCATAATAAACTTTCAAATAAAAATCCATTATATTCCAATTCAACAACAAAGAACTTTCTCTAAGTTCAACAAAAAAGAACTTACGGAAAAGTTGCCAAAATTGTACAAAGATTTACCACAGACCTTTACCAGATTTCAACAATAGAAAATAAGTTCTCACTATTTTTCCTCGCTAAACTATAAGATAATGAGCTCAGAAGTACAACGGTCTACCTTGCTACCACCTGGGGACAGTTTGCCTGAGAAATAAACCAATATAGACAAAAGCTTCACTGACAGAGAGGAATCCTGATAACATTTATGAGAAGCTAGATAAAGTCAGACCTGCAGTTATCTGTAACTTTCAACTTTTTAGTTATGTGATTTAATAATTACTCCTTTCCTTGGAAGGCAGGGTTAAATGAATTTGAGTTGCTATCACTTCTCAGCAAAAAACCCATCTATCATAAGCGGTGCATTTCTTGAGACTTTTTTCTCCTCAACATGTTATGCCTAAGTATAATCTTTAAAAAAGATAAAAAATGTGACTTTGAAACAAATACCATAAAAAGCAGTTGTTAAAATGTGTTTAATTTCTTAATGAGGGAACAAACAGCACAATAAAGCTGCTTGAAAAGTGAACACCAGAGATTAACGTTATAGCCAATGAAAGAAGAAAAACTGAATATTATTGTAATGTTAGATTTATAAGATTATTATTTTTCACATAAAACAATAATTTGGGAGCTTATTTTCTCAGTCAGTCAAATATTAATTATAACTCTACAGAAAAAAACTTATTTGCTACTTATCAATCTTCTGCAAATTAACATCTAACTTTACAGATCACAGTATGGCTCTTGTAGTAGTAAAATAAGTACAAAAAGTTACATGGACCTAGAGATGACTCAAGTAGTTTGCTTTACTAAATCACTGAAAGAGTGTGCAATAACATTTTTCCTTCTTTTCAAGGTTGGATAATTTCTCTTAATGGTTACAATTTTATTGAGGAAAATTATTACTATATATTATTTAGGAATATGAGAAGATTGTTTTTAGAGTCCTTTTCTTTTTTTTTTATTTAAGCATATTACAGGGGTACAAATGTTTAGGTTACATATATTGCCTTTGCCCCACCCAAGTCAGAGCTTTAAGCATGTGCATCCCCCAGATGGTGCAAGCCACACCCATTAGGTGTGAATATACACATCCCATCCTTCTCCTTCCCATCTGCCCGACACCCCATGAATGTCGTTACTATATGTGCACATAAGTGTTGACCAGTTAATACTAATTTGATGGTAAGTACGTGTGGTGCTTGTTTTTCCATCCTTGTGATACTTCACTTAGTAAAATCGGCTCCAGCTCTATCCAGAATAATGTAAGAGGTGCTAGATCACCATTGTTTTTTGTGGTTAAGTAGAACTCCAGGGTATACATATACTATATTTTATTAATCCACTCATTTATTGATGATCACTTGGGTTGTTTCCACATCTTTGCAATTGTGAATTGTGCTGCTACAAACATTCGAGTGCAGTTGTCTTTTTCATAGAATGTCTTTTTTCCCTTTGGGTAGATGCCCAGTAATGGGATTGCTGGATCCAGTGGCATTTCTACTTGTAGCTCTTTGTGGTATCTCCATATTACTTTCCACAGAAGTTGTACTAGTTTGCAGTCCCACCAGCAGTGCATGAGTGTTCCTATCTCTCTGCATTCATGCCAAGATTTATTGTTTTGGGACTTTTTGATAAAGGTCATTCTAACTGGAGATAAGTGATATCTCATTGTTGTTTTTATTTGCATTTCCTGATGATTAGAGATGTTGAGCATTTTTTCATATGTTTCTTGGCCTGTCTTGTTTTGCAAAGTTTCTGTTCCTGTGCTTTGCCCACTTGTTAATGGGGTTGTTTGATTTTTTCTTGCTGATTTTCCTGAGTTTTATATAGATTCTAGTTATCAGCCCTCTATCAGATATGTGGCATGTGAATATTTTCTCCCATTCTGTAGGTTGTCTGTTAGTTCTCGTGATAATTTCCTTGGCTGTGCAGAAACTTTTTAATTTGATCAGGTCCCATTTATTTATTTTTGTTGTTGCTGTGATTGCTTTTGGGGTGTTCTTCATAAATTCTTTGCCTAGGCCAATTTCTATAACAGTTTTTCCAACATTTTCTTCTAGAATTCTTACAGTTTCATGCCTTAGGTTTAAGTCTCTTATCCACTGTGAGGTGAATTTTGTGAGAGGTGAGACGTGGGGATCCTGTTTCAGTCTTCTATATGTGGCTATCCAGTTTTCCCACCATCATTTATTGAATAAGGATTATTTTCCCCAGTGTATGTTTTTGTCTGCTTTGTCAAAGATTAGATGACTCTATGATGATGGTTTTATATCTGGGTTTTCAGTTCTGTTCCATTGGTCTATGTCTCTGTTCTTGTGCCAGTACCATGGTGTTTTGGTTACTGTAGCCTATAGTATAGCTTGAAGTCTGGTAAATTGATGCCTCCCAATTTGTTCTTTTTGCTTA
>CM052445.1:48438321-48564438 GCA_028533085.1 Varecia variegata | reverse complement strand
AAAAATCAATTTATGATTTTAGCAAAATTTAAACTCAATTAAGCATTTGTGTAACAGATAAAATAAGTACCAAATAACTGCATATTGTTTCATGCATTATTGTCCGGTGAAGATTTTAAATCAAATTTTTTAATACTTTTTAAAACAAACTCAGAAACACAATCTAGAAATACAAAACAGCTATATAGAACAGTTTCCTACTCATTAGTTTATATAGTTTCTTATTTTTACACAGAATAAATAAATTTCGTGGTGGCTCTCTTCCCCTCCCCGTTTTTGTTTTGGTTAATTTCATACTCTAAGACATGGGTCTCCTTTACTTAAATAAACAAAAATGTTCACTCTATCGTCTCATAATCCTGCCCTCATTTTCTCTTTTTTACATCTCAAGAAAATGAGATGTTCTATATTTTTGTCTTTCAGTGGCACATTGTCCATTCCCTCTTCAGTGTATTCAAACCTAGTTTCTTGTGATACTCATTCTTTCCTTCCTTCATTCATTCATTCAATATTATTTTTTAATTTCAGAATATTGTGGGGGTATACACATTTTGATTACATCATTTGCTTTTGTACAGCGTGAGTCAAAGTCATAAGTGTTCCCTTTACCCATATAATGTGTATTGTACTCACTAGGTGTGAATTTACCCATCCCCTCCTCCCCCTCCCACCTACTTGATTTCTGTTGAATTTTACTTCCATATGTGCACATAAAGTGTTGATCGATTAGTTCCAAGTTAGTATTGAGCATGTGTGGTCTTTGTTTTTCCATTCTTTAGCTACTTTGCTTAGTAGTCTCCAGTTCCATCCAAGTTGTTACAAAAGATATTAGATCACCACTTTTTATGGCTGAGTAGTACTCCATGGTATATATAAACCACATTTTGTTAACCCACTCATCTATTGGTGGGCACTTGGGTTGTTTCCACATCTTTGAGATTGTGAATTGTGCTGCTATAAACATTCAAATGCAAACGTCCTCTTTATAAAATGTCTTTTTTTCCTTTGAGTAAATACCCAGTAGTGGGATTGGTGGATTCAATGGTAGGTCATTAAGGTATCTCCATACTACTTTCCACAGAGGTTGGCTTAACAAAATAGGTATAGATGGGACATGCCTCAAAATTATTAAAGCCACATATGACAAACCCACAGCCAACATCATACTGAATAAGGAAAACACTGAAAGCATTCCTGCTTAGAACTGGAACCAGACAAGGTTGCCTACTATCACCACTCCTACTCAACATAGTGCTGGAAGTTCTGGCCAGAGAATTCATACAAGAGAAGGAAATCAAAGGTATCAAAATGGGGAAAGAAGAGGTCAAACTATTGCTCTTTGCTGATGATACGATCTTATACCTAGAAAGCTCCAAACATTCAACCAAGAGACTCCTGGAATTGATAAATAAATTCAGCAAAGTCTCAGGTTACAGAATCAATGTACACTAATCAGTAGCTTTCATATACATCAACAATAGTCAAGCTGAGAATCAAATCAAAGACACAATACCTTTCACAATAGCAACAAAGAAAATAAAATGCACAGAAATATACTTAACTAAGGAGATGAAAGACCTGTATACGGAGAACTATGAAACACTGAGGAAAGAAACTGCAGAGGATGTAAACAGATGGAAAAACATACCATGCTCATGGATCAGCAGAATCAACATTAAAATGTCTATACTACCCAAATTGATCTACAGATTCAATGCAATCCCCATTAAAATATTAATGTCATTTTTCACAGATCTAGAAAAAATAGTTCTACACTTCATATGGAACCAGAAAAGACCCCAAATAGCCAATGCAACCTAACATAATAAGAACAAATTGGGAGGCATCACTTTACCAGACTTCAAGCTATACTACAAGGTTATAGAAACCCAAACATGTTACTGGCACAAAAACAGAGACATATATCTAGGGATCAGAAGAGAGGACCCACATATGAAACCATCCTCATATTACCATTTGATCTTTGATAAAGCAAACAAAAATATACACTGGGGAAAATAATCCCTATTCAATAAAGGGCGCTGAGAAAATTGGATAGCCACATGTAGAAGACTGAAACAGGAACCACACCTCTCACCACTCATAGAAACTAATTCACAATGAATAACAGATTTAAACCTACAGCATCAAACTATAAGAAGTGCTAGAATAAAAGGTTGGAAAAACTCTTATAGACATTGGCCTGGGCAAAGAATTTATGAAGAACACCCCAAAAGAAATCACAGCAACAACAAAAATAAATAAATGGGACTTGATTAAAGTAAAGAGCTTCTGCACAGCCAAGGACACAATCCACTAGAGCAAACAGACAATGTACAGAATGGGAGAAAATATTTGCAGGCTATATACTCAATAAAGGCTGATAATGAGTCTACAAAAAACTCAAGCACATCAGCAAGAAAACATCAAACCACTCCATTAAAAAGTGGGCAAAAGACATGAACAGAAACTTTTCAAATGAAGACAGACTAATGGCCAACCAAAACATGAAAAAATGCACAATGTCTCTAATCAGGGCAATGCAAATCAAAACCACAATGAGATATCACCTAACTTCAGTGCAAATGGCTCTTATCAAAAGTCCCAAAACAACAGATGCTGTCATGGATGCAGAGAGAAAGCAATACTTTTACACTATTGGTGGGACTGAAAACTAGAGCTGGAACTCATTCTACTAAGTGAAGTACCCCAAGAATGCAAAAACAATTACCACATGTACTCACCATCAAATTGGTTTTAACTGATCAACACTTAAGTGCATATATAGCAATAACATTCATCATCGGGTGTCGGGCAGATGGCGGGGGGAGGTGATGGGTATATACACACATAATGAGTGCGGTGCGCACCGTCTGGGTGATGGACACGCTTGAAGCTCTGACTTAGGTGGGGCAAGGGCAATATACGTAACCTAGACATTTGTACTCCCATAATATGCTGAAATAAAAAGAAAAAAAGAAAACTAGTACAACCAATATTTTTGAGCACCTGTTCTAGACTTTGAAGCTAAAGCTGAATAAGCCATACAAGTTTTCTGTCCCCATAAAGTTTAGAACCAATAGATTAGGAGAGAAAGTATAAAAGCAAAGTAATGAACATGTGTTATTATTGTGTTAAATAAGTTACAGAGGAAAAAAAGAGAGTAGAGGATACAAAGTGATGTGGCTTTGTTTTATATAGCTCTAGGTCAATTTGTCCATAATCAATTCATTAAAAGACAATCAAAAGTAAGTTTCCTGATTAATCAATTCTCAATAGGAAACTTTCTGAATTTACCAAATATATCCAAACTATATAAATTTATTTAGGTTTTGGCAAATTATAAAAATGAGTTCATGAAACTGGTTTGGGCAAAATTATTTTCTACAGATCGGTTATTTCAGATAGGGTGAGCAAGAAAACCCTCTCCAAGGAGGCAACATTTGAGTGGAGACCTCAGTGATGAAAAAGAGCCAGCCATGAGAAGACGAGTGGTTAGTGGGTTCAGAGGAACCAGAGTGCAAGTTATAAGGTATGAAGAAGTTTGTTGCCTTTGAAGAAACAGGAAAGTCAATGTGATTAGAGATCAGTAAATGAGGAGGAAATAAAGGTCAGATATGTAGGTAGGGGCCAGATCACAGACCACAGGGAGGTGTTTGGATTTTATATGTGGAATAGGAAGCTACTGGAGAATTTTAAACATAGGAGAAATGTGAGCTTGTTCATATTTTAAAGAATCACAGTGGCTGATATATGGAGAATGCGATCATCAGACAGGGGCAAGAGTGAAAGCAGGGAGCCAAGTTAAAAGGTTATTAACAGTCTGGGAGACAGGCACTGGGGGGCTTGACTGTGGGGGTGGGGTGGAGGAAGCTGCAACAAGTGATCACATTAGCCATATGGATGGAATCATAAGCAAAAGGACTTGGTGTTGTTTGGAGGTAGCGGGGTGTAGGGTAAATAGATAAACGAAGGCTAGCTCTGAAGCCTGGGCCTTAGCAGCTATATGCACATTGGTGCCATTAGCTGAGATAGGCAAGACTATGGAGGCACCGTGTTTGTGTGTGGTGGGGGTTGAAAATCAAAAGTTCTATCTTGGACCTGTTTGTGATTGAAATGTCAATGAGAAATTAAAATGAAGTTTATCAACATACAATTAGATAAAATAATTGGAGTCTCAGGGGAAAGTTGAGGCTGTTGATGTCTGAGAGTGACTGATATGGAGAATAAAGTCATGGCACTAGATGAAATAACCTAAGGAGAGAAGACAGATAACAGTGAGAGATTCAGGAAAAGAGTAACCAGTAAGAAGAATGAGAAGAAGTCAGTGAAATAAAAAGAAAATCAGGAAAATGGAGTGTCCCTGAAATCAAGGGAGGAAAGTGATTCAAGTGCAAGAAAGTAATCATGTCAAATGCTATTAAAAGGTCAGCTGAGATGAGGAATAACAATTGACCATGGGAACTGACAAGAAAGGCTCTTAAAGACCTTGATAAGAGCTGCTTCAGCAGAATGCAAGCACAAAAGAGAACAGGAATTAAGGCACTGTACAGACAACTTCTTCAAATATTTGCTATAATGAAAGCAGAGAACCAAGGCAGGCGGGCACCGGAATGGGATATGAGGTCAAAGGTTTTTGTTTGTATTGGGAGGGAGAATTTACTGGATGTTCATACATGGAATGGGGAAAAATTGATGACGGAGCATGAGGGATGGGAATTGCAGGAAGATTCTTTGAATAAGGAAAATGATGTGATCTAGGGCAGTCATGGAGACCAGAATATTGGATAGGTAAGTGGATGTTGTAGTTGCCAAGAGTGATGGTAAAAGAAGAGCGAGTCAGGTAATAAAATGTTGAGTTGCTAAGGGAATATGACCAGAAGTCTGATAAACGATAGCATGAAAGACTAGCAGGTAGTGAGTCTTCTAGCAGGTACATCAAATGGGATTTTCCAGAGGAGCACAGGAGAAACAAAGTGGTCTAGGAGCACACTTTGCCCAACCATAGAAGGTGCTCCTGTTAGTTTCCTATTGTTGATATAACAAATTGGCACAGATTTGGTGGTTTAAACAACAGAAATTTATTCTCTCACAGTTCTGGATGCCAGATGTCCAAAATCAGTATTACTAGGTTGAAATCAAGGTGTGGTCTGGAGGCTCAGCACTCCCTCCAGAGACTCTAGGAGAGAATCTGTTCCTTTTCTCTTCCATTTTCTGGTGGCTGCAGGCATCTCTCGGCATTCCTTGGCTCACTCCTTATGACATCACTCCAATCTCTGCCTCTGTGATCACATTGCCTTTGTGTATGTGTGTGTGTATGTGTGTGTGTGAGAGAGAGAGAGACAGAGAGACAGAGAGAGAGAGAAATCTCACTATGACTGCTTTTAAGAATTCCTGTCCTTGAATTTATGCCCCATCCAGATAATTCAGGATAATTTCATCTCAAAACCCTCAAATTAATAACATGCAAAGAATTTTTTCCATGTAAGTAACATTTACAGGTTCTAGCAATTTGTTGCTGATCTTTGGGGGCCGATATTCAGCCTACTGTAATACTGATCATGGAAGACAAAAAATAAAATAAAATAAATATAAGCTTGACTTGCAAACTCAGGAGACAATGATTCTAGCCCAGGCTCTTCCAGGAACTCATCATAAGAGCCATTTAACCTCTTGAAGCATCATTTTTTTTCTTAATAAAATGGATATGATAGTGTCTGCTCTGACCATGGGACAGACACAGGGTGTCTGTGAGATTCAAAGGAAATAAAGCACAAGACGATGCTTGGTGTCTCCTCCCTCCTCTTATGGTTACACACTGCACTAGAACGGTTATTTTAAGACTAATTGTATACTGCTGCCTTTCCTGAGATCACGGATCCCTTGAGCAGGAATCATGTCCTGTCCATCCTTATGTCTCCCAACCTTTGTCCTATGAGGGACTTCAATGCAGTATAATAGGCTCAGGTTCAAATCCCCTGCAATTAGATGTTAATCCTGTGAGTGTAAACTTCCTAACTTCTCTATGCCTCATTTATTCTTAGCAGAAAATAGGTATAATAATGGCACCTATCTCATAGAGCAGCTGTCAAAATTAAATGAATTTGTACATGCTACATACTTGTTAGTGCCAGCAAGTAGAATGTGTTCAAAACAAATTAAGGAATAATAATAATCCCTATCTTCTGCTACATACTTATCATGAGCTAGACGATTCATTTAGTTATTTTGGAAAATTAATTCACTTGATTCTCCAACCTATGGTGTGGGTACTCTTTCTAGTATAAGAATAATAATTATTATTATTCCTATTTTACAGATGATCAAGCTTAAATATTGAGAGTGTAAGTGATTATCGTAAGGTTCACATAGACAGAAAGTGGCAGAGCCTGGATTTGAATCCAAGCAGTTTGGCTCTAGATCCTGGGTTAAGAATCATTATGATATAATATCTCTTTTTAAATAGGCTGACACCTTATTTAAACAAGTTGACAATGGGCCATTAGAGATAGACTTAAGCGAAAAGCAAAACAAAATAAAACTTTACATAGTTGAACAAAATGCAAAGATTTCACTGCTAATTCAGCATATTATGTGAGATAATCCAAATTAGCTATTGAAATTATTCTCTTTTTAAAAAATTAATGTTATTAATATGGAAAAAATAAATAAAGGGAAAGCTCTGTTTGTGTTGTGTTGGAGTCAACTCAGCTGAAAATTTTCTATTATTGTAATTATGAAGTGGAAAAATGCATGCTAAACTCTGGGAAAGAAAGATACCACTTAAGATCTTTACCACCACACTGTGAAGAAAATATTTTTGCTCTTCTACTATGTCCCCCCACAAAAAAAAAAAAAAAAGTCTATGCCAGAAGATAATATAAGAGAAAATGTACTAAGATTTAGTTCAAAAAAGAGGGTGAAGTTCTGTTCAGAGAAAAGGCTGAGGAGATAGGGAATGTTGCTGGTGATGGTGCATGAATTCCATAGGGTGAGGTGGAGGATTTGGGCAGACAGAGAGGGAGAACTGATTGGGTGAGATTGTTACTGAAATGGTGCCAAGGGTTATGCCAACCTCTTCCTAAGCAAATGTAATGGTTCCTTCTCTAGGCTCACACTCTCCTATTTACTCTGGCCTCTAAATCTAGGAACATGGATTCTCTTACATCCTCTATTGGTGAAAATTTGGTTTCTTTCAGTAATTCCTCCGCTTCCTAGGCCAGACTGTTCAAAGTCCTGGTTCTTGTTCCACATCACCTTGTTCAAAATATAGCATCACTTTTTACAATATCAAATAAAACTTCAACCTGATGACTTCCACATTGACATATGTAGGTCAGTAATTCTCAAACTTTTTGGTCTCAGGACCCTTTATACTCTCAAAAAGCTATTGAGAAACCTTTAGTTTTAGTCATGGTAGGTAAGCTACATTTATATATTATTTAAAATATATTAATACAAATTATTTATATTATTTTAAAAATAAAAACCAATAATTATTTCAAAATATTTATTTAATCCATTGAGACAATCATAAAAATATAATTACATTAGAATAGGTTACTTATTTTGTACGAAATTACTATATCTTCCAAAACGTTAAATGTTAGTGTGAAGATAGTCATTTTTTTACATTATTGTAAATTTCATTTATGTCTGGCTTAGTAGAAAAGAGCTGATTCTCCTGTTTCTGGATTCCATCTGTAATAGCATGTTGTTTTGGTTAAGGTATGTGAAGAAAATCCAGCCTCACACAAATAGGCAGCTGACAAAGGCAGGGGCATTTAATAGCCTTTTCATATCATTGTTAACATTCTTCTTTGATATTACATCAAAACATGACAAGTGATTGTTTCTTCAATGTTAGGGACAATGTGAAATCTAAAAGCATTATCAATGAATCTTTCATAATCTATTTATTAAGATTCATTGGTCAATCTATCACTATGAATGGTTCTGTGATCCATGCAAGGTTTTGTAACTCATGCATTGACATTTGAAAATGTTGGTTCACAGGTTATACAGATTTTCCCAATCCTGATGTATTTCATTACTTTTTTAAAGTATTAGGAACCTGTCAAGGTCATGCTGATGTAAGTTTTCAAAATTTCTAATTTTCTCTTGAAAACTCAAATGTTATCATTGGCAACAAATACAGTAAGTTGTTTCCCTTAAAATTACAAGCTCATTTTATTTTAAGAAAATGTCTACAAAACACCCAAGTCTGAGTCACCAAAGCTTGCCTCTCAATCATTTTGTTTAAGAAAAAAATTATCAGGAAGAAAAAGTGGCTAGTTCAGCTTGCAACTCAATAGCAAGCAGAACTACTTTTCATCAAGACAGCCATTATACTTTAGTATGCAGAAGACTTGCCTTATGCATTCTTTTCATATCATCCACATAGACTATGAAAAACATGTGTAATTGAGTTTATATTTAACAAAATGGATAATGTTTACTGTTTTATATCAGGACATTCTTAAATGCAACTGGCTTTTTAAAAATGTGAGTTTGTAGATATAAAACATACAGTGATTACTGGTACAGTTTAGTGCCACCAATTTAATTTATGCTAAAGCCCCAGCAGTGTTGCTCACCATTGCTTTTCCACTATCAGTGCAAATGCCAAAACAGAAAAAAAGGTAAACCATGACTTCATAGTAATATGAAAATAGTTTTGATCTCACAGACACCCTGAAAAGGTCTCTGGAACCACAGGTCACTTTGAGAATTGTTGCTGAAGGGAACATTTCTTACCTGAAATCCAGCTATTTTTACACTGTATAACTTACCAACCTGGATCTCTTTTTGCCAATTATTTCCCTCTATTGGCTCAGCATCTTTCTGACTTGCTTATTTTGTATATTAGGATCAATCCTGAGCATCTAGACTCAAGGTCTTATAACTTTTATTGCCCATGTCTAGTCAGTAATCAATAGCTTTAATTCGCTAATTTGTTTTAAAATCTCTTTTAATCTTTTTCATTGCCAATATTGCCTTAAATCGAGCTTATCCACCCTGTATTACTAAAAGAGCTCCCACTGGCTCTTCAGCCCATTTTTCTAATGTCAATATTGAGCATTCTAAATGTTTTCATACTTCTTTTCACTTGTTTATCTAAGTACAATATTCACTCCAGGACCAAGTCTAAAATCCATAGACCTAAGTAAACTAAAAAAATTTTATTTACAGGGTCTCCAAAACATGCCTAAATGGATATCCAAGTGCCAGAAAAGCCATTTTATTGAGTAGTACATGGCATTCTAAATCAAGACAAATTAATTGGACTTACAGTTCTTCTAACTACATAATGATAACTAACCTCAACCTTTTATTTTATAGTCAGCTCTATACAATCCACAAATGTACAACAGAAAATGGTCTTGAGTTAAAACTCGACAATAACAAGTAATGAGACAGAAGCAGTAACAAGTTTCCCATCAAAGAAAAGCCCAGGACACAATGGCTTTACTGCTGAATTCCAACAAGCATTCAAAGAAGAACTAATATTAATACCAATCCCACTTAAACTATTACAAAAAACTGAGGAGGAAAGAATACACCCAAACTCATTCTACAAGGCATGGTCACCCTGATACCAAAATACTCAAAGATACAACTACAACAAAAAAGAAAACTATAGGTCAATATCTCTGATAAGAAATTAAAAAATCCTCAACAAAATACTAGCAACCGAATTCAATGACACATTAAAACTTTTAACATCCCCTTAATAGCTATCATAGTTTAATTTCCTCTGTCATTATATTTAATTATATTTTTTATTATGCCAAATCACTACAAGCCATTGATCATATTTTTTGTTCAAGAATGGTCATTAATTTACACCCTCTTCTTGATGCTGGAAAATTTTGGTACATCTCTTTTTTAAGTAAACATATATTAGTATGCATCATAGCATTTTATACCTTCCTTATCTCCTGGTTCTTGGGAAATTTGCCAAGAGTATAGTGTTAAAAATGCATCTGTTTCTATTAGATTTATTGAACAGCTAAGAAATTTCATTGCAAAACACAAGAATATACTCTAAGTCATTACAAAAATGCATACTAAAGTATAATACTGGTAAGTTCTAACTACCTAATGCTTGATATACAATGGAACTAAAAAAAAATGTTTTAATTCAATTCTGGAATCTCCTGATTTTAGAGCATCCTGATCATGGTCTTACAGATCTACTGGATCATATTACCAAGTGTCATGTCTGAGTGATTCCTACAGTTACAGGTCAGCAAACAGAGAAACAAATGAATTGAAAGTTTTCACTCTAAAGTTACAGACAGTTTAATAAAAATAGTGTTTCTACTTTGACAAGAGAGAAACTTCCTCCGAAGGTAGGCAATCTTTTAGACCATTACATTTTTTCCAAATAGCAGGAGAAAAAATTGCAATACTTTCTGATAAATGAAATGGGTTATAAAGCACAAAATCAATCAGACCTAGAAGAGTCCATTTTACTACAACATCCATTCCTGCTTTCCTAGCTGTAATCAGAAAATACTCCAACAGCAACATAGTCAAAAGCAGAAAAGAATATGTGGTTTTGATATAAGATGCTAGCAGCCCTTTTTTAATGCACTAGAAATCTAAATTTAAAAACAAAGGTACTTCCAGTAATATAACTTTTAGAAATCTAAATTCAAAATGATTTCAATGTAGATTTTACTTATGAACAACTACCAATTCAAAAAAATTGCTGTTCTTATTCAAGAGTTTTAAAAATAAGAGTAAAATCCTTTATTGCTGCAAGTTTGCAGAGCAAGGTCAAAGTGTTTGAAAGATCAGTATATTAGGACGGGAAAAGAATTTGACAGATGAACTAATTCATCTCCCAAATGCCCCTATAACCAGCTCAGGGACTTGAGGATCTCTTCTTTAAAAATCAAATAAATACAAACACAACTATAAGTTGTAAAACCTTTCTCAGGCCCCATTGTATGTATAATACAGTTAAAACACGGTGGCCATATAGCTAATGCACCAAACTTTACAAAACTACAGTTCAAACCCATTTCTGTTCTTTTTTCAAATTTGTTTTCTTGGAAATTCACATTAGCTTCTGTGTAGAGGTGCAGTCATACATTTGAAAATCATTAAAAAGTGAAAAGTATCATTTAGGAAGGTACTTACCAATGTTGAGCTTTAATAAAAGGATTGAGTCATAATTCCTCTATATTACACTCCTACTTATAATTCCCATTTTCTTTCATTTTGAAAGAATTACCCTTGATGCTTCTTACATCCTTTTTTTTTTTTACAATGAACTCAAGTACAACCAGCATTATATATTTCAACAGGTTTTTTTCACATTGTAGTCTACACTTGTTATTACTGAACTTCATTTTGCTTTTCTATTTTCAATTTTAAGGCAGATTCCACCTCCACACAACATAAACATGCAAGCTGTTCCCTGCTCATATACAGAGAAGTGTTTTAGACAAACATACGGATTACACACATGATTCCATCAATAGCCTTAAAAAGTAGTGGTCCCTGTACCTACCCCACCTAAACCTCATGAGGTTAAAGGCCAGCCCACTTACCACTCTAGCTAAACCCATTAACAGCTTCTTATCAAAACCATGCTCTGGATGAAACTTAAAGGTAGATGGGAGTTTAAATAAAGTCATATATTCTCCCACATGTGATTTGTTGCAGTGTTTTAAAAGCCTCAACACAGTTAAGAAAATCCTTAGTCATCCTCTTAGCATGAAACCTGTTTTACTGTTCCAGAATGATTGAATTATTTAGACATTCAGATCTATTGTGCATGAGGGAGGATACAAAAGAAAACACTTAGTAAAATTTAATCAATAGTATTTTAGTAAACACATCATTTCATCTAGTTAAACCACTCTAAGTTACATCCAGGGTGACATACAGTTTTCAAGTTGTATTAAAAACTAATTTTTTCATTATGTTTACACATGCATTTATAATATACTTTACAGTAATAGTGCTAGAAGTGATCTAGTATTATACAACATTAAAATAGCCAAAGGCTCCCATTACATACAGCAAGGTTTCCTTAAACCCTAATATGTATGAGTTACTTCAGGCTTCTGATTCACATCAAGATATTCAGATTCAGTGGGTCAGGAGTAGGGTCCAGAAATCTGCATTTTTAGTAAGCATTGGAAATCCTGGCCCTGGCATTTCTAAAAGTCTAAACACTCTGCAGTGAGATATACAGTGCTCTTTCTTGGGTGAGGCCTAAACTCTTTTTCCACTCTCATCTCATCCATGCTCCATCTCTCCCCTCCTGCTCCCGCATCCCCCTTTTCCTTCCACCACACGCAAAGTTGATGCTCCAAACACAGAAACATGACGCTGCTTTGCTCTCCCAACCCTGCACGCATTCCCTTTCTTCTATCTTTTTCTATCTGGAACACTTATATTCAGCCTTGAGAGCAAATGCTGTCTTACACAGGAAATTTCTCTAATCTGATCAGGCTGTTAGTTGCGTATTCTTCTATTTCACACCACTGTGTACATTATCACTTTGTACATGATGGATATTGCAGCATTTTATAATTATTTGCTAACATTTGTATATGCCCCACTATACCCACATTCTGTGAGACCAAGGATCATATTTGATTCATCATGTACTTCTTCTAAGCACCAGGCCTGAAACATAAGAGTTATGTAATAATTGTTTTTTGAACAAAAAACTAAATGTTACTATGGTGGTTCTTTCTCAAATAAATCTAACCACTTTAAATTCTTGGTACATATCAGTACATATTTAATGCCATATATCTTATGTCAGGATCGTGCAGAATTATACAATCTGTCAAAGATATATACCACAGTTTCTCTATTAAATCACTATGTTTACTGAAAATTCAATTATATTTAACTTATTTAAAGAGATATCTTATCTTCTATACCATTTTCATTTCCCATATGCCCAATAGTTTTTTTTTCCTACTTGACTTAATTTTTTAATGTAACAAAAACATTGTGCTTGAGAAAAAGGGTGATAGTAAATGACTTCATGATTCACTACTCAGATGTTCATAGCTATTAGGTTTAATAAAAACACCTTTATGGTCTCTTTGCTTGTGAAGGGCAAAGTCTCCTCGACTAGTCTAGATGGAAAAAAAAAAAAGTGGAATAAAGATTAGAAAACTTTCTACATAAAAAAGAAATAGGAATTTTGGGTGGGCCCTGCCTGCTCCATTTTGGGAACATGCAGAGAGAAAGTAACTCTGGTAAAATGACAGGAAGTTGAAGAGGATAATGAAAGGACTTTGTGTTGCCACGGACAGGAATGATTTTTAAATGTCTAGAAACAGATGCTGTGCTTTGTGTTGCTATTAATTCCACTATCTCCAAATGTTCAGCAAAGCTTTTATATATGGCAATTGTGAGTTAGTGGTATACTGGGAGATTTGAAGGAGAAAGTATTGATTTCCCTAATCTAGCAACATGGGGGCAAAGAAAGGGCAGCGTCTTCAGGAAGGAGGGCAGTAAGCAAGCATAAAGGTGCCAGCAGGAGTTTGAGTGTGGAGCCAGAAGTGGTAATATTATAATACGAACATATATTCATATGTATGTTCATACATATGGGAATATTAAAAAATAGGAGTGTGAGTACTAAGTTTATTATAGTAAATTGTATAATGATTTGATATATTTTAATTGGATATTAAAAGGTAGTGTGAGCCCAGAAGACTAAAGCACTAGTACTATCAAACTTACCTCTTGGTATAGTGGTATAGAACCCACAGTGTACACTCCAGAGCCACTGCCTTGTTTCCAGTTCTGGCTTTGCCACCTATCACCTGGACTTTGGGCCACTTATTTAACTTTTCTGTTTCTTTGTTTCCCTTTTTATAAAATAGCAATAGTAATAGTGTCTACCTCATAGAGCCAATATTAGGATTAAGTCAGTTAATCTTTTTAAAGGACCTTGAACAGTGCCTTTAAGACAGTATAGTAGTTTTTCTTAAGGAAAGAAGATTTTAAAAGTCCTCAATGAAACTGTCATCTGCTAGCAGATTTTCTTCCCTGTATCATGTATATAAATCACATTTACACTTGTATAATAATATGATCACAAGGCTGATGAAATTATTCTCTACAGATGTATATATGAAATCTGTGGAATAAAATGTTATGATTGTATCAGTTAATATAAGGTGCTTTTATTTCTTTGTAAAGTAGTCCTAATACTCTGTCTCATGGTTGGGTGGAAGACAAACGTAAAAATCAGATTATAAACTCTAGTATAGAAAAAAAGTCAGATTTGTTTTCTTTGGAGCTTGCCAGGAAAGATGAAGAAGAGCGGACTTGTTGCTTAGCACAGAAACTCTTGCTCAATTGAAACTCTACACATGAGGCAATACCTCTGAGAGAAACACTTTTTAAATTGCATGATTATTCTTTGTTCATTTCTCAGTTTGCCCCACTCAGCTGTGAGCTCCTTGGGAGCAGGAATAATGGTATCCCCAGAAGCTACTGCAAAGCTGGCCCACTGCAGGTGCCTCACCTTGGATGCCTTGCCCACTGCTACCAGTGCTGAGCTATCCCATGGGAAGTCAAAGCACAAATTTAGCATATCTTGCAAAGCAGAGAAATCGGGGAGGACATTATTATGCAAAGTTTTCGATATTTTATTTTCTCTTTCCCAGAAAAGATTATCAAAATGACAAAAAGAAGGAAATTTAAAAGTTTCCTGACCTCTTTTGACACATTTCCGTTTAGTATAGTATTGCTTTTAATTGGCTATGGGAAGGTACCATAATCTTTTTATTGCTTAGAGTGTCTAAAAGTCTAAATCCTTCTTGATTCCCTTCCTCTGTCTCTAGTAGACAAACACAATTTAGCCCATGATATCTTCCTTTTTGGTACACCACAGTCTCTTCCTTTCATCTGGCTCTCCCCTAAATCCTTTCAAGTGTCACTGCTTCTAAAATCCCTCCCCCTGCTGTGTTAAATACTTTGCCTCTGTGCTACCTTGACATTCTCTAACACTTGACTTTAACATCCTCATTTTACTCAGCTGTTTATCTCTCTCTTTCTCCCACTGAGCAATGAACACGTAGAAAGCAAGTGCTGAGTTGTATTCATCTGAAACACAGTATCTTCCCGGGTGATAGACACAAAACATAATTTCAGAAAAAAGATTTTGTGAATTAATGATTTAAGCCAAGTAATTTTTTTGTTGTTGTTGAGACAGGGTGTCACTCTGTGTCCCTGGGTAGAGTGCTGTGATTGTAGTTACCCCAAGCTCCAGGTGCTGGACTGTGAGCGATCCTTCTGCCTCAGCCTCCCCGGTAGCTGGGACTACAGGCGCGCGCCACAATGTCCGGCTGGGTTTTGTGGTTTTGTGTATTTTTTTTGTCTTTTTTTGTTTGTTTGTTTCTTGTCTCTAGAGACGGGGTCTCACTGTGCTCAGGCTGGTGTTGAACCCCTGAGCTATAGCTAGCTGTCCTCCTGCCTTGGCCTTCCAGATAGCTAGGATTACAGGCCTCACTTATTTTGTTATCTACCCTAGACAACTTTTTCAAGAAGCTGTTTTACCACATTCTTTATTTAACACATTAACTGTCGTGTGAGTTGTATTTAACTCAGGCTAGTTTTGAGCCTGGGGCCTTGTGAAGCATGTGTAACTTACACGTCTCTTCACCTTGGGAGCCATGTGAACTATTTTTCAAGTTGTATATAACTCATGCACAGAAAACAATAAAAAAAGAACAAATTTTTCATTAAATTAGAAAAGTTCATTTTGTCTTCGAAGTTTTCATTTTATTTTCATAATAAAACACCGTGGCACCAAGGAATTTTTTTTTCTAGTGTGGCAGTCAATGTGTTAAATGGGCATTAATATCTTTTGGTAACTTCTTTGTAAGATAAAAGTTGAGCACATGGATATTACTGACTCATATACTATAGGATCATGTTTTATTGATGCCCATATTATATTAAAAAGTCATATGGAAGTATGGAAGGGATAAACAAATGAACACAGGCAAAAAAGAAAGAAGGTGTATAAGAAAAGAGTCAAAGAAGGGGAAAGAAAGAAGGCAGGAAGGGAGGAGAAAATATACAAACCTTCAGTCTTTGGATGGAAATGAAATTATGTTTCTGTAATTTTCTATAATATTAAAATGCAGGTTATTCCTTTGTATATGAACACATAATTAAAATTGCTAGCAAAATATAAACCAACCATAAATATCCAGGGACTTCTATGATTTACTTGACTAATTTATTCCTCTTTTTCAATCTAATGTTTAAAAATTTCAGCTCATATAATGACCAGTTTATTAAGATTGATAATACCAAAATACCCAGGTCAAGAGAGAAAAAACCAAGAGAGTCAATGGTGCAAGTTCCAGTTAGTGTTGGGGTCTGAAGGCAGGAGAAGACTGGTATCTAGGTGTCACAGCTTGAAGACAATTAGACAGCAAGAAAGAATTCTTAGCTCATTATTCTATTCAAGCCTTCAAGGGATTGAATGAGGTCCATTCACAATGGGAAGGACAATCTACTCAGTCTACTGATTTAAATATTAATCTCATTCGGAAACACCCTCACAGAAACACCCAGAAATAATATTTAACCAAGTATCTGGATGCCCCATGGCCCAGTCAACTTGACACATAAAATTGGGAGTTTGAGGTTGCTGTGAGCTAGGCTGACGCCACGGCACTCACTCTAGGCCAGGCAACAAAGCGAGACTCTGTCATACTTAACCAGAACTACTGTTGTACCCCCATAATAAGCTATAATAAATAAAAAATAAAAATAAAAATAAAAATAAATTAACTATCACACCAATTTAACATCAAATACTTGAGCTCTGCTTTTCATACAGTTAAATGATATCTATATTGTGCCAGTCACAAAGTTAAAGAAGGTGCAACATCTGTAATAATTAATTAAAAGTGTCATTCTCTGGCTTGTGCCGTAAGCAAACATATTAGTCTGGGACATCTGGTAGATGAATAAATTTTATTTTGTTGTTTCTAGGTCAGTGCAAGAATGGAAAAGACAACACTGCAAATGAATGCTATTACAATGAAGATACCAGGGCTCCTTTGGGTTATCATGGGATGATCAACACCCAATTCTGTCTTCACCCAATCAACAAGTAGTAATTGAGTACTGTTATAAGCAGGTGCTAAATCCTCTTAGAACAAGAAATCTCATGGAAAGACATAAAAACAAAAAATAAATACATTAAAAGCATTGACAAGGAGAAATGGTCACCCTTCTCTGTGGTGGTATTTCCTGCTCTGGTTTAGCAGTAAAGAAGCTTCTTCTACCACCATCATCCTAAGAAGCTCATATCCAGAGGCAGCTAATTTCTCCATCTTTTCATAAGGATGAGTGAGCTCTCCTGTTTCCCCTGAAGTGTTTTAATATATTCTTCTAATAGGGACCATAATCTAAGCTAAGAAGCACAAAGTGAACAACTGGTAGTTATTTAATCAGTTGGTGAGTGTAGAAGTTCAGAACAGATAATCAGTCACAAAATAATATTTAGTCATTTACATACCCAAAATTCTTTTGAAAGATGTTAGAAATAATTCTTTTTGGGGGGAGGTGGAGAAGGAGTCTATATACTCCCTTTGGATTAAACATATCGCAGCTCTAAACACAGGATTACTCAAGTCTCAAGACTATCCCCATCACCTAGCATAATACTGAAACATACTACTAAAGTTGACTGTGAACTTTTAGATACAAAACTAGTAGATGTGAAAAATAAGCTAAACCAGAAAAAAAAAATCCTTAGGCTTATATTCATTATATCAACCAAGGCAAATGTTACTCAAGTTAATCAATTTAATTAAGGTTAACTTGTGCTCAATGCACTAATTATGCAGACATATCAAAGGCAAAGCCCATTGAGATGCCTACATTAAATCTAATTATCCTTCATGATCACTTCTTGGGATTTAATTGTTTATCAATGTCAAACATGAAGAGTAATATCAAATGTTATGAATACTGGATGTCATACAAGTTGCCTTTCTGTATGCTTTTGCTATAGGAGGGTAAAGGAGAGTTATAGTTTTTTAAAAATCCTATCAGTTTCATTACAGAAGAAAATATTTTGGCAATTTCATGTCAAGCTAATTCGTTTTTCAGAGTTGTCTGCAATCTGGGAGAGAAAATCATGCTGAAGCTGTTCTCAAGGACTAAAGAACAGTCCTAGAAATTATTTCACATTCCTCAGTTAAATTGCACAGTTTATGCCACACCTTCAGCAACTGACAAAATAATAAATGAGGTCCTGAGCATGCCAAATTATTGGTTGAAACAGATCAGAGGAGAGAACATACTGACTGGTGGTAGGCAGCTGGAGGTGCTGTGTCCACCAGTGTTCCTCATTGAAAATCATAGGTTTTTTTTATTAGATAGAATGTATTGTGTCCTTTCTGCAGTTAAGATTTTGTTCCGCTTTAATCTTCCAAAATGAGTTCCCTTTCTGATTTTGATCTCCCATACCTGCCTAATCCCATGCTAACATTAAAGTTGTCTTTGATGATTTCTCCTGGTTCATACCATTTTGTCAGATTTTATTATCTTTTATATTGTGGCCACCTCCCTGGTCTGTACATTCATGTCCTTGATTATTGCAATACACTCAAACACTGAACTCTCTCCTAATTCTAATCCAAACAGAACACTAGTAGACTAATAATCACCAAACACTGCTATGTGCATTCACTTCTCAAAATACAGAGTATTTCCAAACTGCCAGAGGATAAACCAAAATAATATCCTGGCATTTAAAGCTTTGTATCTAGGGCCCCCATTGTAGCGCTCATCAAGTGCCCACACGTGATTCTACTTGTGTCCGATAACTCTCTTTTCCCAGTCCTTACAACCACTAGCTCATCTCCCAAATCTCCCTAGAGGCACATTGTAATCTATGCTATTCTGGTCCTTTCTTTACACTGCATTCATTCAGTGCCCGATAAGACAAGTGACATGTGTGTTATGTTGAGACCTTAGCAAGGCAGATTTAGGATGAATTACTGATAAAATCGGAATTCAGATTTTCAAAAGATGTATTAATCACACAAAAGTCCACGTGAGATTCTCACTTTCAAACACATACACAAGCAAATACATCTCTTGCTATCAAATGGACTCAGAGTCCCTACAGAATTTTAAACCTTAAGTGAGAATGGCTGGCCTTGAAAATAAACTTTAGTTTTGGTTTAGACGGAAACGTTATTTCTACACACAATTAATAGAGAATACACAGACAATGTGAATAACCCCTTTCTTTCACCTAACTTACCCCTTACAGAAATCACCTTTCTTATGGTTTTGATGTACCTCTCTCCTAGTTTCATTCTGCCATTTCAGCTGTTAAAAGTACTACTAATTTCTTCCCTATATCTTCCTGCAGTGGATATAATGAGATTTCTCTTAGAAGGTCAGTGGAGGGTATGGTGGTTAACAAGCAGGGCTGTTGAAATATTAATTCTAGCCAAAGTTACCACTTTAAATTAGTGTGTGTTCACTGTCCCCTTATCAACCCTTAAACATTTACAATTCTTTTGTGGAATGCTTTCTCTGATTTGTCTAGGAATTGAAATCATATTCTGACTCACGTCACATTGTTCCCTGTAATCACTGTTAATTCATGCTGAATTATATCACCACCCTCTGAAAGAACCATGTTTTGCAGTGTGCTTGTGAATTGCACATTCTCTATACCATCAAAATATGACTGTCAGTGGCTATCAGTGAGCACAGTTACACAACTCAGTTCTCCATCTGATGCAAGCACATTCTAATGATGATACTGGAACCATATTTTGTGATCTATCATGACCTGCATTCCAAGCACAGCTGTCGAGTTTACTAATGCATTTGTAATTACTATGCAGGATTGCACAATATTATTCTTTTTATTTAAGCATTATCATTTGAAAGTACTCCTCTGTTAGGCCTTATAAAACCAATCGTGTATTAAGTAGTTAATCACTGTGTGCTATTTTACCCTGACACCTATTTTCACTTTATAAAAATGGATTGGTTGAATTCTCCTTGTTAGAAAATGTCACTGCAATTACTGCATTCATTTACAAAGATATAGAACAATGATTAAGTTATGTTTATTGAACACTTCCTATTTTATTGCTTATATTAGAATTGTCAGGATATGAAAGATTTTTTTGATAAAAAATAAGTTAATGATTAACAGGAACCAACTGGACTTTTAAATTGTTATTATGGTCTGGAATTATTTTTATTTTTGACAAGAGTAATTCATTCTCCTGACATTACAGTATATATATTTTTTAGAGAATATATGTCAAAAGAAGCAGAAATAACATTTGGAATTTTTGATATATTTTAAGATTCTTCTAAAATGTGAATAATAATCACTAAATAACAAATATAATAATGTCAAATATTCCATAAACTCTCATACACATATTTGAGAAAATGGAGTAAGAATTTGTGGTACCAAAAATTTCATTTAGCAGATGAGGAAACACACTCAGAGAGTGAAATGGTCTGCATAATTCACTTTATTTCAATACTATGTGCTGCTAGCTGATACCATAGCTTTTGTGTGAAACAAGAAAAGGTACGTGTAGATCTATACCAGTGCTAAGGACATGAAGAACAAAGCCCCAGCTGGAGGCAGCTCTCATTTCCTCCTATGTGCAATGCTCAAACTGCACTGCTGTACACAGTGAACTATGTGACTTCAAAAGTGGCAAAATCTGGATTCAGACATGGGTTCATGTGGAAAAGAAAAGGGAAGCCAGGATTCAGAACCAGTAGACCTCATACTTTTGTTCTATCTAATATCTAAAAATCAGATATTTCTATTTTTGACTACAGGAAAAACTGGAAGCCATCACAGTTCATTTAATAAAGCCATCAAATATTAATTTAAAAAACCTGACAAAACAACATTGTGAAACAGAAAACAATAGAACAAGGAAGAAAAAACATTCCTGGTACTGAGTTCCACAGCTTTAGCTGCCGCAGTGATCACTGCTGCAGGCAGGGTGCACTGTCTCATCCGAGGGGTTGGATCGCCCAGTTCTCCAGGCATCATGGCAATCAATTCTGTGAAGCAGACCTAAGCCACACCAGGACCAAATCAATCCCACGCAGCTCATTGAGCATGCGTCCCACTATCTGCTGGTCCCAGACATGCCCTCCCTCCCGGACCGGGACCCTGAGCTGGAAGAACTGACTGAGCAGGAATTGGAGATGCTGTGAAGGTTGGTCCACACACAATAACTCCTCAATAATGGCAACATTGGTTAGGTGTTAGAAAGGCATGAGGGGGAGACTTTGGCTACTGATCCCCAGGGGATCAAAGAATCATGCCACACTTCCCACCACTGCTATGGCTTCAAGTCCGACCTAGCAGTCTGACAGCTGCAGCTCAAAGTCAACAATAACTTCAAGAATATGGTCAAGAACTTAAAACTACTATAGTTTTAGTTAAAATTAAGAGGTTTCGTTATCAAGGGGGAAATATACAATGAAAGAGAAGGTGTGTGTATATGTATATATATAATACATAATATATCCAGTTACTTTTAGTTATTGTAGTTAAATCATAACTAGAACCAACATTATACAAAATAAGTAATACATTAAGAGCAAATATTTATTCCAGGGGAGCAAGGATAGTTAACTTTAAAAAAAATGATAATATCACAATCAATAATTTCAACAACTTAAGGAGAAAAGTCCCATGATCACATCATAGATGCAGATGCCATATGATAAAATTCACCATTGTAAGTTATTAAAACTCCAAGTTAGCAATGCAATAAATATGACAGACAGTTCTCAAAAACAAACAGCAAACATAATTCTAAATGGTGAAATGCTAAAGCTACTTCTTGTAAATCAGGAACAAAACAATAGTGCCTAACACCATTTCATTCAAAATTGTTTTGAATAGTCTAGTCAAGTGAATTGTAAAAGAAATGACAAAATATTATGTTATGTTATATCTAAAAAGCTCCAAGAGACTGTGGAAAAAAACCAAAATATTTTGGTTTTACTGCTACTGTGGTAGCAGTAAGTTAAAGAGAGAACTCTATAGCATTAGTCATCTAAAAGTCGAAAATGAAAGGTATACTTTATACAGATTAGTTATAAAATGCTTGAATAATTAGAATAAAGGTATTTAAATATATATAATTTATTTTTAAAAATTATAACTATTAAGTGATATAAAGTAGGATTTAAAGAAATTGAAAGCCATACCATATAATTGAATGGAAATATTTCATATCCAAAAAATCAATTCGCCTAAAATATATAAATACAATTTCAATTAAAATTGTTTTTTAATTAAATATCTGGGAATATTCCCCCAAAAGACAAACACCAAAAAAGGGCTAACCTTCCTATATACTAAAATACTATACAAAATAGAAGCTACATGGTATTGGTATAAGAATAAATCTGAGGAAAATAATTAAATTAGAAGTATTGTGCACATTTAAAGATGTTTTAAAAATAGTGTCTCACAGCTTGTAAGTATTGAAGTTGGAATTCTAGCCCTGATATGTTTGATCTAACACTCATACTGTTTACCCTTATTCCAATACATTCTCCCGAGAGGCAATGATGTCATACACTAACTTCCCTTAAGGTTCCTTATGGTGCTATGTACATACCACTTAAATAGGGGCCTTCAGAAATGTAAAGGCCCCTATATAGAAGAGGGATTCAAAGAGTTTTCTAGATATGGAAACAAATTATGGAAATAATATGAGGGCATAAGTAAGTTTAATGAAATCTTTCTGAAAATGGGCTTTTTTGAAAAAGTAGTGAGTGTCCTGTTAAAAGAGTCATTTAAATAACTGATCTGACATAGTGAAGACATTGAAGGATAAGAAGATGCCTAAAATTCCTTCCAACTTTAAGACACATTGACAAGTTTAATTTTAATACTTCTTCAATGACACAAATTGTTCTGTTCAAATGTTGGGTGATAGTAGGTTTGCACATGGGTGGCTATCCAACACATGAACTCAAATGACTGTTGTTTCCTCAATGCCTACTTCCACAGCTATTTGTCTTATCATTTGTAGTTCAAACCTACCAAACTACTGATATGGAATATTATGCAGGTGAATCCAGCACAGAAAGACTTTCATATTCCACACATAGGCTTGAACTAATTCCATTTAGCAATATTTCTAGCCTTCAAGGGACTGAAACTTCTATATGATGTTCATAATGTGATACCTTTAAGAAATACTAAGTAAAAAATGACCTAATTGGAGAACTGCAAGATATAGATAAGTTAAAATGAAGAAAAAATACTGAGATGACTTGAAAGCATTTTGTGGCATGAAGGAACTTAATTCATCCCAAATGTTATGCTACAGTAAGTTATATGATTCTGCCAGCTGCTTCTCTTTAGAAGATTTTTATTATACCAAAGAGAGCAATTTCTTTTAATGAGAATATTTTTGAATAATATTTGTTCTTGAAACCACTGCTTTCTTTGTTTCATATCTAATGAGAATAATTCCCTTTGATTCATAGGCATTTTTATTCTTCTGCTGGTTCAATCAAAATACCAATTAACTACATGCATAATGTGAGAATGAAGTGGGGACCTTCCAGCTCAGTTTCAGAAAATGTGCCTCAGTCACAGAAAGCATGTGATTTGCATCATAGAGGATCCACAGGTTAAGGATTATAAGCAAGGTCTGTGGTTAATGTCCCAGTTTAGGATCATCTCTGGATAGTGAGCTAATGCAAAATTTGAACAGTGAAAAAATGAAAAAAACTGAAGAGCATCTGTCTCAGTCATCATAAACTGTAAGCAATATACAGATATTAATCTCAATGCAGAGTATAGAATATTTGGTTTTCACAAAAATGCATGTGGAATGAACAAATCTGTTTACGGAGAAGATATAAATTCAGAAAAACACCATCACTTAAAATCTGGAAAAGGAAAATTGGGTAGTAATTTGCCTCTGAGAGTGGTAGGTTAACCAAAATAAAACTCAAAACAGAAAAATAAAACACTTCTCAAATATATAGTCATGGAGATGACATATGGAGCACAAAACATGTAAGACAAATTCACTCTAATGGACAAATGCTTTAAATAGAATAATCATGCAAGCAGGGACACTTCATAGAGGTGAGTCACATGGTTTTACAGGAAGCTTCTGAGTTCCTTCTTCTGGCTGAAACAGGAGCTGAGCAATTAGCATGTGATCAGGACCGTCTGATCTACCCTGGTATGATTAACCTGCCTGAAGTGTGCTACAATGTTTGAAAATGTCACCAAATGTTATAAAAAGCCAGAGTTATACTGTACTGTGCAATACTATTTTACAAAATGTGATTTTATTGCCTTAAGTCATCTTTGATTTTGAGACAGCCGATTCCTGAAAAAATAAAGTATCTTTTCCATCAATTTACAGTGATTATACAATCAGGGCCTGGTTCACAGTAGGTACACAAAAAATATATCTGGAATCAGTAACGGTTAAAAATGTTGTCACTGCAGCAATATCTTGGCATCAACAAATATAATGATTTTGCATTATTTCAAACAAAATAAAATCAGTTTCAAAATCAGAAGAAAGGAAAAAAATGATGCTAAAATGTAAGAATAATACACACATAGGTATATTCATAATGTGGATAAGCACATATTGGTATGTACATGGAATAAAATAATAAATGTCATCTAATGGATGACAGGAAAAACTTCCTTCCATATGCAGACAAAAACTGAAAGAATGAGAACTAAACCTGGCAAAATATTAAGAATCTTTCGTTTCCTAAAATGAGGGTCCTTAAAATTGTACGTGGCCCTAAATCCAACATCCAGTATAAATAAACAAGGTGAACTATAGTGGGGGGAATAAGTGAAGAGCTTTCATATTCTCACCTACAAAATCAAGCTTTCAGCTACTGGAAGAACTTGATTAGGAGCTATGTTCTCCACGACTTCTTAGACATTGTAAATATTACAACAGTAGCCCCATCTTGCATTCTAGCCTTACAGCACGATCTAGTTCCAGTTTCCTCTCACAGTTCTGGTTTACCCAGCTTTCATTCTGTGTTGCTGGAGTTCCAGCATGCTTAGCAGCTACAACCAAGTTGTGTTTTGGAAACCATTTAAAGACTTAAACTAGATAGAGTAACTACATCACAAATAGTATGTTTTGGAGATAGAGTGCCGGCAGGAGTAATGAAGCATTCACTGGCAGCAGGAGGGCACTATGGGAATAGTGAGATGGTAACATGGTAACAATGAACACAGTGAGATACTAGGGCAATAGTCCAGGTGAGGGATGATACAGGACCAGATGAAAATCCCCAGGGTAATGATAATAGAAGATGGAGGAAAATGTTATAAGATAAAACTGGAAGTCGGGACAAGATTTGATATTTATAAATGGCTATAGGAGTTAAAGAGAGATTTATTACTTAGATTTTCAGGGAAAAATTTTCTTAGCATACCTCTATTCTACTCCAGCTACTGCCCCAATTCTTTGTAAACTTTTGTATCAAAATTACTCAAGATTTACGCATCATTCTCTTTTCCAGTTTGCTATAAAATTTACTTTTACTAAGCTTTCACCTCCACTATGCCACCAAATTCATCCTGTAAACTTCACCAGCGATCTCTATTTGGTTGCCAAATCCATAGGTGAAATTTCCTCATCATAGGTGGCATGTCAGCAGCATTTGACAGTTGCTCATTCCCTCCTCCTTGACACATTCTCTTTACTGCATTTCCAATACACTCTACTTTCTTGGTTTTCCTTCTACAAACTTCACTGGTCACTCCTGCTGAGCCTCCTTTGCTGTTTTCTTCTCTTCATCCCTCCTAATTTTTGATGGCCCAGGGTGCCTGCCTCAGTTCTCCACTTTCCCCTTGCTACATTCACTTATTGATGATGTCATCCAGTCTCAAGGCTTTAAATACTGTATGTGAGCCAATGACTCCCAATCACATATCTCCAACCTGGACCTCTTTTCTGAACTCCAGACATGTCTAGGCTATGCTCAAAACATCAGTACGATGAATTTTCTAAAACATAAGACCATGTCAGTTCATCGTGGACAACTCTCCGATGGCCGCTTACGTCACCCAAAGTATAAATACAATGTTCTTAAGAAATGCCACAGGTCCCCAGTCAATCTGACTTCTCATTACTTCTCTTACTTCCTCTCCTACTTCTCTCCTCTTCTCTCAGCCCAGTCCAGCTATTCTGGCCTCCTTACCATTCTTCAAACACACCAAGCATATTCTTGACTTAAAGCCTTTCCCCTTTCCCCGAGCTCCAGAAATGCTCTTCCCCAGATATCCTCATTCCCTCCTTCAAATCTTTGCACAAATGTCACCTTCTCAATGAGGATTTCTCCAGCACATTACTTAAAATAACAACCCATCCTCCACTCTCTGCCCTCTAGCCCTATATTGTATGTTCAACTTCTTTTTCATAGTACTTATTGCATAATTTATTGAATAAATGACTTATTTATAATAGCAATCCAATAAGGAGAATCATCAGAAAGTGAGCCCAAGAGCTCTTGATGAAGGATTGGGGATCTCCTTAATCCTAGCTAGCGGGTCTGTGCCTGAACTCAGGCCCATGAAAATCCACAGGCCCAGTGGAATCTTCTAGAATGAAGGCCTGAAACTTCCTATGGTTCCCAGGTACTGGAAAGCTGGCTTTTTCAGAAAACAACTTTAAACTGCTGAGATATTCTGGGTGCTCAAATAGTCTCTCCAATAGCCAACAAAGTTGCTCTCATGCTCTCACAGTAAGAAGGAAGAGCAACAGAGTGTGATGTCCCTTCACTGGAACAAAGACCCATTGTATGTCAGCAGTAGGCCCTGTCAGAATATGGAAGAATTGGGGGACCCATGCTTTTCTTACTGACTTTTGGCTTACAATGCATACCAGCAAAGCTGATTCTTTATATTAAAACATGGGAGGATGTAGAATCTGTCCTTATCCTACACACAGGAATTATGTTTATTATTTTATCTTCTCAATGAAATGTAAGATTTACAAGAGCATATGTAAGATTCACAAGAGCAAGTAACTTTGCTGTATTCTAAGTGACAGAACAATTCCTAGTACATAGTAGATATTCAACAAATATTTGATTCAAAAATCAAAGAGGACACAATATTTTTGGTTACTAGGCTAGAAAGATGATATTAAAATAAAATAGTAGAGGAGGAGGAGGAGGTTTAAGAAGGAGAGTAGTGACTTAAGGCTTTCTGAATTAACTTTTATATATCTTAGAGAGAAATTATTCCTTCTGAGAAATATTGCAATTGTCTATGCCTCCCAGACAAACCTACTTGAAGTTCTTGAGCTAAATTTCTTTGTGATCTTATTGACAAAAGGCCATATCCTTCCCATTTATATTAGTTAACTATCTCTGCATAACAGATTACCCCAAAATTTAGTGGCTGATGACAACAAACTTTTATTATCACAGTTTCTGTTGGTCAGAAATCCAGCCTATACTTAACTTAGCTGAGGAGTTTCAGCCGAGGATCTTCCACAAAGCTACAATCAGGAAATCTACCAGGGTTATAGTCGTGTCAAAGCTTCACTGGCTGAGGGTTTGCCTCCAAGCCCAATCATGTGGCTAATGGAAGGCCTCAGAAAATCTGCTTCTAGGCTCATTTATGTGGGCCTTTCCATGAAGCTGCCTCATAAGAGACCAAATATACAGACAATGGCCAGACCCTATATGAAAATACAACTCTGACCCACAACCTGCTACAACCAGTCTGGTAAGACAAACCATAACCTCTGCAGCAAACTGTCCAGTAAGTTAAACCACAACCTCTGTAGCAATCAGCTCCAAATGGCCAAGACTTGATCAATAACTGATGACCCCTAATTTTAGTTCCCTGTTTCGAATGTAGGGCCAACTGAAGGAAGCCAAGTATGTTTCCCTAACCAAGGCCAGAGGATGCCCTGCTGCTAGCTAACCAGTCTACAACTTCCCATGCCAACAGCCTCTAATAAGGACACCTTCCCTTTTTTCCTCATAAAACTTTCCCACTCCTCTGCCTGCCTGTGACTCTCTGCCAAATGCAAGAGGTGGTGACTGACTACCTTGTTATATAGCAAGCTCTGAATAAATGGTCTTTTTTTGTTCTCATTTAGGAAGTCCATCTATTTCCTCACACACATGGCAGGGGCCTCCCTCAGAATTGAGTCAATGAAGTCCAGCCTATACTCAAGTGGAGGGTGTTACACAGGGTATGGATACCAGGAGGTGGAGATCACCGGGGGTAATTAGAGATGTCACCACACAGTCCTACCTAACTCTTTGATATTTAGCTCCAGGCTGCTGGACCTAAGTTTCTTCTAGATCTTAAGTACACATTTCTACTTAGATTCCTTGAAAGAGATTACTCTTAGATTTGTTCTGTTTTCATACATATTATAACTTAACACTATTTAAATGAATGGTACATCTTAGAGCATGATCAAATGAATATTCTTGAATATTCACAGGCATATTTTGGCCTTTGGCTTAGTGACATCTAAGCAGAGCTGTGCTATGTGACCATAACCAACCATCTGCCTGACATTGGTATTCTGAGGCTGCCATTGCTCCCAGCTTCCAAGAATTAACATAGTAGGCCCAGGAGCTGAATGTTGTTATGCATTGGCCTTCAGAGTATTTAAAGTATTAAATCTGAATGCCAAAGGCACTTCAGTGTTGCCCTGAAAATCCTCACCAAGCTCCCTAATGGCTTACACCTGACACTTCACTCCTGTGGCCTCCTGGTTTTTATATGCATTTGTATTTTTAATCACTGTGCTAATGTGATGACTTTTGAAACACATTTGTATGAAGTATTGGTAATTACAATTCTATATTTAATTTTTCTGGTTGACTGACTGAATCATTCATTTATTTATTCAACAAACGCTGCTGTGTGTGTATGTATACAATAGTGAGTTGCTTCCTAGAGCGTCAGACATAAAATCAAATAAACAAAGATTACAAATAGAAAAAAATTGTTATAATATAAAATTGAATAAAATGGTAACATTAAAATGGAGTAGGGCCAATGAAGTATTTTAGAAAACCAGAGAAATTATTCTGCAGCTTGTTTCATGAGCTGAGATCTAAAGATCAGAGCAGAAGGCAGGAATCAGCAAGTGTGAAGGCCCCCAGGTTGGAAGCAGCTTTGCACATCAGTGGCACTGAGAGAATGCCTGGGGCTGGCATACAGTATTTGAGAGGGACAGGTGAAGAAAGACAGCTTGGTGAATCAGGCTAAAGACGGACCCCATAGAACTTAAGGAGCTTAGCTGATAATGATAGTGATTACTTAAGAGTAATTATATTAGTCAGATACAGTAATTAAACAGGGGAGCTCATTAAACATTATTCAGATGCAATAATTAAACATAGTCTGATACTGTAATTAAACATAAGCTGAATATAGCAATTCAAATAGTATTACACAAGAAAGGTCAATTTGAGTGGATAATTGGATTGAAAATTTCAACTTTGGAATCAATTATCTGAATTAGTTGGCCTAATCTTGGAAACTAACAGATCTTTGAAAAAGAACAAGTATGCAAGTATGAGCTTTTTCCTAAAAAAAAAAATCCCCAAAATATAAAACAATCCAATTTGAGAACAACAAATGTGCTATGGATGAGGTCATCACATCACTGTCATGTTCATATTTACTATTAGAATTCAACTGAGTTTTATCAATATTGCCTGTAGACTGTATCAAAACAATCTGTGGACTGCTTATTCTTTAGCAAGAATTTTTACAAAGCATGAGATGGTATAACTTTGTGATAGGTGGGAACTAAATGAAGTTTTTCTTTCAAATATGATCTTTTTCTACCCCTTTCAATTAGCGTTCCCCACTCCAGTCCCTCATCAACTCAAATATATATTGACCATTTAAATTTGAAAAATATTTTGTAAAGAGAGAAAGTTCTTGATGACAAGGAAATGTATTTTCTATATTTCTTTCTAGAATATGAAAACATAGTACATTCCCCAATTTCATAAAATAACATTTAAAATATCCAAAGTAGGCATAGCCTATATTGTTATTCCTTTTTGTGCAGGTAGCACTCTATAAATAATACTCCTATTATCATATTTATTTAATTTTTAAAAGGAGCCATACTTTCTGCATGTATGCATAACTGAATCTTTCTATACTGTTTACACACAATCCATGGCTTTTGATTTGTGGCTGCAACCAATATTTCTAAGTTTGTGCCAGAGTTCTACTACTTGATCTGTCACATGTCATGTGACTTAAGCAGAATTATTACCGGGTCTAAAGGGCACCTCAAATTCAAAATGTCCAAACCTGAGATTAGCATCTCACCTCCTTATCAAAGTGCCTAAATCCAGCTTCTCTTTCCCTGTACTTTGCATGGGATAATGTTTCCTTTTGAGGCTGTCATGTGTTTTGTAGGATACTGAGCAGCATCCTTGGCCTCTGCCCACTTGACGTCAATAGAATCCCCAACCCACTCACAGTGGTGACAACTAAAAATATCTCTAGACATTGCCAAATGTCTCCTGGGAGGCAAAATTCCCCCTGGCTGAGATTCAATGGACTAATTCCTTTCTTTCGGGTTAATAGCACCAGCATCTGTCTAGGTTCCCAAGAAATATTGACTGTCATCTTGGATGTCTCTCTTCCCTTTACTTTCCTCATCACTTCATTTACAAGAGATGACCCTTCACCCCAGCTGCATCAAGCCTTTATCATCTCTTACTATTAATAATTACAGCAGTCAACTAACTAGTCTCCCTATTTCCAATCTCATCTTTTAATCCATCTCCTTTCTTCGGTCACTGTGATCTTTCACAAACGCAAATTTAATATTATCATGTCCTTGCTTAAAACATTCAGTGGCTTCCCAATATCTGCATAAAGACTACAGGGGTATCATATAAATACATGTGTATTTATATGATATATTTATATGATACTTATATATATACATAAATATATATATTTAGTAACTTTTCCAAGTCCCACAGCCAGTAAGAAGTGTAGCCTGGATCATTCAGATCTCCTCCACTACGAACTCTGAGTTTTTTATTGCTAAGCTGTATTGCCAACCTTCCTTGTTAAACTTTATATCACCACCACCTAGCACTGTCCCTAAAATATTACAATTGCTCAATAAATGTTCGTTGAATAAATAGACAAGTCAAATAGCTATGGCAAGGCAAAGACTGTGATTTTTGAAATTATCCAAAAATTAGTACTATAAAGAAGGGAGCACTGTATTTAGCTTTAGGCCAGGCATGGATCAGTCATGGATGGGAGAGTCATGGATGCTTTGACAGAAGTTTTGAGATTTTATCTGGATATTTAGCAAATGACTGATGTGATTTCATAATGTGGAGTTCCTCCGCTATACAAATTTTTGTGTTTTTTAAAAATTTTAACACCTCACATTTGTCTCTCTTTATAATAATGTCTTTGAAGAAAATCTCATTCCCACCCAGTATGTAGTTCTCCCACTTTAGTACACTGTATAACAGTTAGAGAGTATTAGGCTATGGTCTACTTTATATATCCATCCTTATTCACAAATCTATACCTCCACGATAATTGTTTCCATTCCCGTGGTTGGCATATTCATGAACAGCAGTTTTTGGTGAACTGTTACTTGTCATTTAACTTTAGGTGATAATCATGCATGATGCCAATAAGGCTATTCCAAAGAAAATTACATGTTACATCTATATAAATCATATGCAACTATGTAGAAAATAGGACATTAAATCCAGCTGTCAATTTAGGCATCCTAATTACTCTGTACTGACTCTATTTTTGTTATTTCTGGGAAAAGAGCACAAAAGATCTTATTGACTTTTGAATTGGTTAGTAAAAGCAGTGAGAGTTAAGAAAACATGGTGAACTTTGAAGCGGCAAAGTACAGCATGGCAGTAGACTCTATGGAATGCATTTCTCAATTGAAACAACAATCCCTAGTTGTGATTTCTGTTTATCCAGGGCACTAGTAAACGATATGCTGCTGTGCTGTTCAGCTAAGACTTCACAATTGTTTTCACCCCATGAGAGAGTTTCCTCTGGGAGTTGAATGCAGATAATGTTCTCTCCTAACAAATTAGCAGGTATCTCAATTAGGTGATTAACTCTATAATTTTTTTTAAATTTTTATCTTTAGCTGACAGTCATTTTTAAATGTTTTTTCCCCTAAAGTCAAACATAGTACACTGTTTATTTATTATTTTAGAACTCATCCTTAGTAATATTCTTATTTAACTCTGTATTCTACCAAGTGACAAAGATCAAAACCAGCAAATATTTTGTACTCTATCTAGTGTAATGCACATTATGGAATCTACCTAGTATAAAGTATTTATTGCTTTTGATTTTCATCAATATTTTAAATGCCTTTTGAGATATGTAAATTTTATCATACGATTGTTCAACTCATTTTTGTTGTAAAAGTGATATATTAAATTGAAAAATGCCCTTTGAATATATATTAATGATGTTATTATACACATGATTTCACTAATCATGACTTATACATAGTTCCATATATTTTCTGATTGCTCCAATCTTGAAGGGTCAAGATTGTTCATAAATTTTAGAATATATATATTAGTGTGTGTATATATATATATATATATATATAATTTTCCCCTAAAAATTGGCCTAGGAAACAATAATTACTGTATAACTCATGTTGTTTCAAATACTCAGAACTATTTTTAAGTTAATTTTATGGTAATTTTAAAATGAAAGAATGAATGCAACTTTCAACATCACACAATCTGAAGTCATCCAAATCTATATGTAAAAACTGCCATTTACTTGATCACATTCTCATTTGCACCTGATACTTGGAGAAGGCCATTTAATCTGCCAGTCTCTCAGTAAGTATTTAATAAGTAACCTGAAGCAAGCAAAAATCAAAGATACATATTTGGTGCCATTAACTGGATTTAAGTCCCACGGTAGGAGAGAAATATGTTACAAAATCATTGAAATATTATGTTACACATACCATTATACAACCATGAACACCGCTTTGAGAATATAATAAAGGAAACAGTTTATTCTCTCTGTGTGCATGTCTATGAGGTGAAAAAAATGTCAAAACAGGCCAAGTCCCAACTGGATTTAAGCCTTAATATTTGGGAAAAAGCATACAAACAAATAGTAAAGAAAAAAGAAATCACCCTATAAATGTGAAGAGCCAAGAATTGTGCTACATGCATTATATGAAATATAATTTGCAATAATATTTCATTTCTAAAACATTATTTCACTATCAAAATTTAGATGCAGTCAAATATTAAATTACAGTTCAACTAACCAGAGTCACTATCGATCTAAAATATATCATTCCTGATATTTTGTGCATGTACACACAAAAAACTATATAAACATATACATGTTTTAATAGTTCATATCATATAAATGTACTGTGCCCAGTTATTGAATTTCATGAGTGATATATCATAAATATCTTTCTATAGAATAAACAATCTACAAAATAATTTTAATAGCTAAATATTATTCCATTATACAAGCATTCAATTATTTATTAATACTTAACCAATCTATTCTTTAAAGACATTTGTAAACTTTCCATTTTTCAAAAAATTACAATGGCCGGTGTGATGAGCATCATTATACAAATATCTTTAAGCACAAACCTATGTTCTTTGAAGTAGAATTTCTTGGTCAAAGTACACAGCAACTTTTAACATTATGGATACATGTGTAAAGGTCATATCAATTTTCACTGTGTGAAGCCAAGAATCCATCAACATTGAGCTTAGGAAGTGAAAAGTCCCTGGGAAGCACCCAGCTCAACACCTTAGAGTGCCTCCAAAACCTCTGTAGCTGGTAATGCCTTAAGTAACAGCATAAAGAGATCCATTTAACAGGTGAAGTAGAGTAAGTTTATCTGAAGATAGGGCATGAGGATAGAAGGGAAAGAGGAATGACGAGCAACACAAGAAAACTGTTAGGTTAGGATATTTTTTGAATAAATATGTCCACTATCTTGGTGTAGATCTGTATATATAACTGTATCAAAATGTATCAAACTGTACATTTAAAATAGGTGCAGTTAATTGTATGTCAATTATACCTTAAACCTGTTAAAAATGCTAGGTTTAATATAAGATGTAATTTAATTAATCATAACTTATCTACGATGTTTTAATTTAGGAAACTGATGAGAACTACCAGAAAAAGGTATTTATAGAAAGACTTGAGGGAAGCCAAAGAAAAGAACATGTTTTCAACACTGTCCTGGAAAAGGAGTCTTTGATGAATAATGTAATTATTAATGCTGTTGAGACAGAAATAATTTTGTAAAGGTTTATTGAAAGCCAAATGTAAAGATTGACCCAGGAAGATACACCAATGAATTTGGGGGTGTTCCAGAGTTTGTCACAGGTGAAAGATTTTTATAGGAAAGTTTAAAAGAAGGGAAGGGGACTCCTCATATTGGAGTTGTCCTCTTTCATTGGAGGGTACAGTACAGAAATTACAATCATTAGCTACAGATTACATCATATAGACTAAAAAATGTCTATGTGCAAGACAGGCAGTAAGAACTTCATGCTTCAGCTAATCTTAAAATAAATCAGCAGCCTATTCAGTGTCAGCGGGTTATGCATTGATCAGTACATCAACAATTTGAGGAACTAATGGCAAGATTCTTTACTCAGAGACAGAATGCTGCCATCGAGCCACAGGACCTGCTCAAAGTGGATTAATTTAGAAACCTGCTTACTGCTAAAAGTAAACTATAAAATGTGACCTGTAGGTTATCAATATGAACAGTACTGTGTAAAAATGCCCGTTGACTTGACCAGTCAAACTACAATAGTCCTTCCTTATTTGCAGTTTCACCTTCCATGGTTACTCAGGTCAACCTCGGTCTAAAAATATTAAATGGAAAATTCCAGGAACCAAAAATTCATAAGTTCTAAATTACAGGACATTTTGAGTAGCAAGCTGAAATTTTGTGCCATCCCACTGTGGCAAGGGACATGAATCATCCCTTTCTCCAGCGTCTCCACACTGTAGACACTGCCTGCCCTTTAGTCATTTAGCAGCTATCTTGGTTATCAGATCAATTGTTGTGGTATTGTACTCTTTGCGTTAAAGTAACCCGTGTTTTACTTAATAATGGCCCCAAAGTGCAAGAGTACTGATGCTGGCAATTCAAATATGCCAAAGGGAAGCCAAGCCAGCCGTAAAGTGCTTCCTTTACATGAAAAGGTAACAGTTCTCTACTTAAGAAGAAAAGGAAAAAAATCAGATGTTGAGGTTGTTAAGATCTATAGTGAGAAGAAATCTTCTGTTCATCAAATTGTGAAGGAAAAAAAAAAATTGGTGCTAGTTTTGCTGTTTCACCTCACACTGCAAAAGTTAAGGTCCCAGTGTGTGATAATTGCTTAGTTAAGATGGAAAAGACATTAAATTTGTCGGAAGAAGACACAAACAGAAACATGTTCTGACTGATGGCAATTAGCTTCAGGACATCCACAGTTTCAGGCATACACCGGACGTCTTGAAACATATTCCCTGCAGATAGGGGAAGTACCATACAACAGAGTGATGGAGTGACCATCAATCTGTTGTGCTTAAAGCAATGTTTCTCTGCATAATTGCACAGAAATAACATTGATATGCATATTAATATGTACCCGAGGCCAGACCTCCTAATCAGAACTCTGGAGTAGAAGGAAGGAATCTGTATCTTTCTAGTTCCCTGAACTGGTTTCTTAAGAAACATCCCAATCTAATGATTTTAATTCATTGTCCAAAAAGCCACCTTCTGCTCCATGACTAGCTCTTGAGAATATGATTTCTCAGATATCACCAGGAGAGTGTGCCATTTTAAAACACATGTTTAGAATTCCATAATTAATACAGCACACCTTTATAAATCAGTTTCTTTTAAGTCTTGTACCCAACTGATGGATTCTGGGCAAACTAATAAAGTTGTGTGCTTAAACATGCAAATTTAAAAATCAAATCTTAGACAGTAATACCCACAAATTGAACCATCCTCTGAGACTCTGCTTGCACCGAGTAATAGCTACACTGACAAACTTTTTAAATGGATTGTTTAGAAATATATAAATGAATTTCTAAGTTGAAATACCTAATATGCACATAAACTCAGGGTGTTGACAGAGATATCATAGATAGACTAGAGAAAGGTGTGATGATAAGCCAATGTGAATCTCAAGACCATATAATACTGTCAAAATAGCTATCAGAAAGTTTTTCATTCAGAATGTGAGAAGAATACATGTACCATCTAATGAGAAAAAAAGGTATCCATAATTTGAGAAGCTGAATCACTCTTTGACCATTTCCGCAGAAGTCTTAAAGCCACAGACATTCTTTTGGCTATTTATATTTACATAGTAGCATGCTAAAATTCATAACTGTTGGATAAAATTCTTTTTATAACCTTTATATATTAAAGCAGTCAGCAAACTAATAATGCACTCTTAAAACTCTTGCCAATGTAAATCACTACTGAGAACCCAGCCTGACGTTTGAATTACTTGAATTTATATCAATGACTTACTGAATATTCAGCAATGTTAGAAATATACTCAATATTGATGACTTTGAAGAAAATGTCTTTGCTTAAAATTGCTGGCTAAAAGGCACCAACTTAAATGAAAGCTCTTTTCAATTTCATCATGAAACTTTATAATTTCACTAAAATTAAGAAAACATTTTTTTTTTCCTAATGGAGAACGAATGGCTTTCAGCCTTCTGTTTTAAAAATCTTATGAAAAATTTGTGACTCAGACATTCACAATTCTTTTTCCATTTGTTTTCCCTGGAGTCTAATATGGAGTAGTCAGAGATAACTGGGACCAAATATCTGCTTTCACTTCCAGATGAGGTTAAAATTGTATTATTAGTGTTAATTAAGTGAAGGTTGAAAATCAAATACCTTCATTATATTTTACATTCTCTAGGCAATTTTATTTTTCCTTCAAAGTTTTGTCCTCTCCTCTTGTACCATTTCATTTTGTTTTGTTTTTCTACATAAAAGAATGGAAGAAAACAGATGACAAAGCAAATTTAATGGAAAGCTGTTCATGGTATATAGTCAAGAGAAAATAAAAGCAGATTGAAAGAGTATGTTTTGTGGGGGAAAATGTCCATTTTAAAGGCTACATACTGCAAGATTCTATTTGTATACCATTCTTGAAAAGACAGAACTATAAAGATGAAGAACAGATCGATAGAGACAGGGACACAGGTGAGATGTGAGTGTATCAGTAGAGGTAGGACAAGAGAGTTCCTTTGGGTGATAGGACAGGACAGTATCTCAATTGTGGTGGTATTTATACAATCCCAACATATAATTAAATTGCACAGAGCTACACACACACAACACACACACACACAAGTGCATATGAAAATTGGTGAAAGCTGAGCAAGATGTGTAGTCCAGTTAATAGTATGTCTCATTCTCCATATTTTGGTTTTGCTACGTGCACCACAGTATGTGAAATGTCACCCATTGGAGGAAGCTAGGTGGAGGGTTGATGGGAGGACTCTTATGTACTAATTTTTGCAACTTCCTGTGAGTCTACAATTCAAAATAAAAAAAGTTTTTTAAAAAGCTATGTATTTTATAAACCTAATTATAATAATCAGTAGCAATAAATTAAGTTTCTAGTGACTTGTCACTGCCTAGAAAAATTTCACCAAATTTAGATGATATGTTTGGGATGATGAGAATGATATAAACCATGGGAAATATACTAAAATTCACTTGAGAAGGGACTGGGGTGGGGGTGCAGGTGCATGAAAGATTTATGCAGTCATGCCATGGGATGCTACAAGTCAGGTAAACAAAAGGCCCCTGTGACTGCAAATCAATATAGACATGCCTTGCAAAGTAACAAAATGCAGACAGAACAACACACTGGGATTGTAAATAATAAGTCTTGTCTACAGTCACAAGAACAGTTTGCAACATAATCCAGTGAATAGCACTGAAGATTGATTAATTTTGTGGTAGTGAACTCTAAGTAATACCAGGAAGGGGCAACCAGTAGTACTATAATAATAATGGCCTAGCATTTCCTATAGGCTGGACACCATGCCTGAATAAGAGCTTATACACTAGGAACGTGTGGTATTTATCGCTATTACTCCATTTTAAAGATCTGAAGCCAGTCCCAGCTGTGTGATACAGTGTGTCCAATGACAGGGGGTAGTGAAAGACAGAGAGAGAAGCCCACCCAAGTGGCTTCACACCAGAGTTCACACTCTTGATGCTGCACTATTCTGAACCTCAAGTTCCAGGATAGCAGGAACAATATTTTCCTTTTGGTCTCTCTCTCTACAGTTCTCACATACAATGCCTGGCACAGAAAAGATGCTCAGCAATTTTCTTGCTGATTTGCTTGACTTCTTTGTAGATTCTGGTTATGAGCCTTTTACTAGATATATAGCATCCAAATATTTTCTCCTATTTTGTAGGTTGTCTATTTGTTCTGTTGGCTGTTTCCTTGGCTGTGCAGAAGTTTTTAATTTAATCAGAACCCATTTATTTATTGTTGTTGTGTGATTGCCTTTTGGGTCTTCTTCATAAATTATTTGCCTAAGGTGATATCTATAAGAGTTTTTCCAACCTCTTCTTCTAGAATTCTTATAGTTTCATGCCTTAGTTTTAAGTCTCTTGTCCATTGTGAATTAATTTTTGTGAGTGGCAAGAGGTACGGATCCTGTTTTAGTCTTCTACATGTAGCTATCCAATTTTCCCTATACCATTTATTGAATAGAGATTCTTTTCCCCATTGTATGTTTTTGTCTGCTCTGTCAAAGATCAGATGGCAATATGAGGATAGTTTTATATCTGTTTTCTCTGTTCTGATCCATTGGTCTAGATCTCTGCTCTTGTGCCAGTACCACGCTGTTTTGGTTACTATAACCTTGTAGTATAGCTTGAAGTCTGGTAAGTGATGCCTCCCAATTTGTTCTTTTTGCATAAGGTTGCTTTGGCTATTTCAGGTCTTTTCTAGTTTCATACAAAGTGTAAAATTATTTTATTTTTTCCAGATCTGCAAAAAAATGATAGTGTTTTAACAGGGATTGCGTTGAATCTATAAATCACTTTGAGTAGTATAGACATTTTAACAATGTTGATTCTGACAATCCATGAGCATGGTATTTTTTCCATTTGTTTACATCCTCTGCTATTTCCTTCTTCAGTGTTTTATAGTTCTCCCTGTAGAGGTCTTTCCCCTCCTTGGTTAAATATATTCCTAGCTATTTTATTTTCTTTGCAAGTATTGTGAAAGGTGTTGAGTCTTTGATTTGAGTCTCAGCTTGACTGTTGTTGGTGTTTATAAATGCTACTGATTTGTGTACATTGATTTTGTAACCTGAGACTTCGCTGAAATTATTTATCAATTCTAGGAGTCTTTTGGCAGAATCTTTGGGGTTTTCTCGATATAAGATCATATCATTAGCAAAGAGCGATAGTTGAACAAAGAGCGATGTTGAACAGAAGTACTGACAGTGGGCAACCTTGTCTGGTTCCAGTTCTAAGCGGGAATGTTTTCAATTTCTCCCCATTCAATATGATATTGGCTGTGGGTTTGTGGTATATGGCTTTTATAATATTGAGGTATGTTCTGTGTATGCCTATTTTGTTCAGAGTAATTATCATAATAGGGTGCTGAATTTTATCAAATGCTTTTGTTGCATCTATTGAGAGGATCATATCAAATAACCCCACTAAAAACTGGGCAAAAGACATGAACAGAAGCTTTCCAAAAGAAGATAGACTAATGGCCAATAAACATATGAAAAAATGCTCAATGTCTCTAATAATCAGGGAAATGCAAATCAAAACCACAATGAGATATCATCTGCCTCCAGTGAGAATGGCTTTTACTGAAAAGTCCCAAAACAACAGATGCTGGCATGGATATGGAGAGAAAAGAACACTCATACACTGTTGGTGGGTCTGCAAAGTAGTACAACCTCTATGGAAAGTAGTATGAAGATACCTCAAAGAACTAAAAGGAGACCAACCATTTGAACAAGCAATCCCACTACTGGGTATTTACCCAAAGGGGAAAAAAAAAAGACATTTTTTTAAAAAGACACTTGTGTTTGAATGTTTATAGCAGCATAATTCACAATTGCAAATATGTGAAATCAACCAAAATGCCCATCAATACATGAGTGGATTAGTAATCATGGTATATGTATACCATGGAGCACTACTTATCCACAAACAAAATGGAGTTCTAGTATCTTTTGTAACAACCTGGGTGGAACTGGAAGCCATTCTTAATGAAGTATCACAAGAATGAAAAAACAAACACTACATGTACTCAGTACTAAATTGAAACTAATTTATCAATACTATGTGCACATATGGAAATAAAATTCAAGGAAAATCAAGTGGGTGGGAAGGGGAAGGTGGAGATGGGTAAATTCATACCTAATTGGTACAATGCACACTAACTAGCTGAAGGTTACACTTATAACTTAGATTCACACTGTACAAAAGCAAATTATGTAACCAAAACGTATGTACCCCCACAAAATTCTGAAATAAAAGAATAATAAAAATAAAATAAAACAAAAAAATACATGAGTGGATTAATAAAATGTGGTATATGTATACCACAGAGTATTATTCAGCCATAAAAAAATGGTTAACTAATACCTTTTGTGACAACCATGGAACTGGAGACCATCCTTCTAAGTGAAGTATCCCAAGAATGGAAAAACAAACACCATTTATACTCACCATTAAATTAAAAGTAAATGATCAATACTCATGTGTACATATGGTAATAAAGTTCAATGGAAATCAAGCAAGTGTGGGGGGTAGTATGTGATGGTTAAATTCACACCTAATGGATACAATGCACACTGTATGGGTGATGGACACATTTATAACTTTGACTCAAACTGAGCAAAAGTAATTCATGTATTCAAAACACTTGTACCCCCGTAATATTCTGAAATTTTAAAAAATATATTCAATAAATATATAGAAAAATGAATGATGGTAATATACCTGAGCATGTGTGTATACATGTGTATGTGCATATGTGTGTATATTATGACAAGAAATCTGGAAGAATACATAGCAAAAAGTTAACAGTGATTATTTCTGGATGCTAGAATGTGGCAAATTTACTAATTTTTTTCCATTAGCCTGTAATTTCTACCTTCTACAATAAACATGTTATAAAATAAAATATTAATAATAAAAGTGGCCTGAAACCTAGGAGGCCTTATGAACCACTGCCTGTATACAGAAAAACCAAATACATATATCAAGAAATAGAGCCGACTTTCCTATTGTTTAACATATACCAGAGTGGAAATTTCATATTTTTCTTTAGTTTTTAATGGCACTTAATTCACATATCCACTACAAAAAAAAAAAAAACTACCTTAATGCAATTAAAAATAATATTATTTTGCTTTTTATGAGAAGATAAAACTGTGCCACTTTTCTAATAAATCTTTATGGCTAACACATTGCACATGTGCTCCTTACCTGACATAAAATCAATGTGTAATAAATGTTTGATGAATGAAAAGGCTAAAGAGAAGCATCCTGGATCAGAAGAGCACTGTGTATGCCAAGGTACTTTTCCATACCAGTATATAATACTAGTATATAATCTTATTAAGAAGTTCACAGGAAAGAGCATCACTGCCGAGTGAATAAAAATTCAACGAAAGCTTCACAGAGGGGGCTCCTTAAACTGGACAATTCCAGCAGTGGTAAGTACCTTTCAGATTTCATGATTGACACTGCAGTCAGAGAACAGGATTACAGGTTCTCCTTAGTGGCTCAAATTTGCTTAAGTGTGTATGCCTCTTTAGGGAGATGGTTGTATAATCCCTGATACATTGTGTTAGGGAGAGTCCTCTAAGAAGCAGATGCCAAGATGAGATTGATTAACTTGCAAGGATGTTATTAGGGGTTATGCCAATGAGAGAAAGTTGAGAGCGAGCCAGGAAATGCTGGGAAAGCTTTCAGACCATGATGCACATCTGACTCTGACAGACAAAAGGAAGGGAAGGTTAGGGGAAGTATCCCAGTCTGCTGTGCAGTCTTAGGAAGATTTAACAAGGACGTATGGGTAGCATGGAGGCCAAAGTTAGTAATCACTGGTGTCCCATGTCTCCTAGGAACAGGCCTGACTCAGTCTCCCTGTCACACTCACACATGCCTGACAGGGAGCAGCACATGGGAGGTGTGGCCTCAGGAGGATTATAGTAATGATGTCAGAGCTCTGGGCCTGGACCCTCGGTCAGGTCAGCTCCCTATACCTGGAGGTCTGCCAGGCCACTCCCATGGCTGCTACACATAGAATGCAAACCTAAAAGTTTCTGTTAAATAATATATTCAGAGATAACCTTTTGCTTTAAATAATGATGTGAAACATCAATTTTAATAATGGGGTTAAGTACAGAATGTGATAACCCAGCTGTCAGTGGTAGTGCTAACCTACAGGAGTATACTTCTTCCATGAAGCAACCAGCATCTTTCACAGTGATTTATACAGAGGTTTGTATTATGTTTATTCTTGGATATGTTTTCCAAATGTATACCCTGCACAAAGAACAGGGTAAGCACTCAAATGTCATATGAATGAATGCCACAGGCATACTTGAGATACACACAAACACACATATATATTAATATATACTATCCTGTGTTCCTCAGTATACTATTTCTCTCATAGATATTTTTTCATATCTTGTTAAATATCCTCTTAATTTTAATGGATTATAATTTTATGGCAAAATTATGAAAGATTTAAAAAAACAGTTAATATTTTCAGAATGTCTGATAATGAGTGATAACTTGAATTACAAAAGCCCCCTAATTCTTCTCCATTTTATATCCAGCCATCCACTTTCATTGACAGACACATACACAGATCTTCATGCATTCTATTCCTCTTTCTAATCTGGCTTCAGATCACATATCTATCCTTTTGAAACACCTAAAGCATGCTGCCTTAGTGTAGATTTGGGAGTCTAGATATGCTATATCATGAGCACAGAATCCAGGTAGAATCAATGCCTTTGGTATCTTCTATGTCTCAGGTTACCTACCTCATTGCTGGGCTAACAGTATACACACAATAAATGTTTTATTGACTAAGGAAAATAAATTTATAAAGTCATTTATAAAATGTTAGACCAAGAATTTTGAGCTCTTTATCTGATTGTGTCATTGAAAAAACATAATTTATATTTTTAATTATTTAAAATAATAATGGCTTTTGATAACTATAATCTAAATTTGGATAGCTATATCTAATCATTATATTTACTTAATTTTCTGATAGTAGAAATTATATTGACAGTTTTAATATAAATTTTATCTCAATATAAATGTTACACATGACAACAAACTATAAAAATACATTTCCCTAAATGTTAAAAAAAAAAAAACTGTTTTCATCCAACCATAAAAAGGATTCCTTTTCCATATCAGAAATCTTTAAAGTAGCTTCAAATCAGTATTAAAATGCATATTGGATGAAGACGACTAGTTGAATATTTTAGGAAAAAAATCAGTTTTTAAGGTACTTTGCTTGAAATAACCTGAGCCATCTTTTCTCTTAATATAGGGTTTCTGGGCTACAGCTCTGAAAATCCTTTTTATCAGAGTCACTGCTAAGTTTAGCCACTCCTCTTTCATTATTCTGATCTCATTTTTATTTTTCCTTAGGTGAGTGAGGTTGATGTGTTTGTTACCTGCTACTGACATGTGACCAAGTCATTTGGGCCAAGATCACCCAGAAGCTTGGTCTGTGTCAGTGCTATCCAACGTGAGTTAAAGGAACACCATCAACACCACCAGGGCGCCTCTCAGAAGTGCGAATGTGTATGTCCCACAGATCTACTGAATCAGAATATCTGAGGTGATGGCCCAGAAGTCCATATTGCAGAAAGCTCTCTGGGTGATTTTTTGCATACTAAAGTTTGAGAAGCAACAGCATGTTTGACAACACGAGTGTTCCACAGAACACTCATGTAAAAAAAAATGCAGATGATTAACTAGACTTCATTTTTCATGTAAAAGCTTCAGCTATATATATAAACACAATAGTAGAATAAGGAAACTTTTTATCAAAATGGCCTCACAATATAATTTCTAAAATCATTTAGAATAAATTCTAATCTTGTCATAAATTCTCATAAAGTAGGCAGTAAAAAGGGGATTTAAGGGCCCCACTGTCAGGAAGAGGGGCAGTGTCTGGGTCTTCCCACTGAGCTGCTCTAAGTTATTTGGTGTTTTAACTATATTTAAGTGTCAAGCTCATGGAGTTAAGGTATAAAATAATGATCAGGAAAAGCTTGATGAAAGTCAAGACCAAACTACTATGAACAAGTGAGAAACACAGAAGTCAAATTCAAAGGGTAAAATCAGGAGCAGTAAGGGTAAAATAAAGTACAGGTTTCAAAGTCAAGATAAAAAATATTAAGGTCAAAGATGATGCTATTAAAAAAAAGGTAGAAAATAGGATATTGAACCTAAGTCACAGGGAAAAATTTGAGTCCCTGAAGTACCTGCTGAAAGAGCTTCCTCTAGGGTTAGCCTCCTACTCAATTTGTCTTGATTCCTTTTTGTCTACCTATGGGCAAGGTCATGCAACAAATGATAAAGCCAGGAATAGAAAGCAAGGTTTTTCAAATTCTTTCATTCAGCCATCTTTCAACATATAAACATCCAGCTTTATGAGCATGAAACCTGATATTTTATTCAATCATTCAAATCCACCATTGCCCAACAAATTTGGTTTAAAATTTTTCTCACATTGAGTAAAAAGGTCTTAAGTTATCATTCCCTTAATAAACAGTATATTTTTATTTTTTGTCACAACTGCTTCCAATATTATTTTTGCCATGGCCTTTTCAAAGAGTGTCTGTATGTAGCCACAAAAATAAATGCTATTTTAAAGTATATTGTGTGTTATTTTGTTTAAAAGAATTCCACAACTACAGAAGATTTGTTATGTAATAATAGCTAGAAAGATTTTAAAACAAAAGACAAGTGAAAATAGCAAAAAATATATTGTTCTGTTGTAAAAAGTAAGTACATAAAGCACATAATAAAACATACATTGGGTAATGGGGAAAACAGATATTGATTACTAAAGGATGCAAGAGGCAAAAGGTATCAAGAAAAATTGAAATAGAAACTGAAGAAAACTGGAAATGAAAAGGGACATTAGTAGAGATATATGTACATGGTGCCAAGTAACATGATAAAATAATATTTTTTAAATTCTCACAACTGACAAAATACATTAATTTCTCTATAAAGATGCACTATTCTAGAGCCGGTCAGAGTGCAGATTCAGGAGTCAGGATGCTTGCATCCACATCCTGACTGCCATTTCCTGTCTATGCAAGTATACGAAAGACAGGAAATATCTAGACTTTTTCTACCCTCTATAATGAGAGGTAAACTGAATAGGGTTGTTGTAAGGACTAAATGATTTAATATATGTAAAGGTCTTAGAACAGTACCTTGCATATATACTAAGTGCTCAATTAGGGCCAGGTGCAGTGGTTCACACCTGTAATCTCAGTACTTGGGGAGGCCAAGGCAGGAGGATGACTTGAGGCCAAGAGTTTGAGACCAGCCTGGGCAACATAGCAGTACTTTATAAAAATAAAAATAAAAGCACTGTACTATAGAAATATAATGTGAGCCACATATGTAACCTAAAAGTTTCTAGTAGCCATAATAAAAAGAAATAGGTGAAATTAATTTTACTAATATATTTTATATAGCCTATGTTATAGGTTGAATTGTGTCCCCTGAAATTCATATGTTGAAGTCCCAACCCTCGGTAGCACTTAGAATGTGACCTTATTTGAAAATAGGGTCATTGAAAATATAATTAGTTAAGTTAGGATGAAGTCATACAAGAATAGGGTAGCAACTAATCCAATATGATTGGTGACCTTATAAACAGGGAGAATTTGGACACAGACATGCGCACAAGGAGAATGCCATGTGAAGGTGAAGGCAGAGATCAGGTCGATGCTTCTATAAGCCAAGGAATGCCAAAGATTGTCAGTAAACCACCAAAAGCTAGAAGAAAAGCATGGAGTGGATTGATGGTGGACTTCTAGCCTCCAAAACTGTGAGACAATGAATTTCTGTTGTTTAAGCCACCCAGTTTGTTGTACTTTGCCATGGCAGCCCTAGCAAATAAATACAGCCCAATATTGCCATAATATCATAATTTTAGCATGTTATCAATATGTAGAATTGTAAATGAAATACTTCATATTATTTTTGTCATACAAAGTCTTCAAAATCTGGTGTGAATTTTGTACTACATCACTGCCCAATTTGTACCAGTTACATTTCCAGTGCTCAGTAGTCACTTATAGCTTGTGGATCCCAGGTTAGACAGTGATGCCTTACTATGCCATGAAGTTAAATCTTAAATTCCAGTCCTTGATCACAGCTCCTATCATTACAGGACTTGTATTCTCACACTAACAACAGAAATGTTATTGATTTGGGAATTACTATTTTTCTGACTACTAATCTCTGGTCTGTTCAACAATTAGGCTTTACCTTTTTCTCTATTCAGCCTACGATGCACAACTTTTTTACTCCTTGCTTTCCTGTCACATCTGTCTTACAAAACTCCATTACACAATCAATCCAATCAGTGGTCTCCTCTATCCCATGCTTATGCTAGGAAAAAAATCAAACACCATGAGAACTGGGGTGCTAAATATTTTTTTTGAGACAGAGTCTTGCTCTGTCGCTCAGGCTGGAGTGCAGTGGCATCATCATAGGTCACTGCAACCTCCAATTCCTGGGCTCAAGTGATCCTCCTGCCTCAGTCTCCCTAGTAGCTACAACTACAGGTGTGTGCCACCACACTCGGCTAATTTTTTTATTTTTTTGTAGAGACAGGGTCTCACTATTTCCCAGGCTGGTTTCAAACTCCTGACCTCAAGCGAGTCTCCCCATCTGGGCCTCCCAAAGTGCTAGGATTACAAGTGTGAGCCACCACGGTCAGCCTACGCAAAGTTATTGATCCAGATCTCACCCTCTCACATCTCCAACTTGTATGTAATGCTTGATAAGCTAAATATGATACCATGTACTATATCAATAGTGTTGATGTTCCATAATAGAACAAAATTTCCTATTAATTGCAAACTTTTAGAAGGTAATCTCTATGTAATTTTTAACATAAAGCCAACACTATTTTAATACTTAGGAAAAAAATAGCCACTATTTGAACTGCTTTAAATAACAGAAAACTAACTTTTATGGATATTGACCAAAATATGTCAATACAGGAATACCTTAACACAGTGAATAGAGCACTAACTGACAAATTTAGTTTTAATTCTTTGTCTTGTATTTTACTTTGGATTTAATCTCTTATAATCATTTTCCTTATTTGTAAAGTGAGGATAATAAAGCCTACTTTTCAAAGGGTTTTATTGAAAATTAAACGAGATGATGCTTAGGAAGCATCTAAAACAATGTTTAACATTGTATGTCCTCAGTTAGTGGGAATATAATGAAGAAAAGGAATGTCTGGTGCTGGAGGGCCTGCCCACCATCCCCTCCAGCCCAGGACGGTGCCCATCATTCTATTATTTTATCTACTACAGGATTTCTTAGGCAGCAATGAAAGATTAAGTGCAATTGGGATTAGAAAAAGTCTGTCAAGGATGTCAACTGACTCCACCAAAGTCAGTTCTCAGACTCCAGAAAAGACATTTAGAGTAACAAAGAGGTGTCATTGCTACCAATATCAATTACGGTAAATCTATGAGCAAGCTAGATCCGGTTACATTGGTGGCAGCAAATGTTAGAAATCACATACAAAATCATGCAAATTACTTTAAAAATAACAGAAAGTTAACTAAGAACTCCAGTAATTTTGTTTCTGTAGCGTAAGTTAATCTTCACAGGGCTTCTACTCTGAAAGTGTTTGGCTAGAGTAAGAGCGTCCCAGGCCATTTACACAAAACTTTACATGACTTCTTTGACATATATGAGGTGGAACCGTGAAAGCATCTTGATCAATTCAATGGATTCATATCTGTATTTCCTATAATAATTATTTCTTTTGGCAAGCTTTATAATATTCCACACACATTTGCTGAGAGGGAATCAAATCAGAGGATCTAAGGAAAAGGCAACCCAAACTTTTCTAAATTTAAAATATTCGATCCAGCAATCCCATTATTGGGCATCTACCCAGAAGATCAAAAGTCATTCTATAATAAAGACACCTGCACCCGAATGTTTATAGCAGCACAATTCACAATTGCTAAGATGTGGAAACAACCCAAATGTCCATCAATTCATGAATGGATTAGTAAAATGTGGTATTTGTATACCATGGAGTATTACTCAGCTATAAGAAATAACGGTGATATGACATCTCTCTGGTTCTCCTGGGGAGAGTTGGAACCCATTCTATTAAGCGAAGTATCCAAGAATGGAAAAATAAGCACCACATGTACTCACCAGAAAATTGGTTTCCCTGATCAACACCTAAGTACACATATGGGAATAACACCAATTGGGTATCGGACAGAGGTGCAGATGGGTGTATACCTACATGTTGAGTGTGATGCGCACTGTCTGGGGAATGGACACACTTGAAGCTCAGACTCGCGGTGATGGGAGAGGCATGGGCAATATATCTAACCAGATCTTTTGTACCCCTATAAAAAGCTGAAATAAAAAAAATAAAATAAAATAAAATAAAAAAAACACAAAAAACAAACAAAAAAAAGGAATGGGGTCTTGGAAACTATGACTAATTCACTCAAAAAAGAGTTACTGATATGCCAAATACTATAAGAAATCAAATAAAAAAAATAACTGAATTTAACAACTAGGAGCTTTATTATTATTTTTTGCAAGAATAGTTTCATTGAATTTTAAAAATATCATTACACTGAAAACTTTTAATGGTCCATGAATCCATACATATATTTTAATAAATTTTAATGATATTTACTATGTATAGGATGCAATTTACAAATACTAATAAAATATATAATGCTTTTTATTGTAAAATAAAATAAAATAAAATATTACCCACTAAAATAAAACAAGGTAAAATTTACAGCAGCTTTTTATATACTTGCTCATGGAAAGCATGTTGAAAATGTTCCTTGTATTCATCTTTGATACAAGATAGAACCAAACTAAGTATTTCCTCAGTTTTTTTTTCTTTCTTTAAGTATCATCTCCTTTTTTATAATTTTCAAGGAAGAAAAGACTCCAAATTCATTTATTTATTTTGTTTTGATGAATCACAGCTTACATGTAGATTAGTTTACTCAAAAGTTAATAAATCATTTTCACAAAAATTGAAACTAAACAAATACGACATTTAGGTATAAAATATTATCTTATTTTTTTTCATTTTTAGGACACAATTTCCTTTAAAAAATAGTAATCTTTGTTTGTTTAAAAAACTTTTTAAATCTCCTCAACTTGAATTTCTACATTGGAGAAATAGCTAATAAATTTAGAAATGTCTATTGGAAATCAAACAAAAATAGTAAAATGTTGTGACAATAGATCAGTAAGGAAGAATACAAAGACTTAGAAATGAAAAAAACAAAAAAAGGTTACAGTTTGGAATATATATATAAATTAGGCTAGATGAGGTTAGATACCCAAAATACTAGGAGCTGAGAGCTATACCACTGTCAGTCTGGCTGCTAGGTGAGGGTCCCCTCTCTGTTGTTTTATCTCAGCTTTGCTTTTAACTGCTATTTTGTCTTAAGGCAAAAGAGAGTTTGCTTCTGGACTCTGGTATTTTCTGACATTCTCCTCTCGTCATGAGTTCTTACATTTTCTCTCTGCCTGTTGATTTAATTACAGGGATATGCTCTACTAAGGCATAAGGTGATTCCACTCTATTAGCTACGAGCGAATCAGTGAGGCACATTTACAGAGGGAACACAGGAAAGCAGCAACTAGCCAGCCCTCCTCACAGACGAGCTGCTGAAGAATGAGTAGAGTCTTTGTCCCAAACCAAGGTTGTGCTCCCTTGCTTTTGGTCTTGGGGAAAAAAATCCAATTTAGGGACCAAAAGTAAACTTAATTTTTTGGGTTAATATTGTTTTCCCCATCAAAGTAGCAGAGGCCTTTCTGAGTTCTCTATTTTGGCCAGTGCTTTTTTTCTCCCACCTCTCCATTCTCTCTTCACCTTAGCAGTGGGGCCTTGGAATAAGCTGTGTCAGTATTATTCCAATCTGCATCAGTATTTCCTGGCTTTTTTCTAGCTTTTCCCCCCTGCTCTTGGCTATTTTCAATCCTGTTGTAGCATTTCTTGAATTCAACTACCACTTCTTACTCTTTCCAGAATAATAAACTTATTTGGTGTCTGTTTCCTTCCATCCTGTATGACTGTACACTCCTTGTTCAAAGATAGGCATAATAAAAGTTCCACTGTTCCCTGAGAATTTCTCCTGTAAAATACTTAATATTTTAAGGTCACTCATTCACACCTAAAACCTAAATTTTTAGGCTCTAACATGAATTATACCTCACTGTTTTATGGGAAGAGATATTTGAACATGACCCTAGATAATAATGTAAATACATTTCATGAGAAATACAACTTTCTAACTCCCAAATCCAATTTTAGCAAACTTTTATCAACTTTCAATATTCTCCTTCATTCCCAGGTTCCCAGAAATAGATAAGAGGACCTCCCAGGCAAGCCTTGTAACTCTCCCTTCAACCTGCCCATACAGACCTCATCTTTTCCACAACATACTCAAATGCGATTTTCTTTATAGCAAGGTGTCAAAATTACTTGAATAATTCACCCCATTAATTTTAATTAATGAATGAGTCATTGATAAAAGTCACATTCATTAATTAAAAGAAGATATCTTTTCAGTCAGAATTTTAGCAGCAAAACATGCCTTTTGGAGATGGACTTGGTACAGTGGGGGAGATAATCTTACCCCAAAATCATTCTTATTTATCTATGTTATAAAAGCTACTATATGTTTATTGGAATCATAGAACAAAAAAGAATGAGTTCATGGCAATTTCATTTTGTTTTAAAAGGGCATATACACACACCCATAATGTGTGTATACACACACATATAATATAAATACAATGTGTATATATAATGTATATACACACTTATATGTTTTTAATGAAAATAAGACTTCCATATTATAAGGATTATAAGTCATATACTTAATTCAACATATGCCCGAAACAGCCATCACGCTGAAGGATAAAATGATACAGTCGTACCATTTCTATTAAAATCAGAAAGAAGATAAAGATACTTGTAAATAGTGCTATCATTCACATTGCAATGTAAGTTCTGTTAAATGCAATTCAAAAAAACAATAAAATGGAAGTATAAATATTGGAGAGATTGAAAAAAATGATTTTTATGTTATTATATAATTTGAAAATACCAAACACTAAAAGAAACCCAGAATCTCTAACATTATTAAAAATAAATATAAATGATTTGTATAGATCCAACAGTGACAACTATAAAAGGAAATAAGCAATAAGAATGTGTAGAAACTATAATGAAGAAAACTGTAAAAGTACTGAGGGAGATAAAAGAAGACTCACATAAATGTAGAGATATCATCTTCTTCTTGAATAGGAATACGCTACATTGTAAAGATGTCAGTTTCCTACCAAAATGAAATCCATAAATTCAGTAAAATCCCCAGGGGGTAGAAAATATGAAATTGACAATATAATTCTAAAGTTTATCTGCAAGTATAAACCTCTGAATACCTGTCTTCAGTGTATCAGTGAGGAGAGAAAAGATAGGCAATTCAATAAGTGGTGGTGGGAAACTATCTTCTTGGAAAATATAAAGCTGAAACCCTACCATACAGCCTTCACTAAAATACATTCAGGTAATTTAAAGATACTAATGTAACATAATATAATAATAAAGAAGTTAAAATAAATATTCATTAGTATTTTAATTGCTAGAAAAACCAGATAACATAAAGGAAAATGCTGATAATGAAAACATGTCCAGCAACCAGAGGATGTTTAAATGTAATATAGTGTATCTGTAAAATTGATATCATATTGCTATTTCAAATTGTAGTGCATGGGTATTTACATTAATTTGAACAAATCTCTAGGATGGTAAGTATAAATAAGCAGAGAGAGATATCTGAAGGAATATACAACAAAGGTTAATACAGGTTACTTATGAATTGAAGAATTGTATCCAATTTGTATTTTCATTTTTATACTTTTCTCTTTCTGGAAACTTCTACATGAGTTTATATAAGGCTTATATACAAAATAAAAAAGACTTTTTCCAGAAAGTGGATTCATTAAAATATTGAACCACACACTATAGTATAAATTAAGAGTTTGGGGCCCTGGTCTGGGTTCTTCCATTAATCACTATGCAAATCTGGTCAAACCACTTCTCTGTGTCTCAATACATTCATCTTCCATTCAACTCCCAAGTCTTATTCTACTCCAAAATTCTAACATCAATGTGCAGCATCATATGCACATAAAGGGATAAAATGTAAACTATACATTCTGCAACCAAGACACAATGATGAAATGAGGGAGGACCAGTAGTTAAGGAGTATAAATTCTTAAAAGTCTTCAAGAAAATGTTCATGACCCCAGAAGGGGAATGGCAAGAATGAAGTTGTGACTAAATCTTTCTCTGTCTCTGCAGCCTAATCATACGCATTTATTAAATGGCACATGCTTCTTACCAATGTAATCTTCTGTGCTACTCTTCAACATTAGTTAAGCCCTATAGCCATCACGATGCTCACATAATTGGTAATACTGGTATATAAAACCATATTAATTTCAAGCTCCAGTAGAAACACAGAAAGGCATCAGTATTTATCAAGTGAAATAAAGAAGGTAGAGAAAAAATTATTACTCACAAAAGTATAAAAAGGGTACCATAAACAATAGAGTATACTTGATTGGAAGAGTGAGCTAAATTAGGTAATTTGTTTTAAAAGGAGTTCCTAGATTTGTGGGACTTTAGTAATCATTTATTTTTGTTCTAATTCAACTGCAAGTATAAACTTGGCTCATGTGAAGGTTATATAAAAAAAGAGGAAACTGTTCTTCCACAAATAGACTGTGTGACCTAAGCTACTCCTTATCCTTTTTCAGTCTTTTTGGTTTCTTCAACCACTAAAAACAAAAAAAAGAAAAAAAAAAGATGGAGTTGAAATTTGGAAGAGACACCGTCAAAGATCACTTGCCATTAGAAATCTTGATTTTATGTTTCTATCTTTTTTTACTTAAGGCCCAAAATTCTTTTGTATTTACTAAAAGTACCTTATGCCTAACCAACCTTAGTTATTTTTAAAATAGACTATAATTGAATAATAAGAATTTTACTTTAAGAAGTATTAACAAAATAATCTATACCATTGAGAAATGTTATGATTCTCAAAGCAGGTTTGGGGAAGCCAATAAATGATGTCTTAGTTCCCAGCCTGAGCTTGACACTAAGGGAGAAACCATCTCAGGAGTCAGGCAGACAGAGAACAAACGCTTGTTTGATCATTGATAAAAGCAGTATTAGAGCTGGGTGCAGTGGCTCATATCTGTAATTCTAGCACTTTGAGAGGCCAAGGTGGGTGGATTGCTTGAGGCCAGGAGTTCAAGACCAGCCCAAACAAGAGTGAGATCTGTCTCTACGAAAAATGGAAAAATTAGCCGGGCGTGGTGGCACATGCCTGTAGCCCAAGCTACTTGGGAGGCTGAGGTAGAAAGATCACTTAAACCCAGGAGTTTCAGGTTGCAGTGAGCTATGATGACACCACTGCACGCCAGTCTGGGCAACAAAGCTAGATCTTGTCTCAAAAAAAAAACACAAACAAACAAAAAACAAAAACAAAAAACATTGGGATGTAAGGATTAGGTTTACAAGCTAAATAAACTTGCTAATTATTAATATATCTGCCTAATTCACTCTGGCTACACCCAGCCAGTCATGGGCACAGCTGCACAATGAAAGGCTTCCCCATGGGAAGCTGCTTCAGGAAATCTTAGTCCAAGAAGGAGCAGAGCAGAATGTATGTTCTCTATAGCCTATCAGACTCCAAAGAGAAGGAAAGAACAATGGGCTAAGCTAAGTATGCTCAACTCCTTCTCCAATCCCATTGATCATGTAGGTCACTCTCCTCCTCTGAGGGTAAAAGAGTTAAGGCAAGAGTGGAGAGAGACTCAGATTGTTATTCTGATACATCTCCCTCCACCCAGGTACATGAAGCCAAAGGAAAAATTCCTTCACCCTAAAAGTGCCCAGACTTCTTCATTGACAGGATCATGAAGAATCAGAGCTGCCAAGCTCCCAAATTCATGCAGATGTTGTCCTCAAGCCAGCAACTCCAGCTTTTTTATCTTTTTGAGACTTCTTGTGGGTAGTGTGGATTTGGGCTCTGAAATGGGATGAAATATCACACACACACACATACACACACACAAATAATAATAATAATTAAATACATCCCATTCTGTACTATGCTGAAAACTCACCTCTTATTCTAATCTCCATCCCAAATGATGTCCAGACATATTGTTCAATACAATGTAAAGGTTTTGTAATAAAATTAATAACATAAAAATACCTCAAGCTTGAATATAGCCTCCATTATCAAATCTTCAGGAAAAAAAGTCCAAAAAATTTAAACTCAAAGTCGAATTCTGTTGCTCTTTTGAGTTGATATCTAAATGTCAAACTTAAGATAAATTGGAAGTCCAAGTATCAGTTAAAGTCCTCCAATTTCTTATTTCTCATAGTTTCTGTCAGAGAAGTACTTGATGCCTTGGTTCAACTGGCTTTCCTAATGAGCTCCAACCTGAGCTGTCTTCCACAGAAAGGATCTTCAGTTTAAAATTAGTTCAACACCAAAATCACTTAGGTTTTTCACCATTTAAGGGTCTGAAGAGTTAATAGGAAATGCAAGATTATCAGGACAGTAGCTCCACACTCATGAAATTTAGAAATTAATTCAATTCTCAGCCATTAGGGTAGCTGTTCCAAGAAAAATGACAATCCTAGAACCTGGTACTTAACCACTGCCAAAGACCATAACAGCACTCAGTGACATCTGCTGGATGGGGAATAGATTCTCAGCCTCACCCCAATGACATCTATCGATGCAAGATGTCCAGAGGATAAATACTGGGAACTGAAACACAATTGAGAACAATTTTGCACTGAGAGGTTAAAGTCAGCCCATTGCATTTATCATACTGAAGGAGGAAATTCACCTATGCCCACTGTCTGCTCTCAGAAAAATATTCTTATTTCCCTACAGTTAGAAATACAGAGTGATGGCAAATGCAGTGGCCAGGTCTTATGTGTAGCAACTTTCTTTTTTTCTGTATAATCAAAACTTCTTGATGCCCATTTTCATTTGAGCCCCATATTCCTAGCCCCTTCCACTTCAAGCCACGGAGGCTGTGATCACTACCTCTTACCAGGAAACAGTTCATACCTAAGAAACCTGCTTCCTGGGCCTTTTCCTACACAGCATTAAGCTGCAATAATCCCTCAGCAGAAGACGCAGGTGATCTTTCTAAAGTCCGTTACCCTGAGGACTTAGTGAGAAAAAAGCCCTCTGCCAGGATCCTCTGGTGACCTTCAACAGCTTTTGATTATTCTAAGAGTTAAATAGCATTTTTCTTTGCCACATATTTTCCTGCACTCTGCACTATACGTCTAATATTTCCTTTCTTTCTACTCTTTTGTACTTTTTTCAAGAGACTCAGCTAAGTTTTTATGATTTATTTTGCTTTGAAATTGGCTCCTTTCCTTCTCTAACACAGGTAGGGCAGTGCTGCTTGCTGTGTGTTCAAGCGCCTTCTTTTCATTATATTTTTCTTTGTTTTCTGGCCCTGATATTTTACTTTTTAATAAAACTCTCTTGTGTTCATCTCACATTCATGAGATTAAGTCAAGCAGTATTCAGACTACCAAAAGTATTGGTTGAACAGCTAAACCCAGCTTGGACTCAAACTATTATTTTCTTATCTGGATCGTCTTCCTGAAGCCTTATCTTTCTTGCTCTTGTTCTTTCCTTTAGAATCCTAATTCCATAAATCTCTTGGTGTGTTCCCTAAGGACATAGGCAATGCCTATATGATGAGTTGCAATAAATGTGTTACTTTGCACACCAATCATCTAATGTTTCTATAATCATTTTCTGTGATCTTCCCCTCTCAAACACGTCCAGATTTTTTGCACTTACTTGGTATAGCCAACTCAATCTCAGGCATGCTACTATGACCTTTCAAGGTTCCGATTCAAAAGGACACTTCTCAATAGTTTCCTAGACCTCTTTATATTATTTGTACCAGTTGGTTCTCTGAAGTTTTATCTCTCTTAGACTTTATTATTTCTAGTTAGTTTTCTGATCTAATGAGAATTATCAGGTCTTCATTTTCTAATACCTACTGTAGGAAGCTTTAAGACATTGTTGGCCCTCGTTGCCTTTCTTTGCTGTCTCAACTCCCCTTCAATTGGTCAAGTTGTCAAATTTTCCATAATAAAAATCTCTCTTCCTCCAGTTTAGTCAGTCTGTCTTCCTTCCTTTCACTTTATTCTTTTACTACGTGTGTTCTGACAATAAAACTGAAGAGTATTTTCCAAACTCTCTGGTCCCTCCTTGAATCCATGAACACCTTTTCCCTAGAAACAGACACAGGAGTTTTTAATTACCAGTTCACTCATTTTGTCCTAAGTGCAGTAAAAAGCATATAAAGCCTCCTTTTTAGCATTGCCTACCCATGATCCGTTTAAAAAGAGTTTGTAATTCACAGTAGTGTTCTGTGACACATGCAGGTCTTAGTTACCTTGAGATTTTTTTTACTGACACACTATTTGTTTTGAGGACTAAAACACTTATTTTTGGTGTTTTAATGCTTATCTCTTCCTCGACTGCAATACCAGCCTATAATTTTGCCTACATAGTTCAGTGCAAGCCAGCAGCCCACATTCAATGGCTCCCAAATGGCTAGTGTTTTTTAAAGGCATATCCTGTACACCTGCCGGTATAAAAACAGTCATATATGTTTGGTCAAAGACTTCATAAAGTATAGCATCAAGGTCTACATACAGTGACCCAAGATTATTAAGCCGAAGGCATGAAGGTACCTAACCAGACCCCAGCCATTAAAAAACAACCACACAAATTAAAAAAATGTACATAACGTAAGCCAAAAACCACAGTGGTACTTACTTGCTAGTACATAAGGCCTTAAGCCACCCATTCTGGCTATACCAATATTTTCATCCCTAAATTCTACTCTGTGTCTTTCTCAAGTTTTCTGACCCAAAACACAAGATAATGAATTTCAGCAATTCCAATAAACAGATTCCATTTCCTGTGCAGGCTCAGAACTAATTGAGATAGAAGAATAAGGCAGATAAAGACAAAAAAAATTAACTTTTTGAAAAGATATTGGACCTATGATTAAGTCAATGGATTAAGAGAACAAAGCTGCAAAATGCAAGGGAAGAACACTTATCTCCTATTCCAGTTGAGGGTCATTCATTAAAGTAAGTTCTTGAGCCCTTTCTTCCCTCCTCTCACTCTTCCCTCACAGGAAAAGATACGAATTTTTTGACTGGTAAATTTGGGAGCAGGAACTTAGGAGCTCAGCTCTTTTCTTCTTTCACTCTTTTATGGCAGCCAGGCTGCCCACTGAACGCATGCTCCTCCACTCTGCAATTTACAGAGGCAGGACCCCTGGGAGGAGAGCCAATATCGTGCAGAACTGTCATTGCCTGAAACTGGGTCTCTCCTGTTAACTGTATTTTGTTTCTTTACTTTAGGGGAAGACTGTTAGCAAACCCACCTAGGTAGAAGACATCAATTTCCCAAATTCATCTTTAAGGAGATGACATTTTCTATACTTGCCCAGCTCTATGTCTAGCTCTGAACTGCTTCTATACGTGGGTGGAGAGGGGAGGGAAAAACAGGGTGACATTATTTATTGAGCCCCTCAAGTCCCGATTCTGTTCTCCAATCACTTACTAATAATAAGGAAGCCAATGTCCAGTACTCAAAGTCTAAATATTCCATGAAATCTCATCTGAAAAACAATCCTTCAGAGGCAACCCTTTACTGTTATTTTGAGATCTTAACAGAAGCTAGTCAACCAAAAAGACAAGGCAGGTAGAGCTTTTTATATTATTTGAAAGAAACTAAGAAGGTCCTGATGAATGAACATAAAGACATTTCCTAATCTTTAAAGGAGACTTGTTGTTTTTGTTGTTAATACAGATATAGCTATAAGGAGTCATTCTTTGATTCCTAAAGCATGAATGAGTATATCAGATCAGTGTCTCCCTACAGAGAAAAAACACAGTAGGCAAGAGAAAATTCTGTGCCTGAAGATAAAGGTGGTCATTGAAAAAGATCAAAGAAAGGCAAAAGTGAGTTGCTAAAAATACACATCCCAAGCTTTACAATGTGGTGTAGGGATAGTCCTAGCTTATCTGGTTCATTGCACATGATTTTCTTGAATACACAGTGTAGCACTCAAAGTCATCTTTGCATTAATGTGCCCTTTTTCCACCTTTAGTGCCAAAAAGAGTGATCCAAAAGAGAAAGCAATCATAGCCTTAAGAAGTCCACATTCTTGCTGACATTTTTTAACTTCCTAGGAATTTCCTTTGGTATGTTTAAATGCCTTCTAAGTCCTAGTCCTCTTTAAAAAATTAAATTTATATCATTCCTTTCTGGATATTCAGATCTCCAATTTATTCAGCTTTTATGACAAGGAGAGCACTATGATGAGATGGAAAGGATGTTAGTCCTTTGGAAACCTGCCTTCTAGAAGTCTTAGTTTCTTTCTTTGTAAACAAAGGGGGGGGCTGGACAAAATGATTCCTATAGAACTCCCAGCTGGGACCTACTTTAGTGCTAAGCATAAATGACTTATTTATACATAGGTAATACCTAAGAAGATAATCACAGTGATGCTGCTTCCTAAGCTCCTTCCATGTGGCAGAAGCCAGGGAAGTCATTTTACATATCTATTATCTTTAATTGCCATAAGAACTTTTCAAAGGATATGGCATTATCTCCATTTTAGATGCTAGAAGTACACTTCAGCACATAATCCAACCTTCTCCATCCCAGTGTACTTTACCACCTTGCTTACTCAAACTGTGCCAGGTAGACCATCTGCTTATTAGAAGTGCAGAATCTTGAGCCCCACCTCAGAACTACTGAATCAGAATCAGCATTTGGACAAGATCCCCATGGAACCAATATGGACATTCACAGTTGACAAGCACTGAGCAAACAAGTCTACTTTCAGAAATGAAAAGAGATGGACTTAGCCACACTATCTGTGTTACTTATTGATAAAGCAACCGAGATAGAGAAGTTCAGCAGCATAAAAGTTACCACAAAACTGCTAAGAGGTAGATCTGGGAGTGAAATCAAGTTCTGTCTAGTTTCAAAGCCCATATAGTTTCTCTCATATCATGCTACTTTTCAATTGGAATTATATCCTGTTTTACTTCAACTAAAAGATGATTGATAGATGATAGATAGATATAAATGATGGGTAAATATAGTTAAACGTAGCTACCTGATATGTACAATCTTACTGAGAAACACATATGAATTATGACACTCAAAACAGTCTACACTGCCCTTCATTTGAGACCAATTAAAACTGCAGTTAATGCCATTCTTTCACTTATTCTTATTAATAAAGCAGAAACATTAATCAGTATCATAAAATATTGTGATGAACTAATAGAAAAAGATCTATAGCTAAGACCAAGCATTTAAAAATAAGCTAAAAACATACTAATGTACATTATAATCAGATCATGTTATCGCAAAGTTCAGAATGCTGAAATATAGCATTGCAGGTGTTGTGAGGTAATATTAATACATAGACTCTACCAAAATAAATAGTTAACTTCTTTCATCAAGAGAAAGTTTCCATAACCATTAATATGGTCTCTTGTAGATTATAGAAAAAATATAAAAATTGAAATATTTTATTTGGATTTATTAAAGTTCTGTAAATTGTGATTAAAGAAAGAGTCCAAGAACATAATGTTCAAGAGTGTTGGGAACAGGTAGTTTCCATTATACACAGAGTAACTGAATTTCCATATTACCAGTAAACATCTATTTGCAATAATTACTTAAAAATTACATAATGTATTGATGTTGAAGAATACTATCCGATGGAAGATAATATTTTATTACAGTTTTATATCATCTTTTCCAGAAAGCTATATGGCATCATATGCTATGTGAAAATTGAGTCTTTAGTCATTTTATGAAATCACATTTTACAAAATTTAAATGATTCCAAGTAGAAAAACTTTATTTTGTATTTTAAGTGCCTGTTTCAAGATTCAACTCAATCGTAGATCTCCCTAATATGGTACTTCTTTCATGTCAAGGACAAGAGTAAAATAATCTTTTTATCATTATTCAAATGCCTGAGCAAGAAGCAAGTCAGGTTTTTTGTGTTTCTACTAATACATAGTGCCTCTATTTAGAAATGTGCTATTGACTTTATATGTCAAACTGATATATGATGTTGATTTGTGTTCATTGTAACAAATGTCCCTCCATACTAGTAACCTTGAAGTACAGAATTTGAATGGATTCCTTTCCCACAAAGACAAGTTAAGATTTCTTCTATCCCAAGATTTTAGGTGGAAAATGAAAATAATAATAATTATGGTCTTTTCTTAGAAAACCAGTTATTGCTTCTTAGGAAACAACCTATTGTTTCATAGCAAAATACACTCTATTTGACATCAGTAGGGCCTTAAGAAGTTAATGGGGCTGTTACCACTTCAAAACTACACCATTAAGTGAAACTGAAAGTTAAAAATGAGTAACAGAATAGATTCAGGGAAAGTAAAATTGAAGTTTGAAGGGAAGGAAAACTAGTAGTTAAATTCACACACTATATAGGCAAATCTTGGCGGGCTGATCAATGTATTACTATTTTCAATGACAACTTTATGCATTATATGTATTCTCTCTCTCCCTCTCTCTCTCTCTTTATATACACACACACGTGTGTGTGTATGTGTATGTGTTTCATAAAGAATACATAGTGGGTTGTGATAAGGGTCTCCAATTCATTCTCCCTAAATGATGTGGCTAAAAAAACTGGTTCTGATTAAATTTTAGATACTGTAGAAATTTTTCTCACAGTGGGCTTGTTCTATCTACCAGATAAGGTACTTGCTTGATTCAAGGACTTTACTGTAGAGAGTTTGTGGATTTTAAATTATACCTATACTCTGGAGATATCAAGTCTTTTTACTTCCTTTCACTCTCCTCATCACTTACTCTTCTACCCCCCTCTACCCAAACACCTTTTCCCCACCATTAAATGACTAGTGATAATAGCGTAGGACATGTATCCTTCCATACCTTCTCCATGCTCAAAAGGAAAGAACAAAGTTATACAAATTTATCATCTTTTCCTTTGGCTTCATTTACAATATTTTTACCATAAAATTTTTAAATGTTTTACATTAAAATATGTCTAGCTTTTCTTTAATATCTTCCAAATTTCCTGTCTTGGTTAATCAGGTCTTCTCAACTCCTAGGCTATATATTTAATATATAGGGTATATTGAATTTTCTTCTAGGAGTGTTATTGATTATGTTTATGTTGCATGCAGTGTTTCCTTATGTCATCAATCTTTTCAGTCTGTATGGTTTTATTAACTCTCTTATTCCTAAGCATGTATAGTGTTGTTCACCTCATTTTTTTCTTTGCTTCTACAAGGTTTTATTGATTTTTTGAATACTCAAAGAAAAATAGTTTTACTTTTTCTATTCTCTCTATTTCACTTTTATTGTATGACTTGAAGTTAGTATTTCCCTTTGCCTACTTTATTTTTTGTTGTTGATTTTCTTATTTTTTTTAAAAAAAAGTATAAAGTTCATTTTTGGGTCATTGAATGGAATTGTTCCTCAGAGTAGAGCTTTTGCTAACTCTCCCTTATGATGTCTTCAAAATGGTTTGTAATTTACAATTTGTTTTGGTCCATAGTAATTAATTATTAATAGTTATTAATAATTTAATAGTGTGTTTTTAATTTCCAATAGCTGAGCAGATTGGGTCTCCATATTTATTATTAACTTTATTTTATTAGGATATAAGATGTAACTTGTAAATTGTAAATTTTATACCTTTTTTACTAGAGTTCCTCATAGCCAAATATATGGTTAATTATGAATATTTCATGGATATATAAAACAATATGTTCTATTTAAAAGTGTAAATTTCTATACATAGATTTTACATGGTGGTTATTGATATCATCCAAACCCTCTATGTTCTCAATTATTTTTCTACTAGATCTAATTCCAAAATAGGCGTATTAATATCTCCCACTATAATTGTATTTTTTTATCAAGTTCTCCTTGGAGCTTTAATAGTTCTTTCAATGGCTTTTTAGTAGCTATGTTGTTTAGTATATTCAGATCTGTGACAACTATGTTTTGAAAAGTAGGCATTTTATTATTACATAACACCTGTCTACATATTGGTAAATGCTTTTGACCATTTTGTCTGATAATATCATCACTCTTATGCTTTTCTTAAATAGCATATAATTACAGTAGATTTTTGACAGTCTCTAGCTTTTCACAGAATACTGAATTCAGCCTGTTCACATATATTGTAACAAATTATACAGCTATTTTTATTGAGTTTTTTTTATGTTTTCTTTTAAAATTTATTTTTTATTCCTGTTCTAACATTTTACTGATATGATCAAAGTGCTAATCATTCATTCTCTTTTGTGCACTTGTTTGCTCCTTGTTGATTTGGAAATTCTACTCTACTTTTCCATTCTGTTCATTTATTTTCCCTTTAATACCACTAGTAAATATTTCTCAATTATTAAAAAAATGAGTCTTTATATCTGTTAGAACAATATATTCCCTGCTGCTTCCTATATTCCATCACCATCAGACTTTTATAATACTCTTATTTCTCACACTTTCTCACTCAGATTAGACATTTGGAGAACTTGCTATCTGCTCCCCATTACCCACTTGTTATATAAATGAGACAAAGATGGCCCCATGTTGAGGTCTCTAATCTGGAAAACTATTATTTTCTTGGAGCTTATTTTCAAGCATTTATTCCTCATGAGGTACAAAGATGGCATACTCTGTGATTCATTGAATAGCCACAATACCTTTATTCCATACAACATTAATGAAACAGGTGAATTCTATGTTAGCCAGGTATTGGACTCTTGTTTGTGGCACAGCACTTTTCTTTCCATAATCTATAACTGTCTTTCAACCTTTCTCAAATCTCAGTGTTGCAGATGAGAATCACAATCTCTTTCATCCTTTTCTATTTTCAAAGTATATCCTTTCAGTCTACAACCTTGTATGATGCTTCTTAATCTTGGAAGTTCAGGAATTTTACCAGGATTTACTGATACATATTTTTTTTTCCTCAATCATGAGCTCATGGGGATTTTAAATCTACAGCTTCAAGAACTCAGCTCAGGGATATTCTTGTCCATATTTTAAAAAATTATTGCTTACACTTCTATCTAAAATTTTTTCATCTTTTATAATTCCTAATATTCATATCTTAAGTCTTTTGAAACTACCCTTCAAGTTTCTTTTCTTTGCCTTCAAAATTTTCAACACTTTACATTTTTGTTCAGTGTTTTATTTCTTCCACTGTGTTCTCCTAACCATTAATTCTCGTCTCAACTTGGCCATCCTCTTTTTCAATTCAGAATATTTTAATTCAATTTTTTCTTTTAATTTCAAGAAGTCTTTGGGGTACTTTTTTTCTGCCTATATGATTTTTACTTAAAATGCTTATTCAGAGAGATAGAGATAGAAAGAGATGTAGCAGAGAGAGTGAGTCCACTATAGCATTTCTACTTGGTTAGGGGCTGCCACTTTGGGCTATTCTTATTACTGTTCTTTTCTGTACTCTGAATCCCCTCCTACACTGATCATTTTTTTCCTTCATCTGGTTGTAGGCCTGGGGGCATGTAAACAGCAACACCTGGAACAGGAGCCACAGAGATCCCTGAACACATGAGTCATCTTTTGCCATTTGGAAAATCAATATCCTTTTAGGTGCCTGGAAGAAAATTTTTTGCTGGTCTCCTTAGTTGTAAAAGCTGACAAAGACTTGGGAAGTGTTAAGTAATTTAACGAAGGTCTCACAGATAGTGCAGGGAACAGCTATGATGAGAACCAGACATTTTTCCTTTTAATTTTTTTTACAAAGCCACCGTGCTTTTCTCTACGATAATATCCACTTTCACATTTGTTGCAGTTAGAAGGTATCAATTACAAAGAACACATTTTCTTTATTTATATTAATGTAATTAGCATTACCTCTTCAACTAGGAAGAAAAACCTGGTGTGGTTTGGCTTAGCAAGGGACTACTTTGGGATGTGAGGAGGTGAGAGGAGGGAGTACTTCTGAGAGACAAGAGCTGTGAGCTGTGGAGAGGAGAGAGTTGCAGGAAGACCTCATGGAGAGTTAGCCGAACACACTAACATGTTAATAGAACTCAAGAGGACAGCAGGGAAGCCCAACTCCTATCACTACAGTGTGTGTGCTTGAGGTGGGGTGGCATGAGGAGGGTGATTACATGTACCTTGAGCTATGCTAACTTCTCTCCACTCTTGAGGGAAAAGGGGAGCAGCAACATAAGTGGAGGAGTCAGACATGGCTAGGCTCTCCTTCACTCTCCCCTTCTGGGTTGTATGACTCATACCCCAACCACTCAAGCTCAGGTGATCCACTGCTCCAAGTGCTGCCTAAAAGCACAAAAGCATTTCATGCCAGACACAGCTGCTGGAAGATCCCATAGCCCACATGCTGCTGTGCAACACATCAGCTTTCTTGACTTAGTTTTAACACCAGGTCAGAGATGATTTCTGTTTCTTAAGTTCCTAAGAAAATAATTCATTCTATCCATGTTTAAAGTTTTTCATAACCATTTGTGAATATTGTAAACCAGAGAAAAAAAATCCTAAACCACAATGTCCTAACAAAAATCAACACATTCAATGTATTGCCTAACATATGAAAAACCCTGAAAAAAACTTTACATACTTTAAATTACCAATGCTACCTCTATATCTTACAGAGAGACCAAACATTTATACACATGGTTGCTCGTGGCAGACAAAATACTAAATAATGAAAGACTGATAAACTATGGCACATCAGTATGGTAAGGCACCATTCCCCAATTAAAGGGAATATTACACAGAACGTTTAATTAGTTGAGAAAATACAAAGCATGGAAAGATCCACAGGTTCAATTATATTCTACTCTCTTCTAGGTTGACTCCATCTCAAGCAGGCACTTCTCTACTGATGGAAAGATGGATGTCAGCAACTCCAGGCTTTCATTCTACTCTATCAAACACAACCATGGAGACAGAGCTTTGCTATTCCAACAATTCTGGAATAAAAATCCTGGAATTTCTCTCATTAGCCCTAAGGTGTCTCCCTGTCACTGAATCAAAGTAGATGAGCTGGACCAGGTTTAATGACATGCCCACAGCATCTAGCATGGATGTCAACCTCACCTGAGCCACATGGACAGAGCCTGGGGATGGGCAATGGACGTGCTATTATCAGACGAAAGGGACATGGGTGCAAGGCAAGAAAATACAACAGATGTCAATTTTCAATATGTCAGTGACTTCTAATTTCTAAAGAAAGCAGAAAAAATTACATCAGCCTAGAAAAACTTCTTATTAGACAAACTATATGCTTTATGTTTTTGTTTGTTTTCATTCAAATCCCCTCTTAATAACACAATAAGCTAGTAAGACATGAAATTAAATAGAGAGATCTGGACTGCTTCCTCACACATAATAATAGAAGAACCTTTAGAGTTGTTGCAATGCTGGGCATAGATAATTCTGGCTGTGAACATCCCTGGTGCAGTAATATTTTGGTCCCAGACCTAATATTGGCCTGGAGATTCCCCAGAAATGCCCAAGTATAACATTTTATTATTACAAATTTTCAGGAATATATTGTCTGTCCTCTGGCAACGCAGCAGACCATCACAGACCATTTTTAGGATCTCATATAGTAAAATCCTAAAAGCAAACTAAAGTTTTGCAGAGCAATAGCCATGGTCAATAGCCACATATATATGAGGTCACTTCCAACCTCTCAACCAATTTCAACAGCATCAGCTACAAATAATTCTAAACATTAAGTGATAAAACAGGCTCAGTGGCAAAAAGGCCTGTAGGATAAGGAAAAGTCTACAGGGCATGGCAGCCAGCACAGTCAGAGATGCCACAGCAAAAAAAGGAGCAATTTTTGGAGGGCAGAGGGATTGTGAGTAACTAAGATCATCTTATTTTATGGAGATGTCAGCGTGAACAAAGGAATCTGATGGTGCATCGGAGAGAAAAGCAGAACAGAATGTCTCCATTTGATGGTGGTAACTAGAAATTGTAGTCTTCCCGGGTGCCTAAAGAAGAAATAATTAGAGGTTGTTTTGTCATTTTATCAAAACTCTCACCCACTGAGAGACATGACATTCACACTATCGTTTTCAAACATAAATACAATAAAACAATAAAAGCCCATAGACTCATGTTCATTTCATAATCATATTATTCTATTTATGTTAATGCCTGTCTTTAGGGTAGCTCTTCATATTTACAACTTAAAATTCTCTTAAATAGTTCCATGTAAGAGTGCAAATAAATTACATGGTGTTTTTAGAAATGAATGATGAGCTCTGGTGATGGTTAAAGCATGATTTGGGCCAGAAGTTAGAAGCAATAGCATAGGAAAGATGGAAGGGAAGAAATCAAGTATTTATTAAACACCTACTGACTGAGGCACTAAATTAGCCATTGTATATCTGTTTGCTCAGTCCTTCTGATAACCCCTTTTGAGATATTAGCTTTATCAATTTTCTCTTTAATGAGAAAATTGAGGCCAAGAGAAATAACTCATTGAAGAGTTGATGATAGATTTGATGGCCATGTATGAATCAGTACAATTTGAACAGAGATAAATTCCATGCACATAAAGCCCTAAACATTAAATACACATATGTGTGTATCTATGTTAATGTACATGTATAAACACACACTACTGGTCAAAAAAGCAGATTGGAAAAGAAAACATACAGGGATGAACTCAGTCTTGTCTCTCTGTTGCAGAAAACTCCAAAGAACAATAGCCATAAGGATGAATCAGTAGTATTTCACATATTCTTAGAAAGATCAGCACATTATTATCTCGATTGTGCAATTTGTGTGTGTGTGACATTCGCAGGTCCTAAATTTTTCTCCAGTTAAATTATGGCATGACTCCCCACAGGTCTGAATCATTTGTTGAGAATAAAGTGATACTTGAGTCAAGAGCTGTGGAACCAATTAAAATCCTTCCCAGCAATAGAAAGTAAATATAAAGCCTCTGACTTGTGTCAGACCAAGGCAAATTCTAATGAAATGTGGAGAAAGTTGAAAAAAACATACTCTAATTTTAGCAGCTAAAGTCAACAGTGGCTGTGGTGAGCCTTCAAATCAAGATACATTATAGTGGTTTGCACTTGTTGTATAGGAGTCGGGGGTACTAAATTAACAAATGAATGGATCTTAGTCATGTTTTAAAAGAATTAAAAATCCTTCATTTAAAAATGTAGTTGACATAATAAAGGTAATTAACCTTTCCTAAATTAAATTTTTTGAAATGTTTAACAGTTGATTTTGTTCTTTCAAAATGATACAGTTCATATTTAATTTCTTCTTGTACTCAGTTATCTGTAATATTCCTAGGATATTAGGTCAAGTTTTTTTCTGAAGTAGGTTAATCCTCTCTTTCTCATATTCATCCAATTTTAAAAATAGTAACTAAAACTCTACTAGGAAAAGAATGCCAACTTTCCTCTTATTTTCTATAATTATGATAATAATAGTCAATTTTATTTGTTTGTTTTACTATATGCCAGTTACTTTACTATGTGCTTTGTAAAGATTATGAGGATTATTTAATTTAACACAACAACCCTGTAAGTAAGGTATGAGTGTCATTCCCATTTTTAAAATGAGGCTGTGTGTAGTGGCTCATGCCTATAATCCCAGCACTTTGGAAGGCTGAGGCAGGAGGATTGCTCGAGCCCCGGAGCTTGAGGTTACAGTGAGCTATGAGTGGGCCACTCCACTCCAGGCTGGGTGGCAGAACAAGAGACTCTGTCTCTAAATAAAATGAATATATAAATAAATAAATAAGATTGACAAAGCTTCAGTAATTTGCCTATTGCCTAGTACAACACAGTTAGTGTCAGTAGAGCTAGGCTTAGACTCCAGAACTTCGAAAAATGAAGCACAATAAGAATGTGAGTTGTTTTTAAAAAAAAAAAAAAAAAAAAAACTTATGTTATCAAAAGTTTTAGTCAAGGTCTTGTAGCTGCTCTGAGGGCCCAAAAGCTTAACCCCAGAAACTTCTGGGTAACTAACACTCATTCTAATTCTGCAGTCCTCATTGGAGGAAAGCACTTGAACCAGGCTGTGTGCATATGAGAGAGATGAATAGTGGTCATGCCTGAGTGGACTCTACCCAAGCAGAACTAGAAATCACATTAAATATTGTATAGTACCACACTGATGACAGAGATCTAGTTCAGTTAAACTGGTGCCAAGAGATAGCCAGACCAGCCTATATACAGAAATGTCATATGAATATAAACCTGAATATGGAAGGGGGCAATTGAACTTCCAGAAGATCTGATGTGACTTTCACACACTTAGAAATTAATGGCCAAGACTGTCCATGACCCAATAGTTTGTATTTCCATGTCTCTCCTGCAGAATTAGCGAACCTCTCTGTTTTGTAAGCTGGTTGCACTGACTACTTTCTAAATCCTTTAAATATGTAAGCTGGTTTTGAGTCACCCAGCTAAGGTCTGTGTCTAATGTCTCCATTAATCTGAGCCAGTAGAACAGGAATTGACAAACTATAGCCTGTGGGACAAATCTAGCCTGTTTATGTACAGCCTATAAGATAAGAATGATTTTTACTCTTTTCAATGGTTGGAGAAAAAACAAAAAGAGGAAGAATATTTTGTGACATGAAATTTATATGAAATTCAAAATTCAGGGTATAAATAAAGTTTTATTGGAAATCAGCCATGCCCATTTGTTTATGTATCATCTATGGCTGTTTTCTCACTACAAGGGCAGAGTTGGGTAGTTTCAACAGAGATTAGATGGCTCATAAAGTCTAAAATATTTACTATCTTGCCATTTACAGAAACAACTTGCAGACTATTAGCCTATAATGTAAGCTCCACTTCTAAAATGCAAGCTCCATGCTGGCAGGTCTTTTCCTGTTTTGCTCACTTCTTCTTATCCTTAGCATCTAAAAAGAAGCATTCAAATAAATTTACTGTGGAGGGAGGGAGGAAGGAAGAAAGAGGAGGAAGGGAGAGATTTGTCAACAAACCAATCATACCTATGAAAATTATACTGAAAGATTCTTTGTCAAGGGTCTTTTAGAGAATACCTTAGCATCGTATTCAAGCCCTTTTGCAGCTGACTTTACTGCTACTTCTTAACCTCTACTTCTTCCCAACAGCTACAGACTCCACTAATAAATACTTATATCCATCCATTGCCTAACCATGCCATGCTATGCCTTGTTCCCATAGTTCTTTCTCCCTCAATATCCTTTCTCCACCCAGACTCCAGTGGCCACTTCTCTGCCTGATGAAATGCTATTCATCCTTAAAAGCCAAAATTCAATAGCATCTTCTCTACATGGTCTTCCCTTGCCTATGCGGAATAGATTTCTTCCTTCTCTTCACTCAGGGATAGCCACATTGAGTCAATAATCTCAACATGTTATAATTATGTTTAAGTAATTTGATTCTTAATACAATTATGAGCTTCTCAAAAACAAAGTATGATGATATTTAAATGATCACTGTATCCAACCCTGACATGTAACAGGCATTCAATAACAAATCAATATGCAGCCAGTACTCCAGTGGGTTTAATACTAAAAAGATCCAACCAGTTAATGTGACTTGACCATACTCCTTTATTTTAATAAAACCTCTTGTGAAATTAAATTGCATTATCATTTTAAGTGAAAAAATTGAACTCCCCCCATAAAAATGTGTTGTGCAAAGATAGTAGCATCAGAATCAGTATAAAATCTCCCAAGGTGACAACTGAAAGGAGATTATTATTCATCTCTTGAACAAATTCTGACATGCTGTTAAAAAGCGATACTCAATATAATATACAAAGAAATTACCTAAAGTACCAAAATTAAACCAATCATAATACTAATGTTCTAAATCTATATAGCACTTTATAAAATGTTGCTTAAAAGGAAAAATTTTAAATTACTAGCAATTAAATATATGATGTGCTATTTTCAGTGCTATAAGAACAGTTTTATATCTAGGGATTGACAAAATTGTTGAGTTTAAATGCTTAAAAGTGACACTGAAATCAGAAACATTGGCAGCAATAAACAATTAAATTAAGCAGGGAAAATTACAAGCCATAAAAATCCATAATGAACACAAGATAACCAGGTAGATACAGTAGAAGAGAAATTGAATTATCATTTTAATGAGATAATCTTCATTTAGTAGTGTTATTTTAAATCCCAGGCCCTCTATGGCTTTCCCATAGTTCATCAACTCATAGTTCATAGACATCTTTGTAGGAAACACCGAGAAGCTCCCTTAAATCCTATGTTTCTAAGCCTCATAGATACTGTTTCTAGAGTCATTGTACCAAGGTTTAAAGAAGTGTATCTTTAAGTAGCTCATAAAAGTTCTTGGTCTTTAAAATGAAATTGATTTGGTAGAAGGCTTTATTGTCAGGGTGCCCAGCTTCATAATAAATCAAGAATAAACAACTAATAATCATACAAAGTAAATTGCTTGTCCAGAGGCCGTGTCCACTCTCTTCTGAGGCAATATAAGGCCCCTTACTATAGGATTCTGTAACTTATTAGAAAATTAATGAAAGTTCTTTTTATAAAACTTTTTTGTCTTTACCAATACCTCTCAATATGATTACTGGATTGTTTTTAGTAATATTTCAATCAATTCTTTCTTGGATTTTCTAAGCTTCAAATGTTAAGAATAAACCTGATTCTCAAACTAACCAGTTCTGCCTTAAAGTCCACCAATTAAAGGCATTTGAAACTGTCCTAGTAGCATTTAAAAACAAATGGGAGAAGAAGTGATTAGGAATGGACATGTTAAGAAGGATTATTCATTGATTCTTTTTTTCCTCAAAACTTGTTGAGTTACTCTGAAAAAATAAGAAATGTATTCAGTAAAGGGGAATTAACACTGATACATGGAAACTCTCAGTGCTAATTTTGGAGACAGAGACTTTCAGAAAGCACTGTTCAGTGGAAATCTTGGAGATGGGGAAGTCCTATGACCCCCCCATCACATAACACCATCGTGACCTCTCTGAACTTATGGTAACTGTCAATTCACCTGCCTCTAGCTCAACCCACAACATAGACTCTGTTAGTTCTTCAGTATATGGCTTCTCCTTTCTTTCCATAGGTTTTTCAGCTATTCATATGGTCAAGCAAAATAAAGACTTCATTTTGGGTCTCCCTTGAAACTAGGTGTGGCAAAATGTGATTGTTTTTTCTGGCCAATAGGTTATGGGTGGAAGTGGTATGTACAACTACCAACTCATATTTTGACTTAAAGAGAAGCATACCTTTCCCTAACTTTCCTCCTTCTCTTAACTAGTATGTGGACATATGGACATGAATTAAACTATCTTGTGCTATATACACAATTTCAGGACCATAGGGATATGAGATGGTAAACAGAAAAAGCCTGTATTCCTGGAACTACTTCTATAGACTCTATGAGAGAGAAATAAATATATATATGTTGGCTGTGCTGAACCTTTCTCTAAGTTAAAATACCCTATGAGAAGAAAAACCATTATTGTGCTGTTTTTACATTCCCAAAGCCTCACTGTAGATCATGGTGGGTCAGTCTATGATTATTTTATTAATGAAAGGACATATAGAGATTTAATGTATTGAGATAGACAAATACATGGCTAGATGGATGGATGGATCAATGGGTGCATGAACAGCTAGAAGAATAGATGTGAAAAAGAAATGGATGCTGAAGAGAAAAAACTTTGCCTACTTAGTCTTCAGACCTACCTAGTCTGTAGTCTTTCAGAAACATTTGAACTCAATTAAGAAGACTTAAAGACAAGAATATCTTAACTCTTCACAATGTGCTATTATAAACATTGGTTACAAGCTTCTCAATCTCCGTCTTCTACTGGTCCCTCAGTACTGCACAGAAGTTCTTTATTTCCATAGTCTGTTTCCTCTTATATTTTCTCTTTACTCTCAGCAATTGACCTTAATACTTATTTCACATAGAAATGAGAAGCTCTCATATCAGACTTCCTCAGTTCCCTGATACCAAACTTATAAAAGAACATGCATCCTTTCCTTTCAATTGTCAATTTTCCCTTCATGTTACACAGAATAGGTGTTACCTCTTCAGTGCCACATTTGTGGAAATAATTTCTAGGCTCATGTTTTCTTTGACTGAATCTCCCACTCAACTCTCAAACCTCTGCAAACTGGATCTGTGCCCACCATTCATCTGAAACTGCTCTTACCAAGATGACTATATCCAGCATGTCTGTTTCAGCTCTTATTTAAAATTTCATTGGCATATGACATTGATGTCTACTCATTCCTGCTTGAAGCATCATCTTCCACTGGTTTTTGACACCACAGCTTCATGGTCTTGTTTACCTCTAAGACACTCCCTCTCTTTCAGTCTCCTTTATCTGCTCCTCTTCCTGGCTTATAGTTTTAATGTTAGTGGATGTCAGGATTCAGCCCTGTCTTCTGTCTCAGCACAATCTCTGGGTACCTCATCCACTCCTTTATTTTTAGTAACCATGAATATGTTGATCATTCCTACTCAAATTTTTCTAATTACATATAGCCCATACATCCTAATCCATTATTTTCAAAACTTATCAGACATTTCAGTGTTGTGGTTTAAACGTGCTGCAGGTTCAGTATGCTGAGGGTGATTTTTCATTTTCCCTACCTCATCTTCCTCCTCCTCTTATAGTTCTTTGAAGTTTTGTAATAAAATATTTCTAAAAATGTTCCATTTTCCAGATTTTAGGATTTTAGAATCACATAGATTCCTAACTGATCTCTTTCCTGAATATCAGGTAAAGTGGAGATATCAGTAATATTATATATTTAGTAGGGTGTATTTGCCTTTGACTTCTAATTGAATCTACACAACCCTATGTCAGGTAAGGTTATTATTTTCATTTTATAGATAAAAAAATGAAGTTGATAGAGAGTAGATAATTTTCCAAAGTACCGCAGCTAATATGTGGTGTATCTGGGATTTGAAAACAGGACTGTCTGCATCCAAAGCCCAATGTGTGCTATAGCACTTGCCATTCTGCACTGCAATTCCCTGTCTCCTTGTCCATATCACTCACCAAACAGGGACAGATGTTTCAAGAGGGTATGGTTGCTATAAATATCCTTATTATTTTTGTTATACTCATTACTAATATATTAAGGAAAATCACCAATATATATTCATTCAAATATTTTATAAATATTAACAAATAAAATAAATTGCAATGAGATCTAATATTACAGCTTAATATGTAAGAATGTTATAAGTATCTTATTATATTGGTCCACATTTGTCTCCCCTTTTTTACTGTGACAGGAGAGGTGATTGTGTTTATAACTCTCTAATATCTCAGGGTTTTGTTTATTTTAATCCATGGGTACCACCACTCACTAGCATCTTAGATTCCCTTTTATATTTGAACATTTTAGTTTTATCTTTGTACTCTTTATATAGTTAGGTAGAGCTGTATGCTTTTCCTTCTTCATATTTGCTCTGTAGAATCTGTGCAATTGTGGCACACAGAATGTTGGTGATGTTACATAAAAGGAGAGGAGAGGTTTAACTGATGTAAAACTTAGAGAAATCTAACAGACTTGTGCTTTTGGATATCCTACTATATTTAAATTGCAACATTGCCCAGCCTCTGATGATAGCAGGTTTTACTATAATTAAACAAATTTATTACAGTAATGAAATGTATTAATTGAATTTAATTAATTTTAATTTAATATAGTAATTAAAATTTACTATATTCATTAATATATGAAGAGTTTGTAGGATAAAATCTGGCACATAGTGAGGGCTACATAAGTGCAATCTATCATTCATATTACCACAGTCACCTGGGGAAACTCTTATCATTTATGAAAAGAGATAGGCATCTCTCAGCCAATCAAGACTGCCATTTATCTCTTGTTTAGTATTCCCCACCATTATATAAAAGAAATAGCAAGTTTCCAAAGTTGTAAAAAAATACAACTAAGAGGCAAAATGACTGAGTAACAGGTAGGCTGCTGTTGTCAATGCAAGAGTGCAAGTGATTTGAACATGTCTTAGTAGATATGGCTATAGAGCTCAGAGACCATTAATGAGAAAGAAGGGATCAGAGTGGGTTCCAGCTAAAGGTAGTACAAGGAAATCCAGGCAGGTGGACAGTCAGCAACACAGAGGCCTAGCAGTATCCAGGTGCCTGTCTCATCAAGAAGGAAAAAAAACCACCAGGGGAGCTGGCAGCAAACAGTACGCAGGTGACCTGGCCAAAGTGATGATGGGTATCAGGTTTGTTAAGGAATATGAATCAAGACTGTAGTCATAGGGACTGCAGGGATTCTGGTGACAGCATCACAGTTTTTGAGGAATTAGAAGACCTGGTAAAGAACCAAACTATGGATTTAGGCACATTAGAATAATATAGGTACCCATGAACTGAAACTGAAACAAAAACCAGAAGCTTAGTCCTAGAGAATGATAAAAAATTTTGATTGCACTTTAAGATCAAAGAAGAGCCAGCAGCAGGCTGACTTTCTGATGAACTAATGGATGAAGGTGCTTTAAAATTTTTCTAACTAGAGAAAAGACTGGACTGAGAATCTGACACAAGGCTTAGTTTGGAGGTGAGAAATTGAACCCGGCTATGACAGCTGAAGGGACTTGGTGACTGAGAGAAAAGCAGGCTACACATTTTATCTTTATCATTTTAAATCATGACCTTGGGCAAAGAACATTGTTGTCATATAAGCCTAATAGCGTTGACCTCTCAGAGAGTTGTTATAAGAAATTCATACAGCAAAGACGTTTCATTATTGCTTAGCAAAGAATTTTTATATTCTTTTACCAGTTTTCATTTGTTGAATCTCCTAATCTACATATCTCTAAAATCTTTAGGCTATCATTTAAAAACCCTATGTCATATGCCCTCATTAAGGAAGCAATTTGGTTAACTAATGTCATTATATTACGGAACATTCTAACTAATCTGACAAATTTTTCATAACCACCCAGTGGGATCCAGACTCCCTGGTAATTTCTAACAGACATGCTGATAAAGAAAAAAACAAATCTTATCAACACTGTCACTTTTAAAACCTCATTTGCTGGAAAGTGGAATTAAGACCCCTTTCCTTTACAAAATCTACCCTTCATCTTGATGCAAAATCTTAGATGACACAACATTTAAGCAATCTCCCAATCCCAAATGTAAAACGCTGTATTGGTAAGAATGCTTCCAGCATAACAATCCCTCCTCACTTTTTGGATCACTAATCAGAAAGGTAGAAATACCTAAAGTGCTATTATTCTTTTAATTTAGAAATTTCCCCTTAATCATACTTATTCTAACTTCTAGATGCTACTTAGTAATAGTAGATTTAAAAAAAATCACAGATGACTAAATTCCCTAAAGAATTAAATGAAATCAACAAAACAGTAAAGCTAAACTTGCAGCAAGATGATTTGGAAAATGAAAGCAACCAGGAGATGAGAATTTCGGACGCAGAGCCATACTCACTGGTGAATTCCTGATGGGATGCTGACATAGCCATAAAAGTGCTGTCACGTTCAAAGAAGATGATGCCTTTTTTTTAACAGCCTATCCGTTTGTTCACCACTACTCAAAATGAAAGTTATAAGAATAAAATGAACCTGACATTTATGGAATGTGATAAAATGAAGTATGGAAGAAAAATGTACAGTAATAAAGAATACTATATTCAGAGACAAAAAAGAAAACAAAAACAAAAAACCCAAGCAAGCCAAAAATTCTTTTGATTACTGTTTCCCAGAATGATCAAAATTTGATGAAATTCGTATTTGTGGGATATAAAAATAGAATTTGGATTCAGCAATTAGACATGTAAAGATTTTATAATCAATTCCTAATGTCTTTCTACTGTTCTAACATAATTAAGATGTATCCACTGTCATTAACTGAATATAAAATAAAAACTGATGATTATGCCAAAGAGTGCCTTTGTAATAAATTTTTGCTCACTTGAAAATAATCATCATCAGCTGACACCACACATGGTACACTGAAAGTACTCAAGAAATAATTGCTGAATGTCTCAGCAAATTAATTTCACATAACGAATGTATACAAATAGGCGTACAGGAGGGCAGGTTCCTGAATGTCATTAGCCAACCCATCTCTTCACCCTTTCACTTGTAATTCTCAGGCACCATGTACCAAGAGTACAACATCCTGAAGGAGAACTGTCTGGAACATCCCAGGCTTTGCCCATATCCCTCCTAGTACAGGACATCCTACGATGCTTCAGCCCCGTGAGCAATGTTTTCCAGGGGGGTATAAAACCCAGGGTGAAATGCTTTAGAGGTTTCTCAACTGCAGTGCAAAGTGGAGTAGGCACAGATGAGACTCCATCCACCCTAGACAGCCTTCCTGAGCCTTGGGGGATGGGCTTGCCATGGATCATAGACTTCTGTTTCTGTTTATCCTTGCTGCCTGTGAGTAATACATTTGCTTTGCCTGACATCTTGTGTGAATGTTCTGCCTCATCCGACTCATACCGTGGTAGTTGGGTTTGTGCAAAACCTGCCAGATCTAGGGACTTTAGCAGAAATTGGTGAGCCGTTAGAGCCATCCTCTAGGATTGATAATGGTGCACAATGTATTCCCCTCTCAGGGACCAATGCTCATAGACGGTACTCTGCTGAACAAGGTGGCTTGGAAGAATTTTTAAGAAACAAGCAAACCTCTTCTAATAATTTTTTTTAAAAAAGATTCTTCATGTTGAAATTAAAATAGAGAGGACCCAGAATATAGTCTGTATTCAGCAAATGATTTCTATTTGATGCATTATTTTTAATATGGAAAATAAAGAAACAGATATTGTTTTATATTAAAATGGATAATCAGAAGTTTTGGAAAACATTTTAGCTCATTTGAGCCTGTGGTTTACGAAATACAAGTTCTGCATGAAGGATATGCAGAACTCCAGAATTCAATGTGAAGATGAGAAAGGTGGATGACCACAGAAGACATGGAGCAATAAAAACATATTTGGTTCAGCTCAACTATTGTTGTCAATCAATATACAACAGGGATTAAGATATTTATTTATAATGTTGTATACCAAGGACTCCTTATTTTTTCATAGACAATATCAACAATAATAATATCGTATGGGCAGATGATGCTTTTGCCTGATTAACAGCCATTCATTTAGGGTGATGGAATTCACTTCCCCAACTCCATCATCCCACCTCCTCACCACAGGGATAAGCATTTGACCCAGCATTAGCCAATCCATAGAATACCATTCCTTTGAGAATATAAATTGTTCCAATTATGAGAAAGTCATTCACAGTGGATTAAGATGTAGACATACTTTAATAGAACAGTTATTAAATATAATAGTTATTTTTCTAACAAGTAGGTTAGCTGCATGAATATGGGAATGTGGCTGCCATCCTCCCTGACATTTGGAGAGACATTCAGTCTATGTTATAAAGTCACCAAACATTAGGGAATGGGAGAGGAATGAGGGAAGAAAGGAGGGAGGGAAGACGGAAATGGTGGAAAGAGAGAAAGAGAGAAAAATATATCTTGAAGAGATCAAGTCCTGGTACTATTAATACTTGCTGAGCCTTGGCTACCTGTTTTTCTGCCTTCAATTCCAAAGAGCTTAACTAAATTAATTCCCTCTCAGCTTTATGACCCAATGCAACCCCTTCTGTGCTTAAGGGAATTGGAGTTGAGTTTCTTTTACTCGCAACTGAAAGAATAAAACCGAACAACTTCAGCTGCTCCATGCATTTATTAATCTCCAGGTTGTCACACCTTCCCCATTACTGCTCTTCAGCCTTAACACTTGTGGAACCAATTTTCTATATAAAATTTCCTCTTTTTGAAATACTTAGCATAGTTTCTGTTTTCCTGTCTGGACCCCAGCTGATATATTATCCGACTGGGGCTTAGGAAAGAGGTCTTAGAGACGTGGTAGACGTTTTAGAATCAGTATCTCATGGTAACTGTAGCTACCGAGATGGATGACATTCCTCAGCTAGAGCATGGAAAATAAGGTTCAGAAGGTGAGATCATTTTAAAACAGCCAGATGAATGTGTGCTACTTGATGGAACACAGGTTTACTTAATCTTGAACACAAGTTGACTTTGGCCTAAAGAATGTCCAAAAAAGTAGGCAGAAAACTTTAATAAAAGATCACATGAAGTTGGCCACAATATATACTAAGGCCTTCGGTGGCACAGTCCAGTAGGAAGAGAAAGATAAAACTGAGTAAGACTGAGATTGAGGTAATTTATCTGGTTATAAATTTGACCTCATGCCACCCTGTACACATCCTTGGGTATTATTGTTCATGTGTAAAAAGGGTTAAATAATAACACTCTCATAAGATACACTGACAAAGTGCAGGTGACATTATGTACCAGAAGTGCCAGACTTATGATAAATGATCAGCATAAAGCGTCTCCTACTATTATTGATGATGTTATAACATGAAAAAGACTAGCACCAGATTACCTAACCTATTCTGATGTTTTCTCTATCCATACATAAAATATATATACATATAACTAATATGCATTAGTTTCTAATTAATAACAAACTTTACAACATGATAAATATAAGAGCCTAGAATAAACAAATAACCAAAATCCTGGGGATAAACTAAGTTTGCTGCCAAAGGAACTGTTTTTGATCTCTGCCTCTTGTACTGTTTTTGGTTATTTCACAGTTCTATCCCATTTGCTCTCTGTGCCAGTTTATTCCAAGGTGCTGTCAAAGAGAAGCTAATTGATCATGTTAACATCTTCCTACCACTCCCGGCTCTGAGAGCTTAACCACTGGCACCTAATATGACACAGTATTTGAATCTCATTAGAATCAAAATTACACGGCCTGTTAATTTCAGAGACCTGGCTCTGTTAACTAGCATCGTAGCAGCAGAATCTCTTCAACAAATTATTTACCTCACTTAATATGCCTGAAAGATTGATCTTCCACAATCACCAACTCCCTTGTGATTAGAGCTTGCTATTCTAATCTAAATTTTACACCTGGATGGCACACACCTACAACATCTTTACACTGCATTTGACATTTTATTAATAATCTGATTAAATCATTCTAAACGAAATCTTTCCTTGGGCACAAACCCTAAATAAACAAATTTAACTGTCAGCTTCCATATTTATGATTAAAGAGGAAAGCAAACACACAGGATTGATGTTTAATCATTAACATCAAATAACACTGAAACCAGCTCAGACAATCCTGATTTGGAACTTTCTAAATCTTACTAAGCAAAACTAAATATAATTCAAATTAGAAAACATTGGTTCTCTTTCACCCTACATCTGTTCAGTTATAACATTTTCTCTCAGCTTGCCACTCCAAGCCCCTTAACAGCACTAGATAACTGTAGGTATTTAACACGGTACAAGCTGCTTTCTGTGCACACGCTTCCTCTGAAATTAGGTCTAGTCCCTTCATAACATGTCTAACTGCTACAGCTGCAGTCACAAAGCACCCACAAGGAACAAATGTGTGTGAGTGTATATTATGGCTCTATCTGCAACAACCTGTATATAATATATGTAAGAAGCTAAGTATCACACAATAGCCTAGAGTCATAGGGAATTATATAAAGATTTTAAAATACTGTACAAAGCATTTCGAAAATGAGATCAATTCTCTTTCCTATTCTCTAATGGCAGGAACAAGTTCTTATTTACTATTGTACTCTAGCCTTAGCATTTGTAAGAACATAATGATTGTTGAATAATCAATGAGTTTCCTGGAAGTTATTACACCTTACAACCTTACTATCATCTAGCCCACACCAGTCACTTGAGAAACACTGTTTTATAATGACTTATCATTTCTTGGAGAAAAAATCATTTAAAAATAATTCAATTTGTTTGACAATTTAAATTATGAAAATTTCCCATATAGTATTGCTACAATAAATGTATTATTTAGGGATAATGCTCGGTGAACTAAAAATGTCCTTCTTCAAAAGAATTTCAGAAAATCATCATTACTTAGAAACTAAGAAAAAAATTCTAAGGCAATATTAAATATTATTTCTGACTCTGTTTTCTTGCTCCTAGCTACTTCTTCCACCTGGGAATGAATTAAAGGTCCATCCCTTAATTTATTACATGCTTTTAGGATACAGATGTTAGGAAATGTGAACCGTAGATTTTCACTGTGTGGTTGTCTTTGGGGAAAAACTTTCCACTGTCTAAAAGGGTGGCCATGAATACAAAACAACACTTACATCAACTAAGGATCATATCTTGGAACAAGCTAAGAAATGAACCTTTTGTTGATGTAATTATGCTGCTTTCTACTGAAACATTTGCTTAAATTTAGATATAGAAAAGAAATAAAGTGCATTTATTTCATTTATTCCTCTATCCAGAAGACTATTTGGTGAGCTGCTATTCTAATCTGTGTACTGCAGTGGAGTCCTGCTGGATATGGGAGAAGGAAAGTTCCCTTGTTTTTATTGCCATCCTTTTTCCCTTTGACAGGTAAAGCACATTAGGCAGGGAGAAGCTCTTTCCCCAACATGTGTAAAAGCTATGTGGCAAGGGTAAATTATTGAGTTGGCTTGAAAAAAAAATAATTCTATCAAATTCCAAAATCTTATAAGAATGCTAGGATTTATGAAATTATGGCTTCAGCAAACACCCCACCCAAGCACAGACTGACACAGTTCTCAGAGCCAACATTTGTCAAAATTTCAAGATATGCCTGTGATTTTCAGTTCTGTATGCTTGACATCATTACTGCTACGGTAAAATAGAACTCTATTTATTGTCTATTTGACATTTAAAATATTTCCTCAGAAGATTTAATTAATTAAAAATAAGGAATAAATGACTCCTTAAGAGTCATTAAGAGAAAATGGCCCTTCAAAGCTTCACGTCAATATCAAAATTATATATGTAACCAGCCTGCATTTACCAATTAGATCATATTAACCTTTACAAAAAATTTCAGTAAATTCAGCAATAAAATCATCTTGTCCTTAGCAGCTTTCAAAGATACCTCTTCAGCCATAGTATAACTGCAAGACCTGCTGGGAGGTTTGTGACCACTTCTGCTGCCCCCTGTGGACTGCATCCTGATGTTCGTCATTTGCTAATACCATGAGATAGATGTGCACTTCTGAGCCTTGAGTCAGCCAGCTGGCCAGGCCATTGCTGCTCATGACTGAAGTCATTCCTTTTACAGAAGCCCTGCAGCAAAGCTGCTTGAACCAGGGCATCACAACATTTATAGAGAGAACTCTTTAAAATTTCACATATAGCCTTTCTTCCTTCTAGGTGATCTGGCTGAGAGGTGGTTCAAACAAGAGGAATCCCATTCTGCCCCAAACTCAAACTGCCCTCTGCCTCCCAGAATACGTGGCCAAGCCCAGCTCCTCTGGCATACTTTGTTCCCCCTTATAATGAAGTCTCCGAAGCCACCTTCTGTACTACTCACTACTGCAGTCATGTCCAAATGTTTCTAAACTCATATAGTACTGGTTATTTTTCAAAGAGAAAATCCTATTCCCCATGAAAATTGGTGAATTCAAACAAATATGGGTTGAGGGGGCTGGGGGAGCACATAACTCCATATCCCAGGAATATCTCAGTTCCCTGATACAGATAGAATATCTTATTCATCAATATCCTTTTGACTATATTAGTTAAAATGCCAAATAAAAAAATAAAATTATTTGTTTTAATAATCACAAAGGGTGATTTCTTGAATTATGCTTTATAAATGATGACCCTAGATCAATTAAGAAATATCCAATCACATACACAATAGCCAATCTCATACAGTCTATCAGAAAGAACCAGAGAAATGTGTTTAGGAACTAGAAGCAGCATCATCAATCACACCAGTTAGCCAGTCTTTCTGTGATCTTCATGGTGATCATGATACAAATGCTGTCAACACTAAAAAGCTATGACTTTTTAGATCATGGCTTTTTCAATTGATATTAACTTTGCTGCATGATTTTTGATGCAGTGGTTAAAGACAAAAATAAAGAAGCTATTACAGTACAAATAAGTATCTGTGTATACAAATGAACCCTCACTAAAATATTTATTTGAAGTTAATTAAATTCCATTATTACATTCATCATTACAAATTATCTCCTGTGCTCAAATTGTTGGGTTAATTGCTTATTATCTCACAAAGATGGATAAAGGAAAGTCAAGTCACTCAGAAGATTGCTACTTTGATTTCATATGGGTAATGATTTATTTTTTTTTTATCTAAAATGACTGCTATAATAGGTTAGCTAAATACACCACTCTTACAAATAGACTCCAGCATATCTGGGTCAGGTGCTTCCAAAGCCTAGAATAGTGCTGGACACACAAACATTTCCAAGATAAATAAAGAAAATTCCTCATCATCCAGGATGATTGTGAATGCACATAGCTCATTCTCCCACAGATAAAACTTAAAGAAAAAAATCTAGGAGACACTAGATGCAAGATTGTATAGTGTTCCTCCCTCATAAGTTCTAACATGTGCATTTTTGCCTGGACAGTGAAGAGTGGTTGATTGAGAGACTCGGTATATTTTCTCTTCACCCTATCTCATTAATGACCTCTCAATTTCTATTCTTCTCCATTCTTTTATCCTCAACCTTATGTCTATTAATGTATTTTAAATATCCACTTCTACACTTTGTAAGTAAAACATAGGTCCAGGTTTGGGTAAATATGTCATTTGGTAATATTTTCTTCATACAATCAGTGGATCAAAGAGTCATATATTTTTGGTACTAAACTGTACCAAACACAGAGTTAGGTATATATTTCTGTGAATAGCTACTGATTGGTTATTTCTATGAATGGTCATTGATTGGTTGTTTTTAAAAAATAACTGTCAAACTATCCAATGGATCCTCATTTTGCTGTTCAAAGTGCTTTAAAATAAATCTTTGAAATATCCTTACAATGAAAACCCCATTAAGAACAGAGTTTTTTTGGCCATGTTCATTTCTATATATACAGGACCTAACACAATGTCTCAAACACAGTTCCAGACATAGCTCAATTCAACATATAATAACAAACACATGTCTTAATTATGACAGGTTAAGATAAAGATAAATAGACCCTTTTCTTTCATGTATTGAGTATATATTTCCCAATTAGTTGATTAAAATTAATTTATAGAAGGAAAGACGAGGGTCTGCCAAAGTATATACATCTTCTTATGATCAGATTAAAATCAGACATTAAATAGATGCTGTAACACTGAAATAGATAATGGATACAAAAACTCAAAAGTCTATAATTATGCCCAAATGCAATCTGTTACATTATATTCATTATTTCAATAAGTTAACTATAGAAATTGTTAGCAAAACAAAATATAAATAATTGGGTCTTAAAAAATAATAATAACTGGGTCTTGTTTTATTATTTTAATTTTTATTTTTTCCAGCTTTATTGAGGCATAATTGATAAAAATTGCATATATTTATGACGTATATGATTTTTGATATATGTATACATAGAGAAATGATTACCACAATCAAGCTAATTAACATATCCATAGTATCCATATATTATGGTTGGATCAAGAAGCTATATTTAATTATAAGAAAGGAAAGTTAAAAGGAAGACACATTCATTGACGTCTTATTAGGTATACATGCTTATCTTTTCCATGAAGATTTTTGGAATATTTCCGCTAATTAGATGTCTCCCAAGACATTTTCAGTTTTAACAAACCACATCATCATCAAAAACATTTAGGTGCTAAAGAGCCTCAATATATTTAAATATACCTTATCCAATTTATAACATGTTCTCATGAATGAAGACATAATTACCACTCCTCCATATCTTACCTCAAAATGAAGGACTGTGTAATTATGAAGTAATGAGATGGATTTTCTTTTGTAACTTATGTAAATTAATTTCACTACTTTACAAAAGTGAATTGTTCCTATGATGACTGAATTAATGTTTTTACTTATTTGTATTTCCTTTTAATTATAGTATTGAGTTTTAAATGTGCACATTATTTTTGTTTAATCATTTCTATGAAGAAGTGGAGTCTTATGTGAATCAATTATGTAAACAGAATTTTTTTAATGATGATGTTTACTTAAGGCTACTCTGTATCCAAATGCTCAAAGATAACAATTATGCTAATCAGCTATCGAACTTGGTTTATGATAGGATGAAAATGTAAATAAACTTTGTTTATAAAGGTAGGGACTTGAGCATTCTAAACATGCAAATGTTAAGAGTAGGCGAATTTTTAGTAACTACATAAAAATGTTTAAGGTACAACAAAATGGGAGAAGGACTGATATTTAGCAGAATGAGAAAACAAGTCCAATTACAGAATAGTATCTTCATAAGGAGAATTATAAGTATGGAACAATATTTCATAAGGGAGTTTTAAACTGCTAGCATTTACAAAGATTATTAAAATATGGTAATAAGGATAACCTTTTGCACATTCGAAACTTTTTTCCCAAAATAATTGAAAAACTGCAACTAATATATGAAATCATTGCCTCTGTATAAAACAATTAACTACAACACATCAAAGTAGAAATAGACTGAGGGATACAAAGACTTTGTATCAGTCTGATCGGCAAAGAAAGAATGGTGAAAATCAAGGTCAGTCACAGATTGACCACAACCAGATCTTTTTTTCGTTTTTAGATATTCTAATCACCTAACTATTTTCCATATTCCATATGAATGAATTTTAGTGAAATAGCTCTATCTGTAACATATTTACATGTTATGTATATTTATAAATGTCTGTGTCATTTAAGGGTTTTTTTTAATCTTATTAGATGATAAATCTCATGCCACACAATATAAAAAGTGCACTGTCACTGATACTTTAAAAGGTAGTGTTACCTTTTTCTAGTTATTATGAGAATTCTGGAAAACACTGGAGCAGCAACAGCCTTGGCAAAATCTTTACTACCACTCATGATTTAGGCTTTGAATTTTTTAAAGTATTTAAACAGAATCTCTGTCAAGATAAGCACAAGAATTATAGAAAAATAGTAAAGAAATATAAAATGATAGAGTTTCAAATAGTACAGAATTGAGGATTACTGAAATTGCTGTGTTAACTCCTCCATAGTCTCTATTTTCTGCCATTTTTAAAAAACTGTTCTGGGTGAAAGAGCAGATTAAATGTAAATTTACCACCTTCTTTTCCTCTTCAAAAATACAAAATTAATAAAAAACATTTCATGCTCAAAAAAGTCATGTAAATAAAATCTCTGTGAGCCAGAAATGAACAGAGAACTCAGAGTAGTAAACAGGAGCTAAAACCAACAGCCCACAGACAAGATGGTCTGTGGGTATCATGGATAATGCCATCAGGTATATGCCCCATTTGAGACCCTAGGGCAGGAACAGGTATCCCATGTGAAGTCAGGAATCAGAAATGCCATTTATTCCATGAATGATGACAGAAATAGTGCCCCCTACTCACCTACCTAACAAAAATAAGTTATTCTCTGTGGCCAAGATATACATACAACCTTGGTGAGACTGGTTTGAAATGGGTTTATATTTCATGGGGTGGGGAAGGTAAGGTCTCATAACTACATAAACATTGGGCAAAACTCATGAGTTGAGCCACTGCCATAAAGTGATGTTGCATACCCAGTGACACTATGGTATATGCAGACTCGAATTAACTCAGAGGAAGGGCATATAAAGGAAAATCTCTCTCAGAAGGTAAGCTCAAAACAAGATTTACAAATTATGATTATTCTCAATGTTGGAAAGATGGTTAATCTATGCCACAACTGAGAAAATTAATTTTGATAAATTAGTTATACTAAAGAAAATTTAAAAAGGATTTTGACTTCTGGATCTAGCTGAGATTTAATGACAGGCACTAGATTTAGCACCATGCCAGAAGTGGACAACAACAGAAAGTAACCAAATAGGTGAATCAGTGATTTTCAAGATGCTGAATGCCAGACAATGAAAAAGAGTGATCTTTGAAAGCTAAAGAAAAAAACAAGGTAAGTCCTACAATTGCCCCAGTTCATTGCTTTGAGAGATTTTTCAGGCCTTGCACTTGGAAGAGAAACTTACGCTGAGCTGAGAAGACTTTCTGAGTTAAGGATACACTGCTGAGAGTCTGGAAAAAATCAAAGCAGTTACAGTTTATGAGACAATATCAAAAAGAAGAGAGCTTCACAGAGGGAAAATTCCAGAGATTTGCTGAGGGTCTCACTGGAGTATTCACCAGAATATTGATCAATCCATTCATGTAAGGCTACCAGCAAAGGCAGAAGAAAGAGAACACAAAAGAATTAGAGGGAATACCCAAGATTCACACAAAAGATCGTGTCTGTCCCTACCAGCAACACTGGGAAATCTCATAATTCATGGGGCACTTGGTAGAGTACACAGAAGGGTCTTGCCTCATGGTAGGGAATCATTAACCTTAGACTAAACATGGCTCTGGTCACACCTAAAAATCTGAAAAGAAAGACTCAAAATATCAAGCTTAAATGTATGTGAAAAATATTTATAGGAATATAAAAATATCCAACACACACGAAGGTAAAGTTAACAATGTCTGATATTCAATCAAAAATTACCAGGCACCAGGCATGCAAAGAAGTAGGAAAACACACTGATAATTAAAAGAAAAAAAATCAACAAATCAAAACCAATGCAGAACTGACAAATATATTAATTAGCAGGAAAGTACATGAGAACTGACAATAGATTTAAACCTGACCATATATTTAATCACAAAATACGTAAATGATCTAACCCTACTAATTTAAAGGAAGATAGTAACATATTGGATAAAAAACAAGACTCAACTGTATGTTGCCTACAAGAAGTACTTTCAATATAAAGACAGCAATAGGTTAAAAATATGAGGATGGAAAAATATCTATCACTTTACTAATTAAATTAATCCAGAATGGCTATATAAGTATTAGACAAAGATATTTCAGAGCAAAAGATATTATCAAGTACAAAAAAGATGATTTTATAATGATGAAAGGGTCAATTCATAATGATGATATAACAATCACTAATATTTATGAACTCAATAACAGAATTCAAAATACCTGAAACAAAAGAAAAATGAGAGAACTGCAAAGAGAAAACAGAGCAGTCCATAATTAAAGTCAGAGATTTCAATACCCTGCTTTCACTAATTGACAGATAATCAGTACAGAGCACAGCCACCAGATATGGTAACATGAAGGTCACTAAAGCAACTGTAGGAATGGTGGGGACAGCAACCTGGCTAAACTGGGTTGAGAAGAGAATGGGAGGTGACTAAGTGGAAACATCAACTCTAAAAGTGCCTTCAAAAATTTCTGCTGTAAAGAGGAGCTAAGAAATGAACTGTACAAAGGGCAGTATGGGAGTCAAAGGTTTTCTTTGCTTTTTTGGAATATAAGACAAAGTAGAACAAATGTGGATGTATAAAGGGAAGTTCAAGTAAGACAGGAAAAAATTATGTACAGTACAAAAACAACAGGGATAATTAAAAGAGATAAGTTGGAAAAGGCAAGAGGAAGGAGAAGCCGATAACAAGAAGACAACATAAAAACATCATACATTTGAAACATAAAAATAAATGGCTGAGTAACTCATAAGTTAAGAAATGAATCATAATGAAAATTAGAAAATATTTCAAACTGAACAAAAATTAAAGTAGTAGTAGAGATAAAAATTGGTGATGAGGCAGCTAAAGTAGAATTAAATGGACATTTATCATCATAAAGTCTTATATTAATTCTTTGTTGTTGTTGTTGTTAGAGACAAGGTCTCCCTCTGTCACTAAGGCTGGAGTGCAGTTGCGCAATCATAGTTCACTGTAACCTCAAACTCCTGGTCTCAAGCGATCCTCCCACCTCAGCCTCCCAAGTAGCTAGGACTACAGGCGTGTACCATGATGCCCAAGCTGGTCTTGAACTCCTGACCTCAAGCGACCCTTCCACCTCTGCCTCTCGAAGCACTTGTAAGCCTGAGCCACACACCCCACCTTATATTAAAAAATTTAAAAGGCAAAATTCAAATGAAAAGGATCTCACTTAGGAATTAGAAAAAAGGAAAAGAAAATAGATGCTCTGTAGGTTTGTTTCTATATCTGGACTTCTTAGGGAACATAAGACATAAAGTCAGCTGAAAGTAAATTACTGAATGGACTTGACAGTCAGGCTTATCCACCAAATAACAGATCAATTGCTTAAAGGCCAAACCTGCAAAGCTCAAGGAGACACATACTATTTAAGTATGTTTCCAGTTACATTGACAATTCTGTCAGTTCTGTTTTCTATCAAAGGCAAACAGAAATAGACAAGATCAATGGAATAAGTTCCTTGTATAGAAATCATCAATCCATACATTCAATATCTCGAAAATGTACACACTAATCTACCAAAAGCTTTTAAAGGCCTCTTTTTTAGCTGTACACTATTGACATATATCCAGATACTGAGGTCACAGAAACCAATCATACTCCTTAAAAACTGCAGTTTTTTTCCTATAATAAAATGGCAAAACATAATTTTGTAATCTTTTGCCTCTGGCTAGAAAATCCAATCTGTATTAATTCAGGAAGAAATTAATTCCTAGGAAAAAGCTATGAAGAAATATTACAGCATGGAATATAATAAATTGTGGGTCATTCCAAAACACGGATAATTGTATAAGAAATGAAGTACAAAACTCTCTCGCAAATAATAAACTATTGAAAAATAAGGCTGTTATGCTTGTTATGTGGTCTGTCAAGTAATATCCTTTGATTTTTTTTTTTAATTCTTGGTAAGAGCACATTTCTTGATTAATCATGGCCAAAAAGGGAATCTCTTTGCTCTTCATCAGGTCACAGATATTACTGAAAGATATTCACATTGTAGCAGACCAGAAATAAGATGTTTATCAAATTGAAATTCATTTATTCACTGATTGAAAAAAACATATAACTTGGGCCAATCATTTGCTGAGATCATGGGATAGAAGAACACATCATTTATCTCAAAGAACACTCATTTCCGCTGGGCCTAAGTAAGTAAACCAACATCTGTAGTCAGGGTGGTAAAAGCTGTGATGCAGTTGTGCCCCTGGGATTCTGTAGCACGGAATGTTAAAGATGTGAGAGTCTTTACTGGGAGTTGAAGAGGCATGATTTTAACTACAGGAGCTTTGCATTTTCAGACTGGATAATACTCATCAAACATTAGAAATCTATACATACAGCTATGGTAAATATATTCTTAAGCTTCAAATTTGTACCATATGACATTTAGAATTAACTTTCTGAGCATGTGCTACCTGGCTTGACATGGAAATATCAGATTATTTCAAAGCATGTATTAGTTAAGGATAAGGCTCTGGAGTCACACTGCCCAATATTGACTATGTAGCCTTGGGAGAGTTCCTTTATGTCTCCGAGGCTCATTTTCCATTACAGTGGATGTCTACTGCAATCACTTGGATGAAATGATGAGGATGCTTCCAATTAAGCAGCCAAGACTGGTCAATAGAGACAGGTCAATCCTATTGCAAGACAACACTCGACCACATGTTGCACAAACAACTCTTCTCAAACTACAGAGGCTGGACTTGGAAACTTTCTGGAATCTACCATATTCACCAGACCTTGCACCAACTTAATACCACTTCTTCCAGGCTTTGGAACACTTCTTACAAGGAAAAATATTCAATTCTCAACAAGCTGTGGAGAAGTCCTTTGGCAATTTCATCGCCACTCGCTCTCCAGAGTTCTTCACTGCTGGCATAAACAAGTTACCATTGAGATGGCAAAACTGTGTTGATAGTTTAGGGGCATACTTTGATTAATTATACTGCTTCTTGTTTGAGAGATAATAAATTACACTTTTGATTCAAAATCGGACATTTCATATTTAATGACATAATATTTCCTTAACTTTAGGATCTGTCTTAGTTAATAAAGAAGCATCTATTTTGGTCTCTCAGATCACACTCTCCAACTACACACCTTTTGTCTGTTTTGCTTCCTTTATTCTTTATCATACTAACATCTGATAACATTTGAATAGAAGTGGTGATAGCAGGCATCATTGTTTCCTTTCCAATCTAAGAAAGAAGGCTATCAACATTTTATTATTAAGCATAGTGTTTGCTGTAGGACTCTTTTTTAGCTATCTTTATGAAATGGACTTCTATTTCTAGATGCTAAATGCTTTTATTTTAAAAGGATTTTGAATATTGTCAAATAGCTTTTGCTTATATTGAGGTGGTCCTGTGATTTTCCCCCTTTGGTCTTGCAAAGTGGGAAATTACATTAAATAATTTTCTGATGTTAAATCAAACTAATATTGCCAAAAATCTCAATCTTCTCTAGCTCCTAAAAAATATTACACATCATTTTTTTTTTAATTTATGTCAGATATTTCCATTATCCGGAACCTCTGAGTCTGTATCTTTTGTTTCTTTGGCTTTCTGTCGTGTTTTCAAGTCTTCTCATACCTGTTTATTTTTTCTTTCTTTTTTCTTTTCTTTTTTTTTTTTTTTTTTGAGTGCCAGCTGTTGTATATGGAAAATTAAAGAGATAATTTGAGGCATCTGATGACATTCTCCTTCTCCAAAAAATATTTTCTTTTGATTTTTAGAGTTTGCCAGAAATGTTGGGAAGTCCCTATCAACTTGATCTACTGAGGAATTGAAATTATTCAATGCTTGACTTCCATACCAAGGAGAAATAGTTTACTTCTACTATAAGCTTAATCCTAAAGAAAAGACCTACCTTGGCAAGCCCTAACTTTCAAGGTTTTTCCCTCTAGCCCTGTGAATCTGTTAAAATCTCTGCTTGGTGTCTCAGCCTCTCAGTTGCCTCTCTCAAAATCTAAAAACACAGGGGGGAAAGCCTTCCTAAGTCAGGTTTACCATTCTAGGTTATATTTTTCCCTTGCACTTTGACACTATAATTATTTACTAACATACTAGCTCTCTGATGCCTTCCAGCAAATGTTTGTGCATATTTTTGAGATTTCCTAATTGTTGTCAGTAAGAGGTTAGTCTAATTTACATAGTCCCTTGTGTTTTGTTGGTGTGTGTGTGAGTGAAATTTGAAAATTTTCTTCAGATTAAGAAAACTGAGAAAGGTCGTTACATTGAGTTTTAAATGTCAAAATTCTGCATTGATAATTTAATCATCTTAAAGTATAATGGCCTCATAAACTGTGCAGGATTAAAATTATAAACATTTTATGTACAAGGGAATTGATATTGCAAATAAATATGCAACTACAAAATTTCATCAGTGAATATATATCCTGGAATTAGTTATGACACAAGCACACAAATAGCTAGAGCTGGAGAACCAGAAGGCGGGTCCCTGCCCTTACAATAAAGGCAGGCCCACCAGAGCAAGACCGGATCTCAGCTGAAGGGGAGATAAGAGTCAACCCTGGCATCAAGTCAGATTCAAAGCAGAAAACACAAAGTCGAGAATTCACAGTACAAATCCAAGTTTAAAGAAGCCAACAACGATGGGGCCAAGATGGTGTTATGTTTGTTTCACTCTAGTTTCCTATCTACTTATTTCCTCTAAAAATCTCTATTTTTTAGAATACATAGAATATAGCACACACTACACAGTAAAAACTGAACATACATACACACATATATAATAAATTTGACATATATAGGCAAAATAATAAAAAGCCAAAAGAACTTCACAAGCTTCTGACTCTAAGAAAAACAATGACAGTGTGCACGGCAAGGAGTAGGAAGTGGGGGGAGAGGGGAGTATAAAGTGGAAGAGGAAGAACTGACGTAAGAGAAAAGCCAGGAGCATACCTGTGGCTAGATCTCAGATGGGAAAGCTAAAGAAAAAAATCCCAAAGCCTAGGTAAGGTAGCTGGAGATTTCATTCAAGAAATAGTACCTGGAGGTGGGAGGACGAAGGTCTTAATTAAGGAATGGATTTTGGAGTTTCTTGGCGCTGAGGAAATAGGGCTCTTGGGCCTGCGGGCCCAGGCAGTGGATACCGTGGAACCCCACCAGACTCGGGAGCTACCAGTGAGTAAATCATCCAGTCCAGGGTGCAGGGACTCACTGGCTTCGTGGGGTCTCAGCAACTGCTGGGGTCCCCTCTGTCTCTGGAGTAGGGTGAAGCACCCCCGCTTGTACCCACATCCAAGGCTGGCAGACAAGTCCCGAGAACGCCTTTGTGGATCCTGTCGCCACCCACACAGATTTTTGGGAGCTCGCCCGGAGCACCCCAGCCGTGCAGCGCCCCGCATCCTCCAAGTTGGGGTGCAGTAGATTCAGGCATAGAAAAACAGCAAGGATCTGATGGAAGCTGCCACACTTTTTCTCAAGTTCCTGTTGGAGGTCCAGGAGGAAGGCTGGTTCTGTGGCTTTTTGGACGCTCTCCGAGTAGGTTATTCTGGACTTTATGAAGCCATTGAAAGTTGGAATTTCCAAAAACTTGAAAAGTTGGAGGAATATAGATGACTTTTAAGGCATTTACAACCAGAATTTCAAAGAAGAATCATACTAACAGATATCCTTCCTGAAGTACCTGAATATTTAATTAATCAGGAATGTGAAGAAATTATACAAGTTTGTTCCAATAAACGGACAATGGCAGGTGCAGAGAAAATGGTGGAATGCCTTCTCAGATAAGACAAGAAGAACTGCCCAAAACTTTGAAACTAGTTTTGGAGAAAGAAGAGAACCAGTTCAGTGAACTGTGGATTGTAGAGAAAGATGCAAAAGATGTTGAGATTAAAGATCTTGAGGATGATAAAATGGAAAATTCCGACATACATACTTTTCTACTGGAAAAATCCAGAATAACAAAACCGTAGTCAGAATTGATGTTCACCTTCAGAATTATCTCCTCCTAACTTGAACAGCCCATTTAAACCAAGAAATTACCAGCTAGAGCTTGCTCTGCCTGCCAAGAAAGGAAAAAACATAATAATATGTGCTCCTGCTAGTTGTGGAAAAACCTTTGTTTCACTTCTTATGTATGAACATGATCTTAAATTTCCACAGGGACAAAAAAGGGAAGGCTGTCTTTTTTGCTAATCAAATTGCAGTGTATGAATAGCAGAAATCTGTGTTCTCAAATATTTTGAAAGACTTGAGTACAGAGTGGCAGGCATTTCTGGAGCAGCAGCCGAAAATGCACCAGTGGAACAAATTTTTGAGCACAGTGACATCTTCTTTTTAACACCACAGATTCTTGTGAACAACCTTAAAAATGGAACTATTCCATCACTGTCTGTCTTGTCTTTGATGATATTTGATGAATGTCATAACACCAGTAAACACCACCCATACAATATGATAATGTTCACTTATCTATCTAGATCAGAAACTTGTAGGATCTTCAGACTCACTGTCCCAGGTCATTGGGCTGACTGTCTCAGTTGGTATTGGGGATGCCAAAAACATAGATGAAAGCCATGGATTATATCTGCAAACTGTATGCTTCTCTTGATGCATCAGTGATAGCAACAGTCAAAAGCAACTTGGAGAAACTGGAGCAAATTGTTTACAAGCCCAAAAGCTTTTCAGGAAAGTGGAATCACAGACTACTGACCAATTGAAATGTATCATATCTCAGCTGATGAAGGAGACAGACAGTCTGGCAAAGAGTACCTATGGAGAACTCAAAAACTTATCTCATAATTCAAAATAGGGAATTTGGAACACAGAAATATGAACCATGGATTGTTACAGTTCAGAAAGTGTGCACGGTGTTTCAGATGACAGACAAAGATGAAGAGAGAGATATTTTGAAAGCACTGTTTTTGTATACTTCACATTTGCAGAAATATAATGATACCCTCATTATCAGTGAACCATGCATGAATGAAAGATTCTCTGGATTCCTTGAAAGACTTCTTCAGCAAAGTCTGAGCAGCAAGATTAAAAGAGATTGAGCAAGAGCTTACTTGGAGATTTGAAGAAAAGCTACAAGAGCTAGAAAGTGTTTCCATGGATGCTAGCAATAAGAACCCTAAATTCAAAGACCTCTGCTTCATCTTACACAAAGAGTACTACTTAAACCCAGAGGCATGAACCATTCTCTTCATGAAAACCAGAGCACTTGTGGATGCTTTAAAGAAATGGATTGAAGAAAATTCTAACTCAGCTTTCTAAAAGTGGGCATATTGGTCAGATGTTTTAAAAAAAATCAGAACATAGGAATGACCCTCCCAACACAGAAGTGCATATTGGATGCATTCAGAACCAGTGGAGATAATAATGTTCTGATCACCACCTTGGTTGCAGATGAAGACATCAACATTGCACAGTGCAATCTTGTCATCCTGTATGAGTATATGGGCAATGTCATCAAAATGATCCAAACCAGAGGTAGAGGAAGAATAAGAGGCAGTAAGTGCTTTCCTCTGACTAACAATGCTGATTTAATTTAAAAGAAAAAATAAACACATACAAAGAAAAAATGATGAATGACTCCACTTTAAGCCTTCAGACATGGGACGACGAAGCAATATTTAAAGAAAAGATTCTCAATATACAGATTCATGAAAAATTCACTAGACATAGTCGAGAAAAAGCAAAATCTGTACCTTATAAGAAAAATTAAAAACTGCTATGCCGAAAATGCAAAGCCTTGGCATGTTATACAGCTGATGTAAGAGTGGTAGAGTAAGCCACTGCACTGTGGTTGGAGATGCTTTTAAGGAATGTTTTGTGAGTGAACCACAGTCCAAACCAAAGAAATTTTCAAGTTTTGAGAAGAAAGCCAAAATATTCTGTGCTAGACAGAACTGCAGCCATGACTGGGGAATCCATATAAAATATACGACATTTGAGATTCCACTTATAAAAATTGAAAGTTTTTGTGATAAAGGGCATTGCATCTGGAGCTCTGACACTGTACTCAAAGTGGAAGTACTTTCATTTTGAGAAGATACCATTTGATGCTGCAGAAATGTCTAAATGACTTCAGGGCCTTAATCTTCAGCTAAAATGGATTATTTAAACCATTAAAAAAGAAATAAATAGTACTGATTTTTACTCATATAATATTTTATAGAGGGTAATAATCTTTAACCTATTTTGTTATATTCACTTTTATATTTACTTGTCATTGAAAAATTTCAAAGTATACATCTTCCTTAAGTATTGAGATTAATTATAAAATGTATTACTTGAATTATATCCTTTATATGATATAAAAATTATCACCCAGAAAGTACTTTAAAAGGATTTAAAAGAATTCTAAAGCTCTAATTCTGAAACTCTTATGGATAGCAAAAATGTTACCTAAAAATATTATGATGCAAACTCTCAATTATAAGAGCTTAAGGAGTAAAAGCACAAGAATGCACAAATAAAACAAATAGGCCAAGTTAGTACTCAGTGTGGTTTAGGGGTAGAGCGGAGGCTAGAGCAATGAATCAGACATGATTCCATGCCCTAATAGAACTGACAAGAGGGAGAAGACATATGAGATAGGTAAGCATTACAGAATGTCACAGCACTCACATAATTGCATGCATGGATGAAGCTGAAGTCCAAAAGAATAAGGAAATGAAGAATGATAAGATGAGTAGATAAAGAAGGTGACACTAGAGTTTTGGAAGAGCAAACATTTAGCTGAGAGGATATTCCAGGCCAAAGAGGCATCTAAAGCAAATATATAAGGCCCTGACCTCTGAGGGAAACTTAAAACAGTTCTCTGTAGTTGGATCACAGGTGTGACAATTAAAGAGATTAAAATAATTACAAAAGGGGATATGACATTTTGTTTTTAAGAGTAAACCTTTAAAATTCAAATTCAATAAATATTTAATATTTTAGAAAATATTTTAAAAGTGGATATCAAGCATTAGCACAAGATTTTAAAAACTACAAGACTCAAAACCACAGTAAAGACCAGACTATACCTTTTTCCTTCTAGAAACAAATCAAATGAAAAAATGAAGAGAGATTATAGATGAAAATTTCATCATCCTAAAATACAGGAACTGTGTTAGGTTCATATTATCAACTTTGGGGAACAGAGTGAAATTTTAATCAAGTTTCTTTTCAAGAAGGTAGTCCTGGGAAACTGGCAACAACTCTGTTCAATGAGAGGTGGTGAAATGACAAAGGGGGTAGTAAATTCTGGAAGAAAACACATAAACATTACATTATTAATCTAGTGCCACATAAGAAATTTCCTAAAGGTGACCTGCTTACAACAGTAAACATTTATTATATTACAGGTTTGGTTGGTCAAGAATTTGGGTGTCATTTAGCTAGGTGGTTCTAGAACATGGTCTCTCATGAGGTTATAGTTAAGACTTTGGCCAGGACAGCTGTCATTTGAAGCCCTGACTGGAGTGGAAGGATCTGCTTCACTTACATGGCTGTTGACAGAAGGCATCAGTTCCTTGCTGCTACGGGCAGGAAGTGTCAGTCACTTGTTATGTGAACCTCTTTATAGGACTGCTTGAGCATCCTTACAACATGGCAGCTGGCTTTCCCACGGAGTACATGATCCAAGATGAGAGAAAGGAAGACAGAAACTACAGTATCTTTCATGACCTAGCCACAGAAATCACACAGCATCATTTCTGCCTTATTCTATTTATCGAAAGCAAGTTATTAAGTCTAACTCATACTTAAGGGGAAAGGAATCCTTTTGAAAGGAATGTCAAAAATTTGTGGACATATTTTAAACCACCACATATAGCTTCCAACATGTGAGTACAAGGGCCAGAGGTGTCAGGAGTTTATGGAAAAGACAGGGAAAGCCCATTTTAGAGCTATATTTTCAACTTTAAACCAACAACTTTTTAAGAAATCTATCTAGTATTTAGAATAGGAAACTCATAGCCCTCACATTGCCATTTTTTCCTTCTGACCAAGTTTCATATTAATAAAAGAAGCTTGTCAAAGTAAGGAACACATGTAATCCTAAAATTTCTAACACAACACATGGAGGAAGAGAGGAAGAAAAGCAACGATAAATGAGGAATACATCAACAACAGCCATGGAAGGTAACAGTATAGAAGAACAAATTAGCAGCTCACCAAGGAGAAAGACCATAGGCCCTGAGGTTTTTCTGCAAGAGGACTTCTTTCCAAAGCAGCCAAGGCACTGCAGAATTTGTAGGGGGTGGAGTAGTGGTGGAAAGGCCAATTTATAATTCAAATAATTTTCCCCACTAGGACATTATGTACTCCTTTAACTGGATGAGCTCAGCTTCACTGGCACCATTTCAACATATATAGAGAGAAAATGAATCACATTTCTTGTCCAAGTTTAATTGCCCACAGATCCAACTACTTCCACAATCCCCATCTGACAGCTAAGTGTCTAAAAAGAAGTCCACATCAGCCAGTCCCTCAGCCAACTTATGGCAGGAGAATTTGTATGGTCCCTAAGGAGACAAGAAGAACCAAGATTCTACACACTGTATTTTAGGGAGAACACAGCCTGGGCAGTTGAGCCCCAATGCAAAATTGACTAAGGAGTAGAGAGGGTGTTAAATATAGAATCTAAGCTTAAATTCTGACACAAGGAAGAAAACATATAAATATGTCTGTCTTTTCACATGCAAAAAACAATTTTTTTACAGATGGATCACAGGCTGAAAACTGTAATCAATCAACTGAATCTACAAAGTGTGACATTATGAGTTACATGTGAATTCAGATTGTATAGAACTTTCTTTTATTTGGTGGCTTCCGGTTGAGTTTGGCCAGCAGGAGGCAATGACAAGAGATTTCTGCTTCCGTGACATTCTGGCTTAGCCATATACCTTTACGATAACAGTTTCTGGCAGGAGGGGCTGCCTTCCACTGTTCCAGCTTTCTTTCCCTTGCATCAAGAGGTGTACATTCTGATGCAGCTAATCTCTGCATGTGTTCGTGTACCCTGTGGTTCCTATAATTTGGCACACACCTTTGGAAACCAAAAAGTTCCCTTAAAAAGTCCAACATTCAGTGCTGTTACGTGCTAGGAACATGACTAGAAACATGACTTGATATAATGTATATATTTTTTTCAATTTACTTATTTTAAGTAGTTTTAGTTCTTTGTTTTTTTTATTTTTTGCGATCTATTTTTAGCCTCTGACTGTGCCTACATGGTTTTATTTGATTTTTTTAATTGACAAGTAAAATTGTATATATTTATGGTATACAATTTATTTTCAAATAGGTATGCATTGTGGAAAGGCTAAATCCAACTAATTAATATATGCATTACCTCCCATACTACTTAATCATATTTTATGATGAGAACACTTAAAATCTACTCTCAACAATTTTCAAGAATACAATACATTGTTATTAACTATAGTTATCATGTTGTACAATAGACGTCTTGAACTTATTCCTCCTGTGTGATGGAAATTTTGCATCTTTTGACCAACATCTGCCCAATGTCCCCACTCCTCTGGTAACCACCATCCGACATTGCTTTTGACTGACATAATTCAGAACATTTCTACTTACTATTTTTTTGATATTCTTACATTATCAGTTTTTATACTGAATAAATTTGGCCTAAATTACTGGATTATTAGCATCTAAATAATCTTATTTAATACTTTTTCAGTTGTTATTCCCTTTATTCTTTCAGAACACTTTTTGGTACTGAAAGTAATGTGGCAACTAGAAGGCAATAAAAACATAATTGATATAATATAAAACAGTTTTTCAAATGTATAGCTACTTATAAGCACACTCTTAAAGAAAATAGCCCCACTTACTCAAATTATTATTAATAGAAAATGTCACAACTTTCTCATTTTGTAGCCACCAAATTGGCCTCATATATCTTGTATTTCATCAAAACTAAAAAACTTTTTAAGACTAAGATATAGAGAGGAACAAAAATCTGTAGGCTGCTGAATTAAGCATCATACAGCTAGTCAGTAAAATTTTTCTGCCACAGGGTACGTTTTAACATGCATATAAAATAGTGTGTTCTCCTTAGAAAAAAAGATTATATACTAGCTAAGGGTAATATTTTCTTGTATAGATCTGTTATTCTCAACATCCCTAATTTCCAGTTGCAAATGGCTCTTTTTAAAATGCATTTTCAATATGCCCTATCTTTAAAAGGATAATACTAGGACTTTTCAAACTGACAATTAGCAATAAGCTTCAATTCATGGAACAAACACAATCTGACTCATGTGGGGTATACATCTCATTTATTTCATTAATGTGATTTTACTTAGAAACTTGACCATTTTATACTGTAATTTAGAAGGTTTTATTCCAAGAAAAAAAGAAAATGGAACTTTTTAAAACTCTCTTAGTATTTAAACATTCAACAACAAATTCAATGTAGTAAAATAGGTCATAAAATTTGAGATAGAATTAGGATATTCATAGAAGTAAAACTTTAGAAGTGTTAGAAAACTGCATCAATAATCAAGCATTATAGATTGTAGGACACGTAGTTGCTATTCCTCAGCTCTCTTTCTTTTCTGCATGGACTTTGGACCACCATTTTTCTCAAACTAGTTAGTTTTTTGGCAAGTTTTTTAGCAAAACAGATTCCATGGCATCATGCCCAGATTTTCAATTCCAGTAGTCTAGGATGATGCCTAGCAATCTGTAGTTTTAAACTGTACCTACAGAACTCCAATGCTGAACTAGGTTTGCTAATCACTGTAGCATCTATTCAGTATCAGAACTATTAGAACATGGCCAGAATCCAAATTCTAATTTAATGTAACATTGGGCAAATCACTTAACCTTCATGGCTTAGAAAATTTATGTTTTGGGAGAAATCCCTTTAGTTTCATGGCAATTGAGAGGCAAAAATAAAATCAAGTCATGACCACCCCAGTACTTGGCACATACTAGGCAAGCATATACAATGTCCTTGCTGTTGACAGCAACTCTACAACTTTCTAATATTTTTGACCTGATTTCTGACAGGCAAATTGACTCTTGTTTTCTAATTGCATATTCATTCTTACTTCTTTCCTAAAGAGACTCTTAATATCAATGCTTGCCTTACTGGTCCTTTGTTGGCCCTATGGAATCAAACTCTAGAAAACATCCATATCTCTAGGATTTTGGCTAATATGTCACCTGATTCTGATATTTGCACTTGCTTGAAGCATCTGCCTCTGATCTAATTCTACCTCATGGACTCAGAATTACAAACTATGTTAGAACTAAATAATATCAATTTCATAGCTTGGGAACTAAAGACTAGACAGTTTAAGTGATTTATCTAAAGTTACACAGTACATGATAGACTAGAAATAAAATCTCCATATTCCTAATATTGTATTCTTAGCTACTTAGTTCAAATGAGTTCCAGAAAACAAAATGGCCAATTAGAATTTAGTCCTGATTGTACCACATGAATATAGACCTTTAGACTTTTTAAATTTGTGTTATAATTACCAATTATCAATATTTATCCTTGGTTATAGTTGGTGATAGTGTCATTTTTCCTGCAATTTTTGAGATAATTTATATCAGTTCTCTGCCCTTAACTATTTGTTAGAGCTGATAAACCAAGTAGTAGGACGCAATGACAAACTAGAAATGGATATATAGACACATAGGTTCACACACACACACACATATATATATATAGACATATACGATAAAATTTTGAGACGGGACAAGTTTTCATTTTTACCAGAGCACTCACTTTCACATCAGAGTCCACTTTAACTTCATCTCTCTACATTTATCTATTTAGGAGATTACCTATATTGACTAGTCTCTAAGAATATAAACTGATTTTAATATGTTTGTATAATATATAATTAGGAAATTAATCAGATACTGCTACCAGAAAAACTTTTCAATATAAAATTGAACAGATTCAAATATTTGAAAGTAAAGAGCATCAATGCTATATTGCATATAAGCTGCATTTTGAGCTCCTGGGCTTTCATAGAGTGATGACTCATTAAATACATTTTGAATGAAAATAGTGAATAACTCTAAAAGTATTCAGCTTCATTACTTTGTAGGATGCATGAAATCAGAAAATAAGATAAAAAAATCTCTGGGCAGCAATCATCTTCCCTGAGTTATTCTAATGACTACACAAGAAATGACCTGTATTCAGCAAGTTGCATGTATACATATGCAATACTAAAACACTGAAAAGTAGCTATCTTAAGTAGATTAAACATCACCCAGACAAATGTGCTTGCATCACTGATTTATAAGTACGCCAACAAAGAGGAGCCTGTCTGTGAGTCTACTTTATCATTCTCAAATGGAATTCTTGACAGCTCTGCCTTGGAAACGAGGGACCAAATTTTGCTTCCCTGGAACCTGAATTGTGTAAAACTTGGCCCACCTCATTACAGCCAACAGGACTTGCCAGCACCCACTCTCTTCCCAGAATGTCAGGGAAATCATGGAAGAATCAAAGAAGTAACAGGGGTCATTGTTACTCAACTTCTCTCAGTACTGCCAGGATGTTTTAAATTGAGTGAAGTTGTGTTGAAAGTTGCTTTAATTTTCACCAATATAACCTTTGTGACCATGGATTTGGGGCAACAATTGTACAAATAATTGGAAGTGAGTATAAGTCCCAGACTGACAAATGGAGCAGGAAACAAGCATACCACAAGAATTAGAACAGGTTGAATATTTATACCTCATGTTGCATAAGGGAAGTAAAATTTATCTTCTATTGGCGTAAGTTTACAAACTGTCTTTTCTTGGGAAGGACTGTCTTTTAACCCAAGATTATTTTATTAATATTCTACTTTATAGTATAAAATATATTTTTACATATAAAATTTTGTATGTAAAAATAGTAGCAATTATTTGTTGGTTTGAGACATTCTTACTTGGAAAGATAAAAGGTTGAAAATAGGAAAAGTAAAAGAATGCAGTATATTCTCTATTAATGATCATATCCCTTTTTTCTCCCCATTTCTCAGAAGTGGACAAAACAGAAAAAACTCTAAAATATATTCCTCTATTTGAGAAAATTTAAGGAATTAACAAAGTTAAAATCAAAGAGGCTTCTCTCCAAGTATAGAAGAAAGGCATTATTTATATTAATACTGCATACTAACTTTTAATTAGAAGATGACATTGACTCTGGATGTATTAATAAAATAAACTCTGACTTACTATCCAAGAAGGATAACCTACATTTTATAAAATATTTGCTTGTGAAGCAAAGAACAGAAGCTTTAAAAATAAAGCTAAGTACAGTGAGAATCTGGGATATTGTCTTCAGACTCAAGTAGTAGACAGACAGGGAGATCCAATACAGAGGAATCAATTAGAAAAACAAAGGTAACTACTGGGGTGAGCTATGTGGTTTTTAAAAATAGGTTATTGACTTTATGTATTACATAATAGAAACTAATTAGACAGTTATATATTTTTCTAATTAAGACTGAATTTGACTAAGAAACTTGACTCTCCCAGAATTCTGAGTCCCAAGCTCATTAAGTGCACACATCCCTTCGACTGATCAAACTACATCCAAAATGAAACCAAAACAATTTCAAAATTGTTGTTAATGAGTTTGGAAATCACAGATGATGGCTCTAAGCTTTAAAAAGTAGCAAAGAGAAAAATCATACATTATAGGAATTTCAAAAACTTTAACGTCAGAGATTCTCAAGTTCAAATTCAACCTCTAACATTTACTAACTACAGGAGCTTGAGTAACTGTTCTAAAATATATTACGTATTCTCAAATATCTATTAGAAATTATAACAGGATCCTTGTGAGATAGGCAAGTTGTACTAAATAAAATAATCATAGGTATTTCATTTAAAAAGCTATAAATGTTAAGTGTTTTCTGATTATGATACAGGTTATGCTTATCCAAAATGCTTGGGAACAGAAGTATTCTGGATTTTGGATCTTTTCAGATATACCAATTGAGCATCACAAATCGCAAAATTCAAAATCTGAAATGCTCCAATAACTATTTCCTTTGACCATCATGTCAGCACTCAAAAAGTTTCAGATATAGCAGTAGTTTGGATTTCAGATTTTTGGATCTGGGATGTTCGACCTGCAGTAATTCTCATGGTAGAAAACACATGCATGAAAATTTTAAAATGCATACCCTCAATAAGAAATAACCACTGTTAACTTTCTGGTGTCTATTTGTCAGGATGGACATAGACACAATTTTAAATGTTTCTTTATAATGATGTCTGTAGTTCAATAGGTTTTTAAAATATGTAGTTTAATATACCAGTATCTCTTTTAACATTTTCTTTATCATTTTCCTTAGAAGAGATTTAATCACCCTAAAATTATAAAAAATTCACTTAAATTCGTCTCTTATTCTCTCATTATAATATTGGTGCTGCTACAACAAAATACCTGAGAATGGATAATTTATAAAGAACATAAATTTATTTTGCACATTTCTAAAGATTAGAAGTCCAAGTTCAAGGTGCCAGCCAGTTCAGTGTATGATGAGAACCCATTCCTCATAGATGGAACCAGCTAGGTGTCCTCAGATGGTGGCAGGTGGAAGTCAAAGGGCCTAAGCTAGTTCCCCCAGCCATTTTATAAAGCACTAATCCATTCACTTAATCTCTTCCCCAAAGGCCCCACCTCTTAATATCACCACAATAAGGATTATGTTTCACTATGAATTTTAGAAAGGACACCATCATTAAACTATTGCAATGATTTTGTTACATTTAAAGCTTTACTTCTTCTAGATTCTTGAACATGTATTCTCACTGGGGACTATACAATCCCCAATTGGGTAAAATTGTTGTGGGGAAGGTACAAAAATGTTACATATTAAAATCATTAATGAATTTCTGAAAAGCCATAGTACACAAATATATGTAAACATATTAAGCCATATATGATAATATATAAGCAACAGTATATAAATATATACAGTGTATCTGTGGTATTAAAATTTCAGGGAGGAGGGATGAATTAGGATGTACCTTTAATAAAGGTTCCTTATGGCCAAAAATAAAAAATAGTTTAGAAATACTGACCTAAAATCATCTTGGACATAACATGAGATTTATAAATTACAGTTTTTCATAAATGTTTAGCCAGGTGGCCCAATACCATTTATTGAACAAAATATCTTTCTGTACTAATTTGTAGTGATACTTTTATATCCTATAATTTTAGCTGTCTTTGTTCTGCTGCTCAATTTCTTTCTATCCTGCCTCAGCTTTCATCTGCATTAATTTTTAATATAGTTTTTAATGTGTGTGTGTGTGTGTGTGTGTGTGTGTGTGTTTCAGAGATAGGGTTACCAGGCTGGAGTGCAGTAGCATGATCATAGTTCACTGCAGACTCAAATCCTGGGCTCAAGCAATACTTCTGCCTCAGCTCAGCCTCCTGAGTAGCTAGCACTATAGGCATTTGTCATCACACCTGGCTAATTTTAATTTTTTTTTTTTTTAGAGATGGGGTCTTGCTATGTTGCCCAGGCTACAATGTATATTTTATGTTATAAAACTTCATGGGCATATCTTACATTAAATAAAAGATAAAATATTATACATGATTTGCTATGTAAAATTGATTTCTAGATAAACACCGGTGGCCTTTCTAATTTATACTGATCTTTAACAAACCTATATAATATTAAAGGCAAACTATTTGGAAACTTCTGAGAAATGGCCCATCTTCATACCACAGCAGAAAGCTAAAGCTTCATTCCATTATTCTATAGAAGCTCTACTTTTTCCCCTAGCAATATGACATATGACTCAGGAATATATAAATACATACACACACACACATATTTCTATGTGTGTGTGTGTGTGTGTGTGTGTGTAAATCTTCCTACAGACCTAGTTGCATACCACTAAGGATCATATCTTAGGAACTCTTACAAAGATTTTCTCCTGTATTAAAACCAACTGCTGATCTGTTGAAACATTTTATAAGTTTGTTCAGCTTCTCAAACTTTAATGAGCATACGAATCCCTTGGAGGTTTGTTACAATACAGATTCTGATTGAGTAGCTCTGTATGAGGCCTGAGATTCTGCATTTCTAATAAGTTCCCAGGTCACGGCATTGCTGCTGCTTATAGATCACACTTTGAGGAGCAAGGAATTTGTAGGCATCTATAACCTAATGAAAGACAATGAAGTAACTAAGGCTAAATAAAGTTTTCTAAAATAGAATCAGGAGACTGCAAGAGGATTACACTCATACCTGCTAAAGTTCAAACCACAGAATGTTCCAATAGACTTGGATAAACAGCTGATGTCAGTATCCACCAGCCTTCAACATCTCTCGGCTGGTAGTACCCTAATGAACTAACCTATCAGAACAGGTTTTCGATTTAGGATTTCTTCCCAGCCAAAGAACTGCCTCAGAAAAAAACTTTTTCATAGAAATCCTCTATTTAAAAACAAACAAACAAACAAACAAACAAAAAAACCTCTCCTGCATTTGCCTTGCAGGACAGTATTCATGACTGCCCTGATTCAGGGTACCCAAGTTGCAATTCTTTGTTTCCCAAATAAATGCTATTTCCTTTGACCTCCATGTCAATCTTCTTTTTAGTTGACAAATCCATTTTAAACTAGCAACACAGAAGACCTAGAAATATTCTAAGCATACAGAGCAACTAAAGATAAAAATATTTGCTTTTAAAACACATCACACCACATACACAAACTCACAGGCACATACACGCACACACACAGCCTCCTTCACACACACCAGCTTCAAATATTCTGACCAAATTAAGAAATTTGCAGGATTCCTTTAAACTGCTTTAATACTGATAATTTGAACTTATAAGTCTATAAAGATGAAGTCATATACTTACAGGATAGGGCTGGCCCTGAGAAAGATCCCAACACAGGACAAGGTCTAAAATAGAAACGTGATGGAAGCCAATGGAGACAGCCAAAATAGAGACACTCACAAATTCTGTTCTCTAATGAATTTGCCTCCCATTTCCTGAACTGCTAAATGTTTCAATTTTTATTTTGCTATATAAGAATTGGAAGAAAAATATTTCAATTAATTTTGTAATATCTCTCAAAACTGTTTATCTTGATGATTATTTATTTACTCAGTATTTTGGTTGACTAATCAGCTTTCAAAATTAAAAACTTCTTAAATCCCTAAAACATATATATTAAAATATAATTTCCTCCTATTAAAGTGAAGTTTTAGGTAAATATTTCATTCTGCTTCTCCTAAAATTAGTCTGCTATGAGTATGTTTCTCAAAAATGTATCTAAGGGCTGGCCACGGTGGCTCACGCTTATAATCCTAGCACTCTGGGAGGCCAAGGCCGGAGGATAGCTTGAGACCAGGAGTTTGAGACCAGCCTGAGCAAGAGTGAGACCCTGTCTCTGCTAAAAATAGAATTATTAGCCGGGTGTTGTGGTGCGCGCCTGTGGTCCTAGCTACTAGGAAGGCTGAGGCAGGAGGCTCCCTTGAGCTCAGGAGTTTGAGGTTGCAGTGACCTACAATGACACCACTTCACTCTACCCAGGGCAACAGAGTGAGACTTTGTCTCAAAAAAAAAAAAAAGTATGTAAGGCTCATCCACATCAGAAATATTAATGGTGCTTCCTCAACACTTACATGCACACATAATGCCTAGATCTTCAATTACTTAATGAGATCTCTAGAAAATGGTTAAGAAATTTGCCTTTTCTTTTTTTTCCCCCCATATGGGGACCAGAAAGCCCACAATCCTAGGCAATGTAGGGAAGAAATAAGGCAAGCACTGGGTTCTTTTATAACTATGGCACCATTTAACTCTGGACTATAATAATGAAATAACGTATTCCTCCTGTTTATGCCACTTTAGTTAACAACCCTATTATCACTTGAAGTTCAAAGCATCCTAATTGATGAAGTCAACAACTCAAAACTTTCTCTGGCAACTTTACATTGCTTAAGCAGTATAAACTCCAATTTTTCACTGAAATATAAAATATTTAAAAATCATAACTGACTATGATCTAGAAAAAAATTAGTCTTCAGTTTACTACCTCAAAGTATTTCATTTAACCTATACAATAGGAATATTTAAATTTTATTTGTGTTAAAATATAGTATAATTTGAAGGCAACATATTAGAAAGACTAGTAAATCACTGGAAGACTAAACAAAAATCAATAGTATGCCTGATAATTTTTAGAATGCAAAAGCCCATATTTGATACCTAGAAAAAAATTCAAATATATCATTTATCTCCATTTACACCCATATCTCAGGGATACCTATAAGCAAATTTGCTATTCCATTAAGATGGCAGAGATTAGAAAACAGTTTGCAGGCGATTGATTCTGCCACACGCTATTCTGAGTTACATGCTCATGAGATTGCTTTGCAAATATGTTAAAATTCATTCATGTCTGCCAATTATTTTCTTAGATTGCTAAATCTTTGTCTACATTATTCATATCTATCTGTATCCCAGGGATGCAACTTGAAATGGTAGAAAGCATAAGCCTTCTAAAGAATCCAGTACTAACCTTTTACATAGAATTAGAGACAAAGCTGGTTGTACCCAGATGCAACCATATCCTGCCAGGTTATCCCAAGGGCTGAATGGATCAGTATGTTAGCATAACTGCTACCTCTTCAGGCCATATCATTAGATCATGATCCACCAGGTAAGAAGTTCTGGTATAGATCATATTTGACAGTTCACTAATACAATATACTGTTACTTAAAGACGGGATCTTCTCCTAAGAGTAGAAATCCCCACGAAGATGCTGGCAAGGCGGGGCAGAGAAGCAGGATTCACTCAAAGGTAAAAAGCACCCAAAGGACACCTTTAGTGTTAGTAAGGACTAAGTGTGAGAAAGGCATTGGGTGTTGTCATTTAAATGGTTCTTAAAACTATCTGTGTGTAACTTTTTCCAGCTTCCTTGATGAGGAAGAACAAGGCAGCTTTGTTGAGACCCCAAAGAGGAGTTGTCAGGGTGGGACACCTGAGACAAAACACTCATTTCCGACTCTGGGTACAGAGGCGTTAAGCATTAGTCATGATGAACGAATCCAGCTGAAACTCTGGAAGACTTCTAAGACCAGGAAGGCAGCAATGCTGAGGAGGGAATTGGTCCGAGGGAAGGGAAACACCTGCTATCGCAGGGAGGCAAAGATCTTTGCTGGTGTCAACAGAAATAAGGATTATACAGTTTGGTACCACCCTCATAATACACATATCAGAGAATGTGTGTGTATCTACATATATTACTCATTATGTCAATTTCCTATAATTACTGTGTGTCATGACTAAAGAAATGAATAGCAATTAAGTCGTTCTATTTATAAGTTAGAGTACTGCTTAAAGATCTGTGAAGGTGTTAATAGTTTCATTTAATTAAATATGCAATCTTGATTACAGCTAACACTGAAAGATGTCAAAGATATGGAATGTATGTCAGCATCAAAAATATTTATGGAAATCCAAAACCATTTTCATTTTCTGATTTGTATTAGCATCTGATATAGAATATTTTTCTAAAATTGCTACTAGAAAGAATGGCAAATCATAATTCCTAGGATTACTCTTTCCTTATGTGTTTGTATATAAATTAGCAGGCAGTCTATCTGAGCATGTGCATATGTTTGTGTATGTGAATCTGTATAAGTGCCTAATAGGTTTGACTGGGAAGAGTTCAACATAAAGAATTATTAACAAGAAATTAACTGTGAAAGAATAAAGAGAACTCTAAAAACATATAGGAAGGGTAGGTAGAGGAAAACGATATAAAGCTGAGACAAGGCACTCAAAAAAGAAACAAATCTGGAAAAGTCCCCCAACCCCATGACTGAGATTGAGACCTCATTGGAGAAAGAACAGCCATGGCCTCTGGATGATGAAAAAGTCTGCTGAGGTGCTAGACACAGGGCTACCGAGAGAGAAGAAAGCCACTTTTTGGGAGACCAGCAGAACTCACTGAGGCCTGCAAGAGTTTCTGAATGTTGCTGGGAAATTGTGCTCAAGGGTTGTCAAAGAAGCTCCTTAGGAATCTGCATGCAGTGGTGTTGCACTTGCTGGAGATGAGTGTCAGTGAATGTCCCATATGCTAAGCATGCACCACAGGAGCAAGCGCAGAGAATCACACTGAAACCAGAACAGAAGTCCCTTCTTCCTGCAGTGCCCCTCCAGCACCTTCTACTAACAATGCTTAACCTCATGCCAGCTGGCAAAGTACAAATGTTCATATGGTCCAGGTCAAATATCACAGGCCAGACAATGACAGATGGTTTGGATTTGAAATGGAGAAGCAATAAATTTACAACTTGAACAGGTACAATTTACTCCTTATGCATATTTAAAGCAGTGAGAACAAAAACAACATAATTAATTCCCTTTCTCTGTAATAACCGTACTGGGACCAAATATAGTTTCCTATCTTTAAGTTAACTAATACTGAGATCAAGCAAAAGTAAACTAGTTGTGTGCTCCAGGAATTACCTGCTCCTGGACGGTAAGATGTGAGCAACCAAACATGTTACTTATCTGGAGTAATAGCTTATACATTAAGACCTGCTTCGATAAGACCTCTTCTCCGTATCCACCAATCCCAAGTTATTGCTTTTAAGTAAAAGCTTTGTATAATCCAACTAGTTTCTTACTCTGTAAGCTCCATCTTAAAACCATCCAGTCCATGGGTTAAAACTGGAAAAATGTGCTCTGCTGACTTCTCTGTTCTGAGATTCTACTAAGGCTCTCTCGAAACAGTTCTCTCTTACTGCAGTAAGCCTAGCTTGCCTCAATCCCAGATTTTTCCGGTGGTTTGGGGAAAGTTCAAATCAACAATAGAATTCATAATCCAATCAGGAGAAGTTGTAGAGCCTGTGTTTTAAAGGGCTGAAGCACAAGAAGTAATGTAAAAGGCTGTTTAGTAAAAGACAGAAATGTCTCTTTACATATTATGCTTGCCTTCTAAGAACATCTTTTTTTTTTTCAGTGTATTTATTACTTGAGCTGATTACTTATTGCCATGTTCTTATTCAAGCAGTTTTGGAGACCAAATGAAGAAGGTTTAAAAAAGAGAACTCTATGAGATATTGGGTATAAACAGTACTTTTTCAAATCCTAAATGCAGCATTCGATAGAGGTTTGGAGTCAAGAAAATCTGCACACTCTGGCTAGAATCTAACTCTGCTCTGGCATCTTGACAACTGAGACCAACAGGAGACAGAGCCCTGGACATCAGCCCTCTTTGGGTCAGAAGTCATCATCAGAGACAACAAGTGAGGCCTTTTTATGCAGCTTCTCAGGAACCAGAGGCAGACACAAACTAAATGGAGGCTGCATTGTAGATCTGATGGTCAAGATAATGAATGAAAGGGAAAGTAAAGAGAAGAGGTAAGTTAATTTGTATTTTAAAGTCAGGGAAATAAGTACATGAAAAAGATATTCAATATCATTAGCCATAAGGTAAATAAATGCAAATTGAAATCGCAATGAGCTATCAGTACACAACTATCAGAACAGCTAAAGTGAAAAATTTTAACAATAGGAAATGATTGGCAAGGATGCAGAGAAAGTGAATCACTCATATATTGTCGGGGGAAATGTAAATGGTACAGCCATTCTGAAAAACAATTTGGTAGTTTCTTATATAACTAAATACACAATTACCATAAGACCCAGCAACTGTACTTTTGGATATTTATCCCAGGGTAATGAAAACTATGTTCACTCAAAAACCTGTACACCAATGTTCGTAGCAGCTTTATTCCTGCTAGAAAAAACTGGAAACAATTCAGGTGTTTTTCAACTACTGAATGGCTAAACAAACTATGGTATAACAATACCATGGAATGCTACTCAACAGAAATGAATAAACTATAGATACATACAATCACTTAGATGAATCTCAAGGGAATTATTCTGAGTAAAAAAAAAAAAAAAAAAAAAAAAAACCCAATCCCAAATGGCCACATACTCTATGATTCCATTTATATAGAATTTTCAACAAAATGATTGAAGTGGAGAACCAACTAGTGGTTGCAAGGGGTCAGGGATGGTAGAAGAGAGGTGAGTGTGGATATAAAAGAAATGTGAGGGATCCTTGTGATGAAAACATTCTGTATCTTGGTTGGATCAATGTCAATATCCTGGTCACAATATTGCTCAATACTTTTGTAAAATGTTACCATTGGGGGAAACTGGGTAAAGGGTACACAGGATCTTCCTGTATTATTTGGTTACAACTGCATGTGGATCTATACTTATCTCAAAATGAAAAGTTTGATTATAAAAAAGAATAAATGACAGGAAACCATCAGAAAAAAGGAAGAGCCTCTTTCTTGGTTATCTTTCACTTAAAGAAAGAGGCTGTGAGGGCTAAGGCTTTGCTGTTTATTTGTTTCTCATTTGGAGACATGAAAGTGGGAGATGGGCTAATAGAGAAGTGAAGAGGATTGTTAGAGCTTCTGCTTGTGTGTCATGTCTCTTCTCTGCCACCTCAGAGATTTCAGCAATGACTTATTTTTCAAGGCCTTTTAAAATTGGATGTGAGTTTGTTTTAAATTCAACACCATGAGAAGTTACATGAAAACTGAATGCTGTGCTTCCCTATGATAGATTCTAACAAGCTGAACCCATCAAAGGACCCAGAACTTGAGGTGACCCTGATACACCAGACCCTCACCGGATCTAAAAGAAGATTCTTTCCTGACAGAACAATAGGTTTGTTTTGAGCAATAGGATTTGTTTTAACCAAATATGTACAGACTTACAGATTCATTTGTCCTATGTAGAGAGCACACCTTCAATCTTTAATTAGCATACATACCACAAGTTTGCCTTTTTGTTACTTAAAACCCCCTAACTTTGACCCTTCAGCAAATTATTTAGTAAATTGCTCCACTGGTATGTGTGTGTGTGTGTCTGTGTGTCTGTGCATGTGTGTGTCTGTGTGTATATGTAGGTGCATATGTCTGTGCCTATGTGTTTGTGAGTCTATGTGTGTGATTGTGTCTGTGTGTCTGTGTGTGTGTCTGTCTGTGTCTGTGAGTCTACGTGTGTGTGTGTCTGTATGTGTCTGTGCGTGTATGTCTGTGTGTGAGTCTGAGTGTGTCTTAGTGTGTCTATATGTGTGTGTCTACATGTGCACACACATACACATGTTTCTTTGCCTGGCAGGTAAATAAACTCAGACAAAAAAAAAATTTAAAAGGCTTTCTTTTGTTTTTTTAAATTCTTTGTCAAGCTTTAGGATGCAAGCAAGAAGGCCCAGTTGTATTTTGATTAAATATTTGTTTACTAGACAAAAAGTAGTGGTAAAAGGGACTAATAATTAGGACAAAAAGAAATGGGTTATATTAAATCTGAATGTAGAGGGAAACTTAATGAATATTTAAGAAATCCCAAGTTCCAAACCTCATTTAAATCTGAAGTTTCAAAATAATAAAATTCCTATTATAATAAATGATAACATCACTGTACTTGATTATTGCATCTTTCATTCATTCTAATCTCTTTGGCTAAATTAAATAAACACTCCTTAATTCACTGTTGTTTAAAACTAGACTGGTCCCAGCTGTACATTATTAAGAAAGCTTTTTATTCCTTTTGCAGTTTCTATAAGGGTTGTTTTTCTTTTAATGCGAGCACATAATTATTGCTAAACAGCGTCATTAGAAATACATAATTTTTACTTAATAAAAGAACATGCAAAATATTTATCTCACTTTGAATCTTCTGAAATTATTTGAAAGCTTTCTGTAAAATAATACATTACAAAATAAAGAATGCAAAAATTAATCCATCAATTTCATGGTCAAACTTATACCATATCAGAAAACTTCCAGAAATTCTGACAGCAATTTACATCATCTACAGATTCAAAAGGGTGACAAGAAGACTCATTTTTATTCCTAAGGACACATGCTGTAGTGAGTTCAGTTCTACAGCCATTTACTAAGCACTAACTGTGTTTTTAAAATATAAAAGAGGGAGGCATATAAATTTTGTGCACTGTTCCCTGCCTGCAAAAAGTTTACATTAGTTAAACTTTGGTAAAATTAACCTAAGCAGTATGTTATTGTTGCCTTACAAAAAAAAATTTGGCTATATACCTGTCTTCATAGTCTTTTTAGAAATGAAGCAGAAAAGTAATGGTAGTTGAACTGGAGCTTTAATTTGCATCATAACCTTGTAAGAGTAAAAGAAAAAGTTTAAGGAAAAATGTTATCTACTTCAAAGTTATTTTCCCAGCCTGATCCAGATTACAACATTCCCCTTATATTTTTTGTCCAGATCAATTATATCTATTCTTCAAGACACATATGCGACACCATACCAATCTAAGACACCACCAATGTAACATTCAGCATTTTATGTTGTATTTAAAAATGAAAAATGCTGCCAATTAAACTACAGTGCACTATCAAATTTAATCTAATGCCTCAATTTTAATACGTATTTTGGTTTCAGAGATGGTAAAATATTTTTAAGAAAATGTGTGTTAGAATCCATGAAATAACAGTACTCCTTACATATTAGATAGAACCATAATGACTGTTTATTAACAGAGCTATTACCCTACACAACTATGCCAAAAACTCCTAAGCTTTTCAAATAATATTCAATTTAGGAAAAAAAAACAAGGAATCAAGGACATAGCATAAAACCTCAGCCATAGCATTGGGCAATTAATAACCTCCTTGACACTCCTGTCATCTCTAAAATGAAAATATTGATTATAAAACATAATAGCAATAAAATACCCAAATAATGTTCATAATGATAGTAATAGCAAAATAATCAAGTGTACTTTTTGTAGTAAAATAAAATTAGACTCTGAAATCCATTTCACTTCCCAAGATTACTTTCTGTTAATATTTGTATTGATCTTTTAGGTTTAGTTAGCCTAAAACATTTTTATCAGCATGTAAAATAAATATTTACTATATATTAACCAGTGTTGAAATTTAAACAATTTTAACAGTGTGCTTCAATATAAACAGCTTTCATACCAAAAATATATCTATCACCTAAAAGAAACATCACACCCTGACCATAATTTTTTCATAAAAGATGTGTTCATTCTCTCCTAGTGTTAAAAAAGAACCAAATATATTTTTATTAAATCATTTAATTCCAATTCAAAAATTCTACTTTTTCCATGTCTTTGCAGAATGAACAGAAAAACAGAAAAGAAATGAAGTTTAGCTCCCACTCTACCATATGTAAATCTAGAATTTCCAGCACTATTCTTTGCTATTCCCATTTTATTATACATTTTTCTTTAATCTCCACTCCCCAAATTAGCATATCTGTCATTCAATTATCATATCAATCCTTGACATACCATGAGATTAAACTATTCCAAATATTTACACATACATTGTTGCTTTAATGACATATGCTGTTTAACTCTTCTCATTCTATTGTATGAATGCTCTGTGAAACTTTGCCTTGTCTACATTATTCTGGAAGATATTAAACAGAGACTAGCACAGTGCCTACCTTATTCTTTTATACTTTCTGTAAAAATACAATGGATAATTGGGCAATAAATATAATGACAATAGTTTTTCAACTGTGAGCAATTTTTAATTTTACTCTGATTTCCTAAAGATTTTACACTCCCTTCACTGAACCACAGCCAACAGGACTTGAATATTAATCTACTTATTTTAAAGATGATTCTCACCCACCAAGAGTTACTATTTCCTGATGATTTACCACATACCACGCACTACATGAAATGCTCTGGTTCAGCTACTTAATTTAATACTCACAATAACCCAAGGTGTAGTTACTATTAACCCCAATTCATGAATGAGAAAACTAGATCTCAGAGAATTTAAGAAATTTTTTCAAGGCCGCCCTACTCCCTAATGCAGAACTACAATTCTTCCTTTTTCTCTTTTTTTTTAATTTCAGAATATTATGGGGGTACAAACGTTTTGATTATATAAACTGCTTTTGTACCATTTGAGAACTATAATTCTAATGTGCTCATTCACACTAGAGTGTGTATTCTTCTCACTATACTTCCTGTCAACAAGAACATCAACAATGAGTGAGAAAATGCATCCTTAACCATTGTATCAATATTTATTTTCAAAATTTTATTTGTCTGAATGTACCACAATTTATCTATTCACCTAGAGAAGGACATCTTGGCTGCTTCTCAGTTTTGGTTTTCAACTTCTTTGGGTAAATACCAAAGATCACAATTGCTGAACTGTATGGTTAGAGTAAGTTTGGTTTTATAAGAAGCTGCCAAAATGTCTTCTGCAGTGGCTGTACCATTTTGCATTCCCACCAGCAATTAATGAAAGTTCTGGTTGCTCCATATCCTTGCTAGCATTTGGTGTGATCAGTGTTCTGGATTTTGGCCATTCTAATAGATGTATGCTGGTATCTCACTGCTATTTGAATTTGCAGTGACATATGATGGCTAGCATATTTTCATATGCTTATTTTCTATTTGTATATCTTCTTTGGTGAAGTGCTTATTAAGGTCTTTGGCCAATTTTTAATGGGCTGCTTGCATTCTTATAGAGTGTTGAGATTTCTTCATATATTTCGGATAACAGTCCTTTCTCAGATATGAAAATGATTTTCTCCCAGTCGGTAGCTTGTCTTCTCATTCTCTTGAAATTGTCTTTCTCAGAGCAGGATTTTTTTAATTTTAATGAAGTCCAGCTTAATAATTATGTTTTTCATGAAGTATGCCTTTAGTGTGGTATGTAATAAGTTATCAACACCAAGGTCATCTAGATTTTCTCCCATGTTCTCTTCTAGGAGTTTCATAGTTTTGCATTTTACCTGTAGGTCTGTGATCCATTTTGAGTTAATTTTTATGAAGGATTTAAGGTCTGTGTCTAGATTCATTCTAGACACATACATTTTGTATGTGTATGTCCAGTTATTCTATGATCATTTGTTGAAAAGATTATCTTTGCTCCATTGTATTGTCTTTGCTCCTTCATCAAATATCAGTTAACTATATTTATGTGGGTATATGTCCAGGTTCTCTATTCTATTCCATTGATCTATTTGTCTGTTCTTTTACCAAATTTACACTGCCTTGATTATTGTAGCTTATAATAAGTCTTGAGGCCAGGTAGTGTCAGTCATTCTAGTTCTTCTCCTTCAATATTGTGCTTACTATTCTGACTCTTTGTCCATATAAACTTTGGTATCAACTTGTTAATATTCACAAAATATTTTTTGGGATTTTTGATTGGTATTGCATTGAATCTACAGATCAGGTTGGGAAGAATTGACATCATCTTGACAAAATTGAGTCTTCCTATTCATGAACATGGAGTATCTTTCCATTTATTTAGTTCTTTTATTTCTTTCATCAGAGTTTTGTAGTTTCTCTCATATATATCTGTACATATTTTGTTAAATTTTCACCTATGCCTTTCACTTTTGGGGGTGCTAATGTAAATGGTATTGTTTTTCATTTCAAATTCCATTCATTTATCGCTGGCCTAAAGGAAAGCAATTGATCTTTGTATATTAACCTTATGTCCTGCAACCTTGCTATAGTTGATTTTTAGTTCCATGAGTTTTCTGTTGATTTTTTTGGATTTGCTACATAAATGATCCTGTCATCTGCAGACAAAAACAGTTATGTTTCTTCCTTCTCAAGATGTATATCTTTTATTTCCTTTTATTGTCTTACTGCATTAGCCAGAACTTCCAGTATCATGTTGAAAAGATATGATGAGAGGGGATATAATTGCCTTGTTCCTGATCTTACTGGGAAAGCTTCTATTATATCTTCTTATCATTAAGTAGTGATGTAAGCTATAGACTCTTTATAGTTATTCTACCAAGTTGAGGAAGTTCCACTCTATTCCTAGTTTATTGAGAATTTTTATCATGAATGGGTGTTGGTTTTTGTTAAATGCTTTCCCTACATTTATGGAGCTGATCATAGGACTCTTCTTTTTTAGCATGTTCATGTGATGAATTATATTAATTGATATTCAAATGGTGAACCAGCCTTGCATACCTGGAATAAATCGCATTTAGTCATAGTATAAAATTCTTTTTATACAATGTTGGATTCAATTTGCTAATTTTTAAAAAAATTTTATTTTTAATTACTATGGTTACATAATAGTTATATATATTTACATGGTACATGTGATGTTTTGATGCAGCCACACAATGTGTAATAAGCAAATCAGGGTAATTGGGGTATCCACTATCTCAGACATTTATTATTTCTATGCAATTTGCTAATATTTTGTTGAGGATTTTTGTACCTGTGTTCATGAGAAATATTGATCTGTAGTTTCCTTTTAATTTCTTTGTCTGGTTTTGGTATTAGGGTGATGCTGGCCTCCTAGAATAAGTTAGGAAGTATTCCCTCTGCTTCTATCCTCTGAAAGATATTATAGAGAATTAGTATTTCTTCCTTAAATGTTCAGTAGAATTCATCAGAGAACCCATCTAGGCCTGGTGTTTTCTGTTTTTGCAGGCTATTCATTGATTCAATTTTTGATAGATATAGGCCTATTCAGATTATCTACTTGTTGTGTGAATTTTGGCAGATTGTATCTTCCAAGGAATTGGTCCATTTCATCTAGGTTATCAAATTTGTGCATATAGAATTGTTCATTGTATTCCTTTATTATCCTTTTAATATCTGTGGAATCTGTAGCAATGTCCTCTCTTTCATTTCTAGTATTTGTGTCCTCTCTCTTTTTCTCTTAGTTTGACAATAATACACTATCTCCATTCCAGGCCAACATCCTGAATTCCAGACCAATAGAGCTGAATATCTCCTAAACATCTCTAATTGAATATGTCACAGGATTTATCTAACTACTGTTTTCTAATACTTAACTCATTAGCTTTTTTCTCTACCAAACTTACTCCTCCTCTAGTATTTTCTCTCTTAAATAATAAAACCAGTATTTACCCAGTTGGCTCAAAGTAGAAACCTGTAATTCCCTCTTTCACCTTCTTTTCTCTCAATCCACACATCCAAAACCTATCCATCTGCCTTTTAACTGCTGAAATTTTTCATCTTCTTTCCATTCTCACAACTGTCACCCTATTTCAAGGAAGATTGCCAATGCTATGACTGCTAAAATTGTCTGCAAATTGGTCTATCACCTGGATCTACTCCAATTCATTTTAAATTCTAAGCAGGATGATCTTTATAAAAGCAAAGTATCACTTAATTAAAATCTTACAATGGTTTTCAACCCCTTTATGTAAAAGTCTAAAATTCTTAATATGGCTTGTAAGATCCTTCTTGATCTTGAACTTGTTCAGCTTCATTTTGCCAGTCATTTTTCCAGTAGCCCCAAAATGACTTTTACTTGTTCAATTGAAAAGAAACAAAAGTATTTGTAATGCATACCATCTTGACATATTAATATATAGCAAATAACTTCATCTTTAAATGACTCTAATCTATTTGTAAAAAAAATACTCTGATATTGAAAGGAAAAACTTTTTAAAAAATTAATTAAATATCACATAGCTAACTAAAGACAGTATAATTTGTTTGGAATTATTTGGTCTTATCAAAATTGCTGACTGAAATTACTAAGTTTCTTAACAGAAATTGAGTTAGGAACTGCCTTATTATTTGTGACAGCTTTTTTTGTATCATATCTAATGCTAATTTTAATCTGGTTTTCTTTTTATTCAATAACATACAATTATATTGGTTTATGACATGCAACTAGACATAAATATGACCTAGAGCCATTTGAGGGCATTAAAATTTCAGTTTATATATTGTTTTACATGATATATTATTTATGTTGTGCTATTAATTTATATAGAATTTTCAAAAGTAAATACAAAGTAGCTATTTTCTTCTCCCATAAATCTATAACTAGAAAGATAGATGTATTAATTTCATTTTTCTGAGATCATGACATTATCATAAATGATCTGCAAGAACAAGGCTTACATTATTCATTGAAAAATTGATTGTTTCATTGCCATGGCCATTTTAATATGCCCCTTAGATTATATAAATCTGTACTAAGTCTAAGGATTTCAGGGGATAATAATCCAGAGTGATATTATCCAAATAATGGCAACCAAACTAATATTAAGGTATGTTAAATAAAAGGACATTAGAATATAATAACCAAGGATATTATCTAAATAATAATAATTAAACACAGAGGATAAACATGACTAAAAATGTGATTGCATATTATTTTACAGCAAAAAGGGAATAAAAATGTTGCTATAAATCAATTAAAGGCATTGGCATGTCCATAGAATCTATTAAAACATTAATTATAAAAATGTTTTCAACTTAAGGCAAGTATTGATAAAAAAGAAAACAGCTTTATATGTTTTCTATTAAAGGAAGGAGATAAGAGCTTAAAAATGACATTCTATATTCAAAAAGACAAGAAAGGGAGTAAAGTAAATGAGAAAACACTAGCCTATAGTAAAAAAAAAAAACAAAAAAACTAACGATCCAGTTTTAAAAATGAGCTAAAGACTTGAAAGAGATATTTCTCAAAAACAGTCATACAAATTAAAAATGACCAACAAGTATATGAAAAAGATGCTCAACAACACTAATCATCAGGGACTAGAAAATTAAAGCCACAATGAGATATGACCTCACACCTGCCAGGATGGCACATGCAAGAAGGAAGGAAGGAAGGAAGGAAGGAAGGAAGGAAGGAAGGAAGGAAGGAAGGAAGGAAGGAAGGAAGGAAGGAAAGGGAAGGAAGAAAGACACACACACAACAAATGTTGGCAAGGACATAGAAAAATTAGAACCCTATCACTATTGGTAGAAAAGTGAAATGGGTGGCTTCTATGTAAAGCAGTGTGTAGGTTACTACAAAAATTAAAAATAGAATTACCATATGATACAACAAGTGATCCAACAAATACCCACTGCTGGGTTAGCTAAAATAATTAAAATCAAGATCTCAAAGAAACAGTAGCACCCCTATGTACATTGCAGCAATATTCACAATAGTCAAGATGTAGAAAAAACCTAATGGATCAATGGATAAAGAAAATATGGTATATACATACAATGAAATACTCTTCAGCCTTAAAAAAGAAGGAAATTCTGCAATATGTGACAACATGGATGAACCTGGAGGACATTATGCTAAGTGACATAAACCAGTCACAGAAAGACATGATTTACACAATTCTACTTTTATGACTTATCTAAAATAGTCAAATTCATAGAATCAGAGTGGAATGGTGGTTCCCAGAGCTGGGAGGAGGGGGTAATGGGGGGTTACTATACTAATCAAAAGGCATAAAGTTGCAGTCAACTAATATTAATAAGCTTGAGAGAACTGCTATACAACACTGTACCTATATAGTCAGTAAGAATGTGTTATGCACATAAAAATTTGTTAAGAAGGCAGATCTCATTTGAAGTGTTCCGGCCACAATAAAATTCTTTTAAATAGTGATGAAGAAAAGACATTTATGAAAATAAGTATAAAAATATTTAATTCCTCCTACACAAATTTAGATATAGTACCATAGACTAAAAGTATTTTTAATATTGTCTTTAAGACATTAACTTAAAAAAATCCAAAAGATGAGTAAATATGTATTAATCAAATGAAACAAACAAACAAAATTATCAGGAGTTTCAGAGTCTACCTCCAAAATCATTAAATTGAATCTAGAGGTTCATTTTGCAATAATAAATTTTAGAGTGATAAAGTCAAATCTACAATAATGATGTATAGACATGAACATGTAGGTACTATGGTAGTTTTAAAATATGTCCACAAATATTTAAATACTGCTCCCTTCAAAAAGTGGAAGTCTAATTCTCTTCTACTGAAGGTTGGCTGGACTTAAGTGACTCACATCTAATACACAGATTAAAGCAGAAGTGATGGTATGCAATTTTGGAGACTATGTCCTAAAAGGCACTAATACTTCCTCCTTACTCACTCTATTGTTAGACCCACTAGAAAGGAATTGAGGCTTCCTTTGTGATCTGTTGAGAGAGTGGGGCCTCCAGCCAACAACCATATGAATGAGCCTTCTTAGAAGCAGATATTCCAGCCCCAGCCAAGACTGAAGCCCAGGCTCATGTCTTGACTGCAATTTCACGAGATACTCTAAACGAGAAACACCCAGTAAAGCATTTCCACGCTCTCTGCTTGTCAGAAACTATGAGATAATAAAAGTTTTTGTTTTCACTTGTTTAGTTTTAGGGTAATTTATTATGTAGTCATAGATAACTGGAACAGTGGTGAAAAAGAAAACATCCAAATATATCAAATAAAAATGTCAAAACACAAGGAGAAAATGAAAGACATAACTCTAGATACAACAGCTGAAGTAAAAAAAAAAAGACAGATGAAGAAATATGAATAACAGTATTGAATAACAGTTTAATGAAACATATTCAATGGTTATATGTTGATATATACCTTAAAATATATCTATTAATGTCCATGAAACATTTACAAAATTATATCATATGCTAGAGACTACAAAGACCACCACACACACACACACACACACACACACTCACACACCCACACCACAAAGCAAAAGTTATATTGTTCACAATTTCTAAACATTATACAATCTATATAGGAAGTAGCCATAGTTTCTACATGAAAATCAATAGAAAATAAAAATATCTTTAAAAAATATTGAGTCTAAGAAGAAATAAAAATTCTAATTTCAGAATGTTAAAAATACAAAATGATCAACCTTAAGCAAAGACAAAATTCCTAAAACAATCAATTTACCAATAATTTTACAAGCAGATTTTTCAAATGTTCAAAGAACAATTAAACCAGTTATACCAACCTATTTAAATTTCATCAGAAATTTCTTTTGAATAAACCACTGTAAAGAATAGGCAATACACCAAGACTGATATTTCAAATACTAGAAATACACTGAGGCTATGACAATGTTTGAGAACAAAGGGATGGGGACTCCAGGAAAAAAGTTTCAAATATACAGCAGATTTATCTTAACTGATGAACAATAAAAATTATAGACTCTCACTTTCGTCCATGTTAGCTATATTTTATGACTTCACAATTATCTAATACACATTTCAAAAACCTTGATATCCGTAACAACACAGAGGTTTGCTTTCTTTTCTTTTTCTTTTTTTCGTTTTTTAGACACAGGGTCTCACTCTGTCCCCTAGGCTGAAGTGCAGTGGCACAATCACAGCTCACTGCAACCTGGAACTCCTGGGCTCAGGAGATCCTCTCATCTCAGCCTCCCAAGTAGCTGGGACTACTATAGACTCATGTCACCAAACTCAGCTAATTCTTTTCTACTTTTTTTTTGTAAAGACAAAGACTCAATGTGTTTCCCCAGCTGGTCTCACACTCCTGGCCACAAGGGATCTGCCTGCCTCAGCTTCCCAAATTACAAGCTTGAGCCTGTATTATATGCAGTATGAGCCACTGCATCCAGCCAGAGGTTTGCTTTTGAAATATAGGCTCTACAGTAAAACAATTTGACAAGAGTCCTTATCTCTTTGCAATCAATTAAACAACAAAAAAAAGATAATGTTCACTCACTGAAGAGAATAGAGCATGATCAAAATTTTAATTTTTTCAGACCCTCACTTCAACCTGAATAATTAACCAAGACCACTTTAGTAAATGACTTTATAAATCCAACATCTTTATCAATACATGAAAGAGATTTAACATATTATATTTACATAGACAAAGTATAGGCATTTTTACTATAACAAAAAACAATATACTCGGCAAAATCACATAGTAAGTGAAATTGTGAGAAAAATGTGCAACTGGTAATAAGAGAAAAAAACTAAAATCAATTATATGCTATATAAAATATAAATATAGCTAAAAAGATATGTAAAATTTTTGACAAATAAACATGTCATTTAATATAGCACTTTATCTTTTTGAAGAAGTGAAAGCACCTCAATGTAAGATTGTATAAAGAATGGAAAGGGAAACTGTATAAAAGTTGGGGAGGAATGTGTAATCAACACTTCTAAGATAGATCACCTGACCAACCCTGAGAAAAGATATGGACACTCTGGACACTGTTCAGTGTTGTACTCATCACCTCTACACTTCACTGTGTTAGTGTTCTATGTATACGCTGCTGTGATGCAAAAAACAGTAACATTTTAGAAAAAAGTCATGAATATACAAATGTAATTTTGACATTATACTGACATAATTCAACTTTGTATGAATTGTATGCCAGCTAATTCTCATTCAGAATCACATAGTGTAGCTGAACAGATTTTATGAGCCAAGAGATTTGCCTCAGAGTTTCTTTTAATAAATTGTTAATTTCTTTCTTAAATGGAGCCTCTTTTTATGATTTCACATTTTCTCTGTTCAATGTGAAGTGGAGGAAACTTGGATTATTCTATTTCAATATTATGAGAGAAATTGTGAGTATATCCCAATGCACGTAACTTTACATGTAATCTGGTGTCATCTAGGCCATATGATTTTGTACTGTACCTAATCCATGATCACAGGGAATCTAGTTGTTTTGCACATCTCCATATACACAGCATTTAGAATAGTTCCAAAAATGGAATAGGCATATTATATATAAGTATCGGTTAAATAAACAAATGGCAACAATAAATTTTCCAAATGTACATTATTTTTGCTCAACCTTCCAAGTCCCTCTATTTATGTAGGTTTTTCAAAGTATTGCCACTTTATTGTGGTATAATTTACATGCCAATTTACCCATTTAAATTGTACAACCCAATGGTTTTTAGCATATTCACAGAGTTATATAATCATCACCACAATCAACTTTAGAACATTTTCATCACCCCCCAAAAAAACTCTGCCTCCATTAGTAATCACTCCTCATCTCTCTTCTACTCCACTAGGCCTATTCAAAGATTAAGGTATTTTCTCACTAGAAATGTGCCTCTTGTATAAAATTCATATAAAAGGAATCATACAGTATGTAGCCTGCAGAGGAGAGGTATTTATAGGATTCTAGGGTGTGGTTGGGGTTATTGAAGGCAGGTCTTACAAGGCAGAGAAGTGTTTGAGAGTGGGCAGAATTTATTTAGACTGGTGAACCTAGCAGTAAGACGACCCTGAAGGGAGTCTTGAAGGGCAAGCTGTTAGTTTTGATAAGTAAACTAGCTATTTCACAGTCTGTCTTCCAGTCTTTTCTTCCTGGAAAATGCAGCTAAATTACTTTTACTTAGTCCCAGTACTGTCTAACAAGGGACAAATAATTATCTTGATTTCAGTTATACAGCCTTATGTAATTTTTTTTCCAGCAGGAAATATGTTTTAAAATTTTTATCTTATTATCTTAATTAGTGTCTCCATGTAAACTTAATTTGGAGCATGTAATACATGAAAGGGATGTCTTATTTCTGATTTTAAAGCAAACGCTTCCCCATTATGTTCGTGGACTTATGTAACAGTTCTTCAATTTGTCAGTTTCTTATTGCATTATGGTTTTTTTTGGTTTCATTTATTTTTTTAATTTCTGCATATTACAGGGGTACAAATGTTTAGGTTACATATATTGCCTTTGCCCCAACAGAGTCAGAGCTTCAAGCATGTCCATCCCCCAGATGGTGCACACCACACTCATTAGGTGTGAATATACCCATTCTCTCCTCCCCATTCCCACCTCCCCGACACCTAATAAATGTTACTACTATATGTGCACTTAAAGTGTTTAATTTTTATGTTCATTAAGTTTTTATCTAATGTATGGCTACATGTATATTGAAGCTATTTGACACATTCTAAACAATTAGATATTCATTATGGATTGTATCTTTTATTATTCTAAAATATACATCCTCATTCTTCGAGGTTTTTTTTTTTTTTTTTTTTCATTATTATTGCTACCTTGTGTTCATCCTCTGGGAATACCCTCTCCAACTCTCAGTTAACACAGTAGCTCAGTTGACCCCATATGTGGCTCCAGGGTGGGAATATGACCCAAGAACAACCAGTGAGAGTATTAGTAGATGCTTCTGAGAGAAGACAGGAGATTTTGATAGATGGGAAATAAGATCCTTTCTTTTTTGATGTTGCTAAATTGGCAAATGATAAGCCTAGTGCTCCTGGGGTACTTTGCTCCCACTTGGAGACAATGTGCCTGAGAAAGAAACCCATATAAACTAAAGGCTCATTGAGAGGTAGAGGAGATTACTGATAACATACATGAGGAAGTAGATTAAATCAGCACATCTTTAGTTTCTGTAATTTTTTACTTCATAGTTAAGTGATCCAATGATTTTCCCACTCACTCTTTAAAGGGGTTTATAAGTGAATTTGGGTTAAGTTTCTGTCACTTTCTACCAAAAAAACTCCTATTATAAGCACTAATTTTTAATGCTTTTTTTAAAAATGTTTTCAATATATTAGGTTAAAGTATAATTTCAAATAGATAAAACATGTGACCCTAAACCTAATATATAATGAGCAATTATGAAAATTTGTTTAATTCTTTAATGAGAAAACAAGTAACGTAAAAAAGCTTTTTGAAAGCCAGAATACAAGAGACTAGCATTATAATCAGTGAAAAAGGGAAAGCCAAGATATTATTTTGATGTTAGCTTTTAAAAATAATCTTTCAGGGATACAAAACAATACCTTTTGGACTTGTTTTTCAATCAGACAAAAATAAATTAAACTCGGCCGGGCACGGTGGCTCACGCCTGTAATCCTAGCACTCTGGGAGGCCGAGGCGGGCA
>CM052445.1:48365932-48438221 GCA_028533085.1 Varecia variegata | reverse complement strand
GAAATGATCTGGCCAACTAAAAATATATAGAAAAAATTAGCCGGGCATGGTGGCGCATGCCTGTAGTCCCAGCTACTCGGGAGGCTGAGGCAGAAGGATTGCTTAAGCCCAGGAGTTTGAGGTTGCTGTGAGCTAGGCTGACGCCACGGCACTCACTCTAGCCCGGGCAATAAAGCGAGACTCTGTCTCAAAAAAAAAATAAAATAAAATAAAATAAAATAAATTAAACTGTACAGTACCAAAATTATTTACAATGTATCAATGTTCTAGAGATTAACATCTAACTATTGCCTTTAGCAATATAAAATTTTTTTTCAGTAAAAAATACAAATTATGTGTACCTAGAGAGGCTCAGGTAGCTTGCCCTGTTACATCATCAAAATAGTATGCAGTTTTATTATATTTTGATATCATGGATACTTTTTCTTAACAATTTCTACTTTATTCAAGGAGGTTATAACTACATATTTGACAACAGGTATGGAGTGTTTTTAGAGTCCCTCCCTATGCAATTGAAGAATATAAGTTTTCTATCCCTGGATCAAACTGGAGGTCATGTTGAAATGCATAGTTCCTTGCTTAACTGTGATATCCAGCATCAAACATCTACCGCTGGTTAGATTGGATGAGGTGGGCTTTTCATCAGATTAGAATATCTGAAAAATCATGCCTTTATATATTATATGGACAAATGCAGCTCATAGTTCAGTGAAGAATTTAGTATATGGTCTAACAATGACTCTATCATGACCTACCATATACTTTTCTGGGTCTGTATTTCTATCACTATTTACATTTTCCTACTTTTGCAATAAGCAATACAAACTATAGTATGCCTCATCTGCTTATTCTAGTCTCAAAAGGAACGCAAACAGAAAGTGGCTGAAATTGGGATGAGAGAACAAATCCGAGCTATGAAAAGTGGAATGGGCTGATGAATCAAAAGTCAGCTGCTGAAGACCAAGGAGTCAGCCATCAGGCTATCAGGTCAATGCATCCCCAGTGCGACTAGTCAGAAGAGAAAAATGAAAGTGAATAAAAAGGTCATACAGTTATAAACCACACATTCTTGAAATGTAAAGACTTCAAAAATTCTAGGGGAGGAGCAGGAGAGATGTTGGTCAAAGGATCCAAAATTTCAGTTACATAGAAGGGACAAATTTCAGAGACCTATTGTACAACATAATGACAATAATTAATAATATATTATATTCTTGAAAAATGCTCAGAGTGGATATAAAGTATTCTCACCACAAATATAAGGTAATGTGTATGTTAATTAACTAGATTTAGTCATTCCATAATTTATACATACTTCAAAACACCATGTTATTCACAGTAAATACATAAAATTTTATCTGTCAAATTTAAAAAGATAAACAAAAGATGCCAAAAGAGTGAATGTAAAGTATTTTCACCACAAAAATGAAAACTATGAGAAACAATGCATATATTAGCTAAATTTAGTCATTTCACAGTGTTTACATACTTCAAAAAATCATGTTGTATACAGTACATACATATAATTTTATCTGTCAGTGTAAAGAAATAAATTTAAAAATTCTTATTATTTCTTTCTTAGTTGTTAATTATGAAACCAGGAAAGTGAGGACAAACCCATCCCAGGGCCTCTCACACCCCTTCCCCAGCACAGTCCAGGCCAGCCAGACACAAACTAAGGAGGGCACTGAGGGTTCAAGGGTTCTCTGGTCATTATGGACTTAAATTGTACCTCAGACAAAATGGACGTAGCAGACATTTACAGAACACTTGACTCAACAACAGCCAAATTTATACATTCTTCTCATTAGCATATGGAATATTCTGCACGACAAACCATTTATAATAGCTAAAAAAAAAAGAATAAAAGAATAAAATACTCAGGAATCTATTTAACCAAGGAGATGAAATATCTCTACAAGGAAAACTAGTAAATGCTGATAAAAGAAATTATAGATGACCAAACAGATGGAAACAAATCCTATGCTCATGGATCAGAAAAATTAATTTCATTAAAATGACCATATTGCCCAAAGCAATCTACAGATTTGATGTAATCCCTATTAAAATACCAATGTCATTTTTTTACAGAATTAAATATAAACATCCTAAAATTCATATGGAATACAAAAAAGAGCCTGAATAGTCAAAGCAATTCTAGCACAAAGAACAAAGTTTGAGGGATCACATTACCTGAGTTCAAATTATACTTCAAGGCTATTGTAACTAAAATAGCATGGTACTGGTATAAAATAGACACATAGATCAATGGAACAGAATAGAGAATTCAGAAATAAAACCATATATATACAGCCAATTAATCTTTGACAAAGTCAACAGAAACATACACTGGGGAAAGGACACCCTTTTCAATAAATAGTGCTGGGAAAATTGGAATTGCCATATGCAGAAGAATAAAATTGGACCCTTATCCCTCAACAGATACAAAAATCAACTCAAGATGGATTAAAGACTTAAATGTATAACCTGAAACTATAAAAATACTAGAATAAAACCTAGAGAAAACACTTTCAGACATTAGTATAGGCAAAAAATTCATAACTAATACCTCAAAAGCACAGGCAACAAAAACAAAAATAGACAAATGGGATTTAAATTAAAAAGCTTCTGCACAGCAAAAGAAATAATCAAGAATGAACAGAAACCTGCACAATGAAAGAAAATATTTGGAAAGTATACATCCCACCAGGGACAGATATCTAGAATTTATAAGGAACTCAAACAACTCAACAACAACAACAGAAAAAAAAAAAAAAAAAACATTAAAAAGTGGGCAAACGACATGAATGGATATTTTTTCACAAGACATAAAAATGGCCAATAAGCATATGAAAAATACTCAACATCACTAATAGTCAGAAAAATGCAAATTAAAACCACAATGATATATCATTTACACCAGTCAGAACAGGTATTATTAAAAAGTCAAACAAAAATAGACGTTAGTGAGGATGTGGAGAAAAACAAATACTTATACACTGTTGGTGGGAGCGTAAATCAGTCCAATTTCTATAGAAAATGGTATGGGGAGTTCCCAAAGAACTAAAAATAGAACTCCCTTTCAATACAGCAATACCACTACTGGATATCTACCTAAAGGAAAAGAAATCATTATATCAAAAAGATACCTGCACTCGAATGTTTATTGCAGCATTATTCACAATAACAAATATTTGGAATCAACCTAAGTGTCTATTAAGGGATGAATGGATAAAGAAAACGTGATATATATGAGGGTTGTTGGAAAGTATCCAGCCATTGTTAATATACATATTCATATTACATGGCTGGATACTTTCCAGACAGCCCTCATATACACAATGGAATATTATTCATCTATAAAAAAAGAATGAAATTATGTCTTTTAAAGCAATATGGATGGAACTAGAGGCCATTATCTTAATTGAAACAACTCAGTAACAGAAAGTTAAATACCACATGTTGTCACTTATAAGTGGAAACTAAATAATGTGTACACATGGACATAGCGTGTGGAATAATAGACACTGGCAAATAGGACAGGTGGAAAAGTGGGAGGGAAGAGAGGGATAAGAAATTATTTAAGGGTACAGTGTACATTATTCAGTTGATGGTTACACTAAAAGCCCAGAATTCACCACTATGTTATATAACCATGTAAAAAAAACTGCACTTGTACCCCTTAAAATTACAGAAATAAAATTTTAAAAATGAGAGTATGGAGATTCTAAATCAATTATAATATTCTACTATTCTTTTTTTTTTTTTTAAACAGGCCAGGGCTGGAGAGCAGTGGTATCATCACAGCTCACTGCAACCTCAAATTTCTGAGCTCAAGCAATCCTCCTGCCTCAACTTACCAAGTAGCTGGGAATAAGAGCACATGTGACCACACCCAGCTAATTTTTTCTATTTTTTACAGAGATGAGGTCTCATTCTTGTTCAGGCTGGTCTTGAACTCCTGACCTCAAGTAATCCTCTTACCTTGGCCTCCCAAAGTGCTAAGATTACAGGCACGAGCCACCACATTCAGCCAGCCTCACCTACACTGTTCTTGAGTGAAACTAGAGAATAAAGTGTCAGAAAAAGATCATGAGTAAGGACCTGTGAAACTGCAAATCTTTACTTAGACTGAAAATATATTCTTATAGAAAAGCTTGGGGAAAAAATCTAAATTCAGCTATGGTAAAAGTAAGTCCTTAGAAGATACATCAAAGCAAATCCAACATCAAGTAGCTGCAACCAAAACAGCCTTCAAAAACCATCAAGAAAAAAAAAAAAAAAAAAAAAAAACAGCCTCAAACAGCACTAACAGAGGCTTTGGAAGAAAATGTCAATCTTTCAGAGAAGCATAAAGCAGCTTTCACCAAAATCTCCAATATGGAAGAGAACAGTGGGCAAACTTATTAGAAAAAAGGAAATCTCGGAAAACTTTAAACTGCTAATGGAGCAAGTTCTTAATGACAGAGTAAGATCAAGCCTCTCGGTAAACACTTGCTGAAAATGGGCGATTAGACTATTCTTGGGGGAAGACAATATAGATTAAGGGAAAGTGGAACTGGATAATTGGAGGCATTAGAAAATGGAGACATCTTAACTGATGAATCCTAAGGACTTTTGACTTATGCAAATTAAATACCAACATACAAACTCTTGAAGAAAAAAGAAATAAATGTACACAAAATTAACTGAAGAAGCTAAAATTGGCAATGATCTTTAAAAATCAGACGAAAAGTCTTCAAAACAAGAAAGCTTTACCGCATTCAGAAAATATCCAGTTAGAAATTGAGAGGCAAAAGCTCCTGTGGAAATACCAACTTTTTCTTTAATTTTGTAGACCAAAGAAACAAATTTTGAGCAATATTGACTTTAGAGAGAATTTACCCCATAAAGGTAAAGATATTAATAAAAACATCAGTGATACACATGAAGATCTGCACACTTACTAAATTCAGCCAGAAATTATTGCAGAAAAAATTAGAAGAATCACTGCATATTATCATAGACTTTTTTGTCAGGAGATGAAGGCTCATACTATTGAGATAAGAGTTCTGTCAGCTCAGAGAAACCTCAAGAACGTAACTAAGAGAAAATGCATACATCACACAAAAATTGGTTGAAAAACATGATGGTTCTGAAAACTATTTTTCCATCTTTCCATTCCAAATGGCAAAGATCAGAGAATACATCTACGAATACTATAGATAACCAGATTCCTGAGGAAAGAGTAGCATCAGGCTATGATTGTGCAAACACACAGGGCCCAATTTCGACCAGATGTTATCCCTCTGGGTTCCTTCCAGTCTGCCAACTCCATCTTGAGTCAAGAGCAAGACAGAGGCTGCCTTGGTGCTCACTGTACAGGCAGAAGCTTTGTAGCTTCCTTTGATTCAACTCTCCCATATGATAAAGAGCAGACAGCCATACTCCAGTCCTCCAGGTTGTCCTCCTATCTGAGGTCAGATGTTGAAGAGAGATACCAGAAGGACACACCAGAGAGGACATCCTGTGCTTTCCTTATCTGGAAAGTGAGGAAGAAACTCCCTAAGAATCCTCTTCATGAAGGATTTTCCCTGGCCAGCACTATTTTTCACTGGCAACAAGATATGTCTCAATGCCAACCACCAGATTTGTTCCTCTGTCCATACAACCTGGAAACACAAGTGGATCACCCTCCTCCATGCTGATGACATTCCACTGAGTATACTTTGAAGACTGAAAACAGCACGCCATTTTTGTCCTTCTCAACTAAAATATTCTATTTTCTCTCTTTTTGTCTTAATCTATACAATGGTCCAATTGGAAAATTGATAGCTTATAATTATTAGTATAGTATTTTAGAACTATAGATTATATAATATGAATTTTATAAATTATTTTATTCCATTTAATCATATTAATAGGTAGTTTAATTAGAGTATTTTTATTGCTGTTAACTAATACTATCCCAGGTAGTATATTGGTTCTTGCAATTTAACAAGTATTCTATAACATGAACTACAGTAAGAGTTTTATACTAGAAGTTTCACAAGTGAAAAACTAGAAACTCAAGGTTTATTTCTATATGACAAAGGGTCAATACTCTCTGGTTATAAAAAGAAAATCTACTGTTACAAAAGTTTGTTAATTAAAAAAAGCCAAAAAACTTATTCAGCTTCTGTGTCCTATTTTGATTTAAAGGCTATAACATGAATGATGTTTATCAATAATATATACCTTAATCTTTCTCATACATCAGAAAGGTAGTCACTGTAAATTCTGCTTCAATTGGCCTAGGTTTTCTCACCCATAATTTAACGTTGTGGCCATCATTTTTTGTTCCTTGGCTTTTTTCCTTTTGAAAAAAATATTTCTGTATGTCTGCATGTCTTAACAAGGACTCTGGAAACATATATCAGGCACATATAATCTGACGCCATACAGACCACATGTTCTTGTCCTGTACTTAGACCCATGATCACAGGGAATCTGGTTGTCTTCTCCATTCCTGTATCCACAGGATCTAGAATAGTTACCGACATGTAATAGGAACCAATAAATAGCTATTAACTGAATGACAGAAATCAATTTACCAAATGCACGTCATTTTTGTTCAGGCTTGCACCCATCTATTTATGTGTTGTTGTTATTATTCATAAATAACAGTTTTATTGTGGTATAATTCACAAATCATACAATTCACCCATTTAAATTGTATAATCCAATGTTTTTTAGTATATTCACAGAGTTGTATAACTAACACCACAATCAATTTTAGCACATATCATCACCCCTGCAAGAAACCCTGTATCCTCATTCCATTTCTATGCCCCTAAGTCGTATGCAACCACTAATGTACTTTATGTCTCAATAAACATACCTATTCTACATAATTGTCAAAAATTGACACATTCAATATGTTATCTTTTTATGACTGGCTTCTTTCACATAAGATGTTTTTATGTTGCATCTATTTTGTAGCATGTACCAGCACTTTAATTCTTTTTATTACTGAATATTTCATTGTATGTAATACCACAATTTATTTATCAATTCATCAGTTGATTGACATTTGAGTTGTTTCCACTTTGCGGCTATTGTGAACAATATTGCTATTAACATTCATATAAAAGTTTTTGTGTGAATATATGTTTTCAATTCTCTTGTGTATGTACCTAGGGGTTGAATTGATAGGTCCTATGGCAGCTCCATGTATAATTTCTTAAGGAATTGCCAACTCTTTTCCATAGTGACTTCACCATTTTACATTCTCACCAGCAATGTTTGAGGTTTCCAATTTTCCATGTCTTCACCAACATTATTTTCCATTTTTAAAACTATAGCCATCATAATATAGATAACATGGCATCACTGTTGAAACTCAATTAATGATAGATGTATGGGTTTATTTTTGGACTCTCAATTTATATTGGCCCCACTCTGTCTTTGGCCCCACTGTAGCTTTGTAGTAAGTTTTGCAATCCTGAACTGTGAGTCTTCTGAAATTGTTGTTCTACTTCAAGATTACTTTGGCTACTATGGGTCCCCTGAATTTTCATATGAATTTTAAGATCAGCTGATGAATTTCTGCAAAAGAAAGCAGTTGAAATTCGGATAGCAAATGCATAGAACCTATAAGTAAATTTGGGGAGTATTGCCCTTCTGACAATAGTAAGCCCTCCAATGCGTGAACACAGGATGTTTTTCCATTCTTATTTCTCCTTTCGTTTAACAATCTTTTGTAGTTTTCAGGGTATAAGTCTCACACTCTTTGGTTAAATTTATTCATCTGTATTTAATTATTTTTAATACTATTACATTACAAATGAAAATGTTTTTCATAATCTCATTTCTAGATTCTCCATTAGTAAAATGTATACATAAAACATTATTGTACATTGATCTTTTATCATACAACCTTGGTTAACTCATTTATTAGCTCAAATTGTTTTTGTCCTTTGGATTTTTTTATATATTAGATCATATCATCTGCAAATAGAAATAGTTTTAGTTCTTACTTTCCTATCTGGACATCCTTTGTTTCTTTTCTCTCTTTCTTTTTTGCCTCACTGCCCTTGACAGAACTTCTAATACAATGATGAACACAAATAGTGAAACAGCATCCTTGTCTTGTTCCTAAACTTAGGGAAAAAGCTTTCAATCTTTCACCATTAAATATGAGATTAGCTGTGAGTTTACATAGATGACCTTTATCAGGTTGAAGAAGTTTCCTCTATTCCTTGTTTGTTGAGTGTTTTTACCATGAAAATACATTTGATTTTGTTAAACATTTTTCTGTGCCTATTGAGATGATCATGTGTTTTTTTTCCCTTCTATTCTATTGATATGGTGCATTACATTAATTGATTTTCATATGTTGAACCAAGCTTGCATTGTTCAGATAAATTGCACTCGATCTTTTTGTATAATATTTCCATATGCAGTTAGTTCAGTTTGCTACCATTGTTGAGGATCTTCCCATCTATATTTATAAGGAATATTGGTTGGCAGTTTTCATTTCTTCTAATGGCTTTGCGTGATTTATGTATCAGGGTAATATTGATCTCAAAGAATGAATTAGGAAGTGTCCCTCATCTTCTATTTTTTATAAGAACTTGTGCAGGATTAGTGTGAATTCTTTAAACATTTGGAAGCATTCACCATTGAAGCCATATAGTCCTATGCTTTCCTTTATGGGATGTGTTTTACTCACTAACACAATCTCTTTATTTGTTCTAGGTCTATTAAGATTTTATGCTTCCTCTTCAGTATAGTTTGGTAGTTTGGATCTTTGTAAGAATTTGTCTATTTCATCTAGGTTTTCCAGTTTTTTGGCATACAACTGCTCACAATATTCCCTCACAAAGCTTTTTATTCCTGTAAAGTCAGTATCGATGACCTTTCACTCCTTATTTTAATTATTTAAGCTTTCTTTTTTTTGTTTGTTTAGTAAAAGTAAAAGTTTTGTCAATTTTTTGATCTTTTCAAACAATCAACTTTTGATATGGTTGATTTTCTCTACTATTTTTCTATTCTCTATTTAATTTGTTTTCTCTAAAATGGTAGTATTTCCTTTGTTCTGCAGCGTTTGTGTTTAGTTTGCTCTTATTTTTCTTAAGGTGGGAAGTTAAGTTATTGATTTGAAATCTTTTTCCTTTTTTAATGTAAGCATTTATAGCTATAAATTGTCCACTGGGCACTGTTTTCACTGTATCCAATAAATTTTGATACCTTGGGTTTTCACTTCATTCACCTCTAAATATTTTCTAAATTCCTTTGTGATTTCTTCTTTGACTCATTCATTATTTAAGAGTATGTTGATTATTTTCCACAGATATATAATTGTCCCAAATTATCTTCTGTTATTGATGTCTAATTTAATTACATTGTGATAGGGAACATACTATCATGTTGTTCAAAAAACATGTATGATTTTAGTATTCATTTGCTAGGGCTATTGTAACAAATTACCACAATGTGAGTGGCTTAAACAACAGAAGTTTATCATCTCACAGTTTTGAAGGCTGGGGGTAATCCAGTTAAAATGAGGTCACTAAGGTGGACCCTAGTCCAACTTCACAGATGTAAGAAGCAGAATGTGGACACAGATACACATAGAGGAAAGAAAATGTGAACAGCCATAGGGAGAAGATGGGCATCTACAGCCAGGGAGGGAGACCTAGAACAGATCCTTCTCTCACAGCTCTCGGAAGGAAACAATCCTGCTGTCACCTTGATTTTGTACTTCTGGCCCCCACAGCTATGAGATAATAAATTTCAGCTCAAGTAAAGACAAGCTTTTTAAGCGGGTTCTTTCAGGGAACCACCAAACTGATCCAATAATGGCAATTATTTGGGAATGAGACTTTAAAGAGTTCTACTGTCTTCATCACCAGGAATGTGGGCTGTTAGTTTTCAAGGCTACCAGTGAGCTAGAGAGCAGGAAATGACAGTAGGGAAAGTTAACAAAGCTCATTGTTCTTATTGATATGCAGTGATTTTTCTTAAACTACTGCTCCCTGGGTTGCTACAAACCTTTGGCTCATTTCCAGAATTCTTAAAGATTTGTGACATTTTTTGTTGCTTTATGGAGGAATAAATTTTCAAATGTCTTTATTTCCAATATTTTGCTAATATCCTATACAAAAATTTTTAACAAAGCATTTTTGGTAATAATATAAAAAGGGGGGGCATTTTTAAACAGAGAAATTAAAATATAAATGGTACCCAACTTATATAATGACATATTATAAAGCCATTAAAAGCCTTTAAAAATAGTTAAATATATATAGAAATATTCATGATGTAACAGAGGGAACAGCCTGAAAAGGAGTAAAAATGTTTTATAAACTATCTCTTTAAAAATATCCCCTACTCTTTCTGGGAATTAAAAACTGCATCCCTCCCTTAGGACAGTGGTTGGGAGGGGCAGGCAAGTGTCCTTTGTTCTCAGTACCATAGGAGATGGCTCAACAGAACTGTCTGGGCAGAGGTCCAGGTGGAGATCACTGGATTGTCTTCGTGGGAGATGGGATGGATCAGAACCATCATCTACAGTTAAACAGAAATAGCTTGAAGTTGAAAATCCTCCCTTTAAAAGCTCTGTGTTTCTACTTATAGTTAGGAAAACTGGTACTTTAAGATGAGAGTCTGCTATTTTCCTTATTTTCCAGCAAATTAATAAACTCCTCTTTCTTTCTCCTTAAACCACTTGTCCTCATTCTTCTGATGTGGCCTTGGGGACAAGTGCCAAACTTTCAATAAAAGAATTTGGCATCCCTGGGTGGGTCCATGGGCACCCTAGTGGAATAACATCCTGCAAGTGAAGAGGAAGGGAGCAGCCCCAGGGTCAAGCTGTGGGTCTTCGGTGGTAGGAGTAGTGTCTTTTCGGTGTGAGATAGTAAGGGACCACCCCAGCAGTTGCTGGAGCCTGTTTATCTCTGGGGAACTCCCATCTCTCCTCCCCATCCCAAAGCATATGCAGCTCCCCACAACCTGAACTGAGTTGAGAAAGAGTAAAGGGATTTGGGAAGCGTCACAACAGCCTTGGTCATTTTTGTTTAGGTTCCCCAGTGTATATGCCAAGACCCTTGATTCCATTTGGGGGAGGTTTTCAGATCTTCCTGTTGGATTTGTTTGGAGGGCCACTGGGGGTAGAATCATGAGGTTGAGTGGAACTAGGGAATCTGGTTTGGATTTGGAGTTTATTTCTGGTTCCCAGGGAACCTGGAGGAATTAGGAGGTGTTGGTTCTCATTTGAGAGAATTTGGTTCTCACTTATTCCCTTTTGGATTAGGCTATGTTGATTCTCATTTGAGAAAATTTAGTTCTCATTTTAAGTGGTTCCCATTTGTTTGAAAGGCCTTGGCATTTTATATTGTGTTGGGAATTCCCTATATTCGTCTGTGTTTGATTATTTGTGAGTGTTGTTCTAACATGGGAGGTTCCATTTCTATTCCATCTGAAAGTCCCTTGGGAAGAATTCTGGCTGAATGGTCAACTTATAGCTATAAATCTATGTCTAAAAGAGAATGGTGTTATTATAATCCAATATATGTGCTGGAATGTGAGGAGAAGTGACTCTTAAATGAAACCTTAATTACAATTAGAATTATTTTGTCAAAGGTCAGGTGAGTGGGAGGAGATCCCATATGTACAATTACATAAAGGCCTGGGATACAGTTAATGGTACAAGAGGGGCCTCTACTGGTGGTTGGTGGATAGTCACGATACTTTGTTTTAGTTAAACAGTGGGACTCCCCTGGTCTGCACCAGTTCTGGGTGGGCTGTGGCAAATCTGAACCATGGCCTCATAGGTGGCTTCAGCAGGAGGGAGGACCAGTGAGCATGCCGCCATGCAGAAAGGGGGAAATGGGGGGTGGAGAGGGAATGCCCACTGCCCAACCATCCCCAATCCAGGCACACGTGCAACACAGCAAAGAGGTGCCAGCACCTGCTACAGCTGGGGCAATCCATGGAAAGACACTGTGGGCTCAACTACATTCAAGGTTGTGCTCATGGGGCCCCTGCCAGAGGCCTGCAGTTGACCCAGGAAATAGCTCTCCAGGTCCACATGGATCCTGGCCCAGGGCAACTGCCACACCATGAGAGGGGCTGGTAGGGCACTATTGGAACTAATCCTGTAGTCCCATGCCCACTAGATTATGACTGGACTCAATTGTGCCAGAGGGCACCCCTAGCTGTAGCAGGGCAATCTATGGCAATATCAGATAGGGAGGCTTGAATGTGCGAGAACAGCTAGCAGGGTCCTTTGAGACAGTCAAAAGAAAAGAGTGAAAAAGCTGCCCCCGAGTGATGAACAATTAGTGTACTTTTTTATAAAGAGGAAGGACATTGGAAAGATCATTGCCCAAATTACAAAAGACTGCAGGTAACAAGAAATCCCACGGACAAAAAATGGTTTTTTCCAAGTCCAGGACTCAGACGGCAAAGGAGGGGCCTGACATCCCTTGCCTCACCAGTAGCTCTAATCCAAATATTTCCCACAGGAGCCCTGGGCAAAATTGGCAGTGGAGACTCAATTAGTGGATTCTTTTTAATTGACACTGGAGCCACCATTTTTGTCCTCCCAAATAACTTTTTCTCCAGAGAAGCAACAGCTCCACCTACAAATCCCACCTGAAAATGCTCTCCTGTTTTAATGTCTACTCAACAGACAAAGAAGAAACAGCAAGTTCTGTCCCCTCCAAGGTCTACCAAAAGTGAGTAAGGCCATTTAGGTCAATGGGACCTGAGGATGTGCAGTGCAGAGTTGTGCAAGATCTACATACAAATGATCTTGTGCAAATGATATTGTACAAATGACTACAAATAATACTCAGTTACATTGAAATGGTAGGATCCTTGGACTAGGGTGTTCTCACAGCGCTGCTGGACTGCGTTGCCTCATAGGTTTAAAAGGGCTCTCCTGCCCTGTTTTATGGGCGCTTAGTGGGACTTGTGAAACCTGCAGTTAGACAGTTTTGCAAACAGCAGGTTACTTATCTGGTATTTCAAATTAGCAAGAGAACCTGTGACAACTGCGTCAGTTCCTAGGAATGGCAGGGTTCTGTCACATCTGGATCCCAAACTTTGGACTAACAGTAAAGCCCTTATACGGGGCTCTTAAAGGAGGAGATGTGGAGCCCCTGATCTGGACCACAGACTGTCAAAACACATTTGAAAAACTAAAGCAGAGTCTTATGACTGCCCCTGCTTTCAGGTTACCTGACTTGCAGAAAGAATTTAGATTCTGAGTTCATGAAAAACAAGGAATGAGCCTTGGTGTCTTAGTACAGGTGCTGGGAGACATCCTATGGCTGGTGGCGTACTTGTCAAAGACACTCAACAATATTGTGAGAAGATGGCCTCCTTGCCTCTGGGCTATAGCAGCTATTTGTGAGTTGTTATTAAAGACTGAAGACAACAGGATGACAGGCATCAGTAGTCCAGGATATGAGGCCAAGCAGGCACCACAGCAGCAGGCTGAGCTGCAGAAAGCCAGGGCCAAGAAGAAAAGAACTGGAAGTTGCCAAGGAGCCCTGAGCATTTCGCAAGAGTGTTAATGGACCCTCCTTTGTAGAGGAGATAACCCAGCAAGTAAACAAAGTCCTACATCTAAATGTGAAATTGTGTATATCCTGGAATTTATGCAGGAAATCCATCTAAAGTGGGATAAGGTGTTACCGTTTGCCCTCTTCTGGATAAGGGTAGCCCCTAGAAGCAGGCTTAAATTAAGCCCTTAAGAAATAGTTTATGAGAGACCCTTCGTAGAACCCTGAGGTAGGTATGGTAATATAACTATGAGTAAGAGAAAGCAGAGTAAAACACGTCAAATGAGTGGGTCAGATGCTAACCACTATACATGAGTTTGTCTCTTTCAGGTCCCCACCCCAGTTGGAGGCAGAGAAGTGAAAGGGACTCTATGAAGTGCCTCTAACAACTCACACCTCATTGAAATTGTCAAAAGTAAAACCTTGGGTCTATCATGCCAAAGTAAAGAGGTGTCCCAGGGAAAAAGAGGACCCAAGCCCCCAGGGGAGGGGCCAGCCTTTAGGCAATTTAAAGTAGCTGTTTGAGAAGAAGAAAAAATAAAAATGTTGATATTTTTGCTAACCTTTCTTTGGTTATTTGTTCTGTCTATAAAACGGAGAGACAACTTCTTAGTGAGGATTTCCCCAGGCTATCGCCTTTTCTGCTGATTTGTCTCTCTGCTGGGTTTGTCATCCTCAACCTCATTCAGTGCAAGTATCTCTGTATATGACTTCTGAATTTACAGAAGCCAGTCTCTCAGATCACCTACAGGGTACAACTAATAGCTACGTACTCAGAGGTCCCAAGTTTCTTTCTTGCCCAGCCCTGTGTCAGACATTACGTACAAGGTGACAACAAAGACCCACAATCCTACTAGTGTCCTCCACCTCGTCAATCCTCAGAGTTGCAGGTGTTGTTTATGCCCTTTTTCACCTGGTAATCTGTTACATTCTTTATTTTTGTAAATCTAATGCCAAAGCTTTGCAATGACATAAATAAGTATAAATCTTTCATCTAGAACATTGCCCTAATTCAGCAGAAAATAGCTCGATGACAACATTGTCCTTCCTCCCATAGATATGAACGGGTAAAATTGACAGTTCCTGGGGAATCCCCAACAGAGGGAAAAGCCTGAAAAAGGGTAAAAATGTTTTATGAACTGTCTCTTTAAAACTTCCCCCTCTCTTTTTGGGAATTAAAACCTGCATCCCTGCCTCTGGCTAGTGGTTGTGGGAAGCAGGGGAATGTCCTTTGTTCTAAGCACCACAAGAGATGGTTCAAGGAAACTGTTCAGGTAGGCAGAGGTCACGAGATTGTTTTCATGGGAGATGGGATGGATCAGGACCATCATCTATAGTTAAACAGAAATAGCCTAAAGCTAAAAACCCTCCCTTTAAAAGCTTTGTATTTCTGCTTATAGTTACTAAAATTGGTACTTTAAGATGGGAGTCTGCCATTTTCCTCATTTGCCAACAAATTAATGAACTCCTCTTTTCTTCTCCTCAAACCACTTGTCCTCAGTTCTTCTGATGTGGCCTCCGGGACAAGTGCCGAACTTTCGGTAACAATGATATTTATATCACGATTCAGGATTCAAGAAAATAGCATCAGCAACTAATACTTATTGAACACTTCAATGTGCATACTAATATTACAGAAACACTAACATAAATATTAGTGGTGAACACTAATATGTATTGTAGGTAAGTCTGACTCTGACAGCCTCCCCCTTTGCCACAAAAGTACTAGGCCTCTGGATGGGATCTCCTCACTCCCCTCACGAACACTCAAAGCTCCCCTGCATTTCCCAATACATGAGATTATCATTTACCATAACTATTTTGTCCATTTATCATAACTACTTGTTTCACTGTTTGATTTCCCATTAAAATACGGGTTTCCTGAGCAGAGAGGCTATGTCAATACCCCATGCATCAAAGGACTGGGACTCAATAAGAATAAAATAACTATTTTTTGAATAATCACTGTCAAATAAATGAATGAATAAATGAGTATATAATATTTTCATCAGTCTTGTGGTTTGAAGACATATGCAGAACTGTATTAATTGATCACTTACTCTCTTGGCAGACAAGAGAAAAGGCCATCAAACATTATTATCTGCATGACACATTCTTTAGGCTTCCTAATACAAAACAAGATAGCAAGATATGCTCTAGTTGAGTAGACAGAGACTATGTGGGGGACCAATATGTCTTATAAAAATTAGGGTGTAGGGCACAAAATGCAGGGTGATTTAATCATATCAAGGATACTAGAAATGGCCTCCCTGAAGAAAAGGTGATGTTTTAACTGAGCCCTAAATCATAAATAACCAATGCCAAAGGAACAAGAGAGAAAATTCCAGACTGAGAAAAATAGCACATGCAATTTTCCTGGGCTGTGAAAGAATGTGATAAATGTGAAATACTGAAAAGAAAGAGCAAAGGGGTAGAGAGGACAATGAAGTCTGAGAAGTATAAAATGATTTGCAAGATGTCACAGAGTCTTTATAGCCCATTTAATAGAATTTGGATTTGCTCATAAAGGCAATGGAAGGCCATTCAGTAGGTTTAAACAGAGAATTAAAATATTTAGAATTGTGCTTATAAAAGAGCACCCTGGCTACACCATGAAGAAAATGGTGGCATGGACTGAGACAAGGAGAAAATCAGGGTTTCAGAGAAATTCAGGAAGTATAATTGCCAGGACTCAGTGATCTATTAAATACAGGTAACAAAGGCGGTGGAGAAATTAACAATGACACAACCCTCCCAATTCCCGATTTTACAGTAGACTTCAGTGAGTTACATCATTTTCAAACTCCCCCAATCATTCTCTATTGATCCATCATTCCTTCTTTGGATTAATTCCAAAACAGAGTGCTTAATTTTTAACAACCTGGTGTTGAACTAAATCAACTCTTTCAGTATGGACTGCCATTATAACAACAGCCAACATTTGATGAATTCTAAATGCATGCTAGCATTGCTCAAAGTGCTTTACATTATAAAATAATTCAGTGTCCATTTTACAGATGTGAAAACTGAGGCATGAAGAATTTGACAGATTTTCCAAGGTTTCCATAGGCAATGCATATCTAAGATAAAACAATATGTATAAAAGTACACATAAGTGCAATTAATTTGTAAACTTGTTATTACCTGTGTTGTATATGTATCTTTATACATGTAGTGTTTCTATGAATAATGAGCGATGGAGAGAATAAGAGGGAGAATAAATTTTTCAACTTCAATAATAGAATTCTTTTCTCTATTTTTTCAGAATTAATTTATACTTAAGTCATAATATATAATCATGAAGTATCCCAACTTTAGGTGAGCAATACATAATTTGTAATGGCCTTTCAGGACAAAAGCTGCTATGTCTTCCCAGCAGGGCAGACTATTATTTCACACACACAAACACACACAAAAAAATTATATTATTATGCTTCAATGCAACTTCTCAGAGGGGAGGAGCTGAAAAGAAATGCTTTTTATTAAAAATAATAAAGCACAGAGAATATTCATCTGAAATATCCCTCACCCCCATTTTCATTAACTGCACTATTCTAGATGTCAAGTCTCTGATTCAGACTTGGAAAGAGTATGTTTTAAAAGGTTCTAAATCTTTGAAGTTGGAATCACATACATGATTCAAGTACCTAATTACCTCTAAATAATATCTACTAGACTGAGCAGGTGCTGGAAAAAGATTTATGAAGGTTACTCAATTGCATTCATAGACCTGTTTAAGTTTTGCTTCCTTAGGGTGGCCGTCACTAACCATCTTAGGTAACCTTTTACAATGCTCCCAGACCTCCGTAAGTCCTCTTGTGTAGCATTTTCACTGTTGTTAATTCTTTTTCTTCCTCACGACTGTCTGTTCCACAAGGTCAAAGGCAGAGATTTTTTTGCTTCCTGGCATAGTACCAAATCTTAGTTCACAGATGAACGATGAGCACTCAGGCTCTTTTAATTACAGAGTCCAATGTGGGGTTTTTATTCAGAAATATGAGTTGACCCATAGAGAAAATAAAAGTAGAGCTATTAATGACGATTCCAGTCCTTCAGCTAATTTTCTCCAGCCCAATGATTATAACACTTCTTTGGAAATCACTGAAAATAAATTCAAAAGAACAGGAGGGACTTGGGAAACACGGTGTCTTTGAACACTCACCTGGCTCAGCTCCCCTCACCTCACACTCAGGCCATGTGTAGCTCTTCCTGCAGTCACTGCTTCCATTCCTGCTTTTGAACCTGTCTATATGGTTTTCTTCTCACCTCCCAAGCCTCAAATCACAGTCCAAAAATCCTCATCTTTCCAATATATTCATAGACAAATCATCTCACTCCAGATTCTCAAAATATCTTGTTTCCAGAATACACGAGTAATTCTGACCATCCACATACTTACATATCTTTTCTCCATTAGTGATTTCTTAACCTTATGCAAATTTTCTGTTCTTTTCCATCAGATCATACATCTTTTAATAAGGGGTACCATTTTATTATTTCTTTTTCCTTACCAGCTAATTTCATCAGAGCCTAGAATAGTTCACAAGACATCCAAAACAAATTGTAAAAACTAACATAAATGGATATACCAAGCTCTATGAGACATAAAGACTTTAAAAGTTTCTGATCATTAGAAACTTTATTGATAAAAAGCCAGATATGTACACAAATAAATTATATGGAGGCTGCAATTAGCAACACAGTTCATTTATTTCAGACCTTAAGTTTCTTTGGCACTTGTCTCCATTTAGGATCATATGGTTGATTGATCTTGGAGCACCTTCCTGCATTTGGATTATGCAACTGCTGAATTCTTCCCCTTTCAATACTATCTGCAATTTAATCATTTTTAACTAGAGCTTTAATAATAGTGTGCATAAAATGAATATTCAAGTCAAAATCATATTAAACTCTTCACTCAAGTGTCAATTTCCTTAATCTGCCCTCTTTATTTTTTTCCAGTAAGGAGCTAATTGAGTTTCTGACAATCACTTGTCTAATTCCCATGCCAAATCATCAAATGCTCAATAACTGCTTGAATAGATTTGAATTTGAAAACTTCAGTTAGCTGGATCCCCACAAAAATGTTTTTGTGACAAAATCCTGTCACTGCAAGTAAAACATTTAGTCTTATTAGTGAAAAGGTCTTTCTAAGAGACTCATGTAAAAAATAAAAAAAGATTTTTTTCAGCCATTACTAATCTGAAAGTACAAGAAAACATCAAGTTGAACGACAATGTATGAACCTAAGTAAAAATGAAAAGTCAGATCCAAAGTATTTACCCTCTAAGGTTTTATCACATATACCAGTTACTATTTAGAGCACATTTCACACAGTTTTTATTTAAGCTGCTACTTTTGTACAGCTTGAAGAAAAAGAAAGAGAAGCACATAAACACAGCTATTCTCTGAATAAGGACTGAGTGTAAAGACATGTCTTCTAACATTTTACAAGAATACCTAATACCTAATAATGACACACTCCCCTCTGTTTTCTTCCATGAGAGTGAGGAATGAGTTCCTAAAGGAGCCTAGGGTTACAGCTTTCACCATTTATACTTACAAGTATCTTGCCTTTGTGAGTTTTAAAGGAGAGAGCTAGGATTGTCTCTAACAGCCGGTTTTTCCCCTAGTAGCTCAGAGAAAGACACTAGGCTAGCACTGAATTTTTATAGGAAAAAAAAAATCCTATGATCTTTGCTTTATTCACAATGACTTCTACAAAGACATTCTAGAATGATCTGGATAGCTGTAGCTATTCAATAAGTATCAAGCTGTTTTAAAGTAAAACAATGGACCACTATTTATAGATCATTTCTGGGCAAACTTCAATATCACAAAATAAAACTTTAAATACAATGTATTATAATTACATTTATGTTCTAAATCAAATCATTACTCAAAGGTATTGTGAAGTTTACTTCGATCAGACTACTCTCCCAGTGGTATTCTTCAGAGCAGGAGCCAACAGTCACAGAACAACTAAAGCTAAATGCTCTAAAATGTCTCCCTAAATGGGGACAATTTGGTGGAATTCAGTATCAGCAGTAAGAAAGAACGACTTTAGTAAATAGAATCCATCAAACCAGAATCTCGGAGAGACCTGTCCATATCATGATCTCAAAGGACTATTGTTCAACACTATCCTCAAAATAAGATTTCATGCTAACATAATAAATAAAGAATTAAGCATACAGCCAATTTGGGGCTTATATTCATCAACTTTAAAGATATTAATGTAAATTAAATGAAATATTTGGTCCGAAGTTTCCTCTTACTTAAGAAAAGCAATCTAAATATCCCAATATCTTGCTCCCTTGGTAACTCACATCCTGTGGGGACTAATATATAATCACAGTCTGGTTTCAGTTATAGTAAACTATAACTGGATTTCAAAAATACTAACATGTACTCTATTATTAAATAGGTTGAGAAGATATAAAAAGAGGATGGTTGCTCTTTGTCATTGGAGTGGCTGATAAAGGTGAAAGAAAGAGAAAATTTTAGGAATTTTATATTGTAAAATGTTTCATTTTTAAAAGGAGGAGGCAGATTATGCATCACCTACTACTCTACCCCAAAATGTTATTATACTGCTGTCAGAGGCCCTATAGTAAAGGTCAAACCAGTTCTCAGTGACGGGGGGAAACCCCTGATCCATAGCATTTGCTGATCATGGTATAAATACTCTCACTGTGGCTGATTTCAACCTACCAAGATGACACCAACATAATCACAAAATTCCTGATCACTTCCAGCAAGCCGATGTGAGTCAGCTCTGCCAAGCCACTGCCCAAGGATATCGAAAACTGACTGCATAATGGAATCACTATTTGTTTAAGTGGTCAGTGACAATGATCTAAATGTCAGATTTTTCACATAAGATAAAGAAAAACAAAATCCTCTACATGTATGATGAAGTTTGACAAGAAGGTGCAAATGGTTCAGCAAGATGGTGCAACTGTACAGCAGTTCCTAAAACATTTTCCTGTAATAAAAGAGAAGGCAGAGACTGTTTTCAGCAAAATGCTACTGTGAGGCCCAGGCTACCTGAGGACTCGAGGGCTTAGCATCCTGTGATGTATCCCTATCAGTGCCCCTAACTGGAATGAGGAAAAAGAGGGAGGCAGCTTTCAAGTTCTATAGGACCCAGATCAAGACTGCAGAGCCAGGAGCTGAAGCCCCAGCTCAGACCCACTTGTGACCCAGATACGTGATTTCATAGAAAACAAAAAAATGGAAGTAACTAGGACCTTGTTCCACAGCCTAAGTCTCCCAAGGAAAAATCCCCAAGAATCTTATAAGGAACCCTAGTTACTTTTTTACAACTCTGGGGAGAAAAAGAATAAAGAGCACATTTTTAAACATAAGAGAAAACTATACTTTTCTTCTTTCAGGTGGTATCTGTCTATCAATCATCTATCTATAAAGCTAACAATGCTGCCATTGTTATTGAAAACTTACTGCATGATTACTTTTTCACAGGCACAATGACAAACTACCTTATTTCTCCTTAAATAACACTATGAGTTATAGACTTTTAATATTCCATTTTACAAATAAAAAAAGTGAATCATAACAAGATGAATTTGGTCCAAGCATAAAGCTGAAAATTAAGACAGCTGAGACTTAAATCTCAGTATCACTCCAAAGCTTGTACATTTAGTGGTTTTCTTTCCTCTTCCTTATTTTGCCTTCAAGATAAATTTAATAAAATTGAGGGAAAAAATAGGTACATATTTATGTTACTTTTTAAGTAATTTAAATGCCTTTAAAAATATTAATAACTTAAAAGTAATTTCAACTAACAGGAAACTCTTAATTTTTAAGAAGACAGTACAGGCATGAATAAAATCAAAAGTATACAAATATCTAAGCAGACCAAAAGGTTAACATTTTACTAAGCAAAACAAAATGTCTCATTCCATATGCTAAAAAGTAGTTTTGCTTTATGTATACTAATTATGTCAACATTTCATACCTAAAATATAATAAAATCAGTTTTTATGTATTATTCTCAAAACTCCAGCATCAAGCAAAGAAAAATGGCTCTAAAGATGACAAGTGTCTTAGCCCCTGACCTTGAGACTTGTATTCCTTTGACAAGTCCCGCAGTCCCTTTAGAAAGACAAAATTCTTTGTCAATCACATAAAGCTAAGATAAAAGCAAAAATGAAATCTAAGTTTTTCGGCTCTAAATTTTCTAATCTAGCTTTCTGTAGCCAGTTTTTGAGACAATATTACATTTCTGATTGCTGTTTTTTCTTATCTTGAATGAAATGTGTTGCCTTCTTTGTATTTCAACAGACCAGTACGCATACCTTGGCACTATCACACAAGGCTATGATTGCCTCTTGTCCACCATTCTTCCCGCCCTGAAAGTGGCAAGCTTCTTCAACCCAGAGCAAACAAGATCCATCCTTCTATTCTCAGTATCTAGCATAGTGGGATTAGAAAGTTTAATTCCATGAGAGTTTAATTAATGTTAGAAAAACTAATGACTATTTTTGATACAGTTGTAAAAGATGCAGCAGTGTATCTCACATATGTATGAAAATCTCCCTTTCTGTGCCTATCCCATCCTTTCCTCCAAATGACTAAATTCAGATAGTTGGTGAATTCTACACCAACATTTTGGAAAAATCATACCTCTTTTTGTGAACTGGAGAAAATTTGTTCATCTCACCCTTCCATTATCATTATCATGTCCTCAACCCTGCGAAATTCTGAACTAACTACTCCCCCTGCAGAATACCCCACCTTCTTGCTGTATAAATGCAACTTTTTACATCTTGAGTAGTAAAGGACAAATGTTCAGTATCACACTTCTGATCCTCAGAATAATTTAAGTCTCTTTTGTGTAATAAATATCATAAACTATAAGTTGATGTTATTTAATATTTACTTTCTCTTATCTAAATTCCTGATTAAAGGCCCAATTTTATGTTAACTTCTAAGTGCAACATTATTGTTAGAAAAATATTACAGTAATTGCAGTGAATTGAAAAACAAACCCAGAGTTCAATGTATATTAAATCAAAAGTAACAAATACATTAAGAAGAAATTGAGAAACTGCCAATTGAATAATTGAATTTCTAGGCACACAACATACAGTTACTCCTTTCCTCTCTATCCACAAGTAACCTTACTCATTTTAACCCAAATCTCTGTAAAAATGCCACAGATAACCATCAGAAAGAAGTAATGCATAAAAAGTAAGTAATAAAGTTATTACTCAAGTCCACAGTTCTGTAATAAGCACAGTTTCAAGAAATTAGGCGGAAACCAAGCTGGTTAGAGAAGCATAAGTTTTGCTGGTGCTAACATTTCATATAACCAAATTATTTTATAAGCTTCCAAAGTATTATATAACCTAATGAATGGTATACCACTGGATTTTTTTTATTCAGTACCAAATAACATTTAAAATTCATTAAGGCATGTAAAATGTTGACATTTAAACAACATCCATTAAGATTTTTATCGGCCGGGTGCAGTGGCTCACGCCTGTAATCCTAGCACTCTGGGAGGCCAAGGCGGGTGGATCGCTCAAGGTCAGGAGTTCCAGACTACCCTGAGCAAGAACGAGACCCGGTCTCTACTAAAAATAGAAAGAAATTATCTGGCCAACTAAAAAGATATATAGAAAATATTAGTTGGGCATGGTGGCGCATGCCTGTAGTCCCAGCTACTCGGGAGGCTGAGGTAGTAGGATCGCTTAAGCCCAGGAGTTTGAGGTTGCTGTGAGCTAGGCTGACGCCATGGCACTCACTCTAGCCCGGGCAACAGAGCGAGACTCTGTCTAAAAAAAAAAAAAAAAAAAAAGATTTTTATTTATTGAACAATTTACTAAATCTTACAAGATACCCTAAAAAGAATTCTCACTGATAGAATATTAATACCATTTCTGAGAAAAAGGTAAATCCCTCTAAATCTGTGAACTTTTTATTTCCAAGTGAAAGGCACACAGTTCCTCTGTATACAAAAACAAGTTGAACACATACAAGGAGAAGAGAAAGAAGGATGCAAAATCAAGAGGACATTGATTGTGTACATAAATATTAATAAATATGTTTCTGACACTCAATGTACTATGCTACAGGAACTTCAGTATCTACATTTGCATACTTGACTTCCTGACAGCAATGATAAAATTACATCTTTTTATCAGTAATACAAGAGGGAATATTTTAAAAGATAAATACATAATGTGGTAGCCTTGCATATAATCTCAATTGTGTTAACCTTTTTACAGAAAATGAAAACAAGGATTTAACTAAATAAATATTCATTTATATATTAAATATTTCACTCTTACTAAGTATAAGATACCATGGTAAGCAAATGCCTTGGTAAAGAATGAATTATGTTCTCTCCTCTACAAACTGAGAGCAGACAAAGTAACCTTTAAAAAAAAGCCCTTAATCAGTATATGAACAGAATATAACTAATACCATTTCTCCTTGAAAAATAAGGTAGTCTACACATTCCAGACATCCAGTTTGGTAGGGGACAATGGAAACTTATTTTTCATTAAAAATCTGCCTAGAATGATCTGAATACTTTTTAATTTTATAGTTAAGTATCTTCATTAGTTGAAATGAAAATTTGGTATCTTAGAAGTGTTAGTTGTGAAATTATATCAGTACAAAAATAACACTACACTGACTTGATGGTAACATAAAGAAAGACCCTATGTTATATAATTTTAGAGTGAGAATTTCAACTGCAGGGCATCAGAGACAAAGTGAGAAACCAAGAGTCCAAAGATGCAGAGGTTCTAATACCAACTCTACAACTAATGCAGTTTAAGACTTCTGGGCCTCAGTTTTCTCATAGTCAAAATATCGGTGGCTAGATCAAAGATGTAAATTTTAAAGGACTTTAGAAATGATTTATTTCTTTAAGAGTTTACTTTACAGATGTTCCACAGTTCAAAGATTGTCCCTATTTGTAGTTTTCCCTTAACTTTAAAAAATTATATTTATTATAGTATTCTTATTATAGTAAAAAATTAGAATAATTTAGATTTCTAATAGATGATTTTTAAAATTATAGATCTCTAACAATACATGATTTTAAAAACTATGATATACCCATGTAAAGGGATGCCATACAACTCTGTCTTTAAAGTAAGATTGAAAATTGGTTTTAAAGGTGCTCTGAAAAACACTTTTGAGTGATTAGCATTATGCACTCTTTTTTAAAAAATAAAAATTTTATATTTTTAAAGTGTATCTTTTGATATACATATACGTTGTGAAATGATCACTACAGTCAAGCTAATTAACATATCCAGCACCTCACACAGTTACATTTTGTGTGTGTATGGGGGGGGGAACACTTAAAAATCTACCCTCAGCAAATATAAAGTATACAACATAGTATTATTAACTCTAGTCATACTCTACATTAGATCTCTAGAATTTATTAATCCTGCATAACAAACTTTGACTGACATCTCCCCATTCCAAAACCCCACCCCGACCCCTGGTATCCACAATTCTATTCTCTGCTTCTATGAATTTGACAAATTTTAGATTCCAAATATTAATATAAGTGAGATCATACAGTGTTTGTCTTCCTGTGGCTGGCTTATTTCACTTAGCAAAACGTCCTCCAGGCTCATCCATGTTGTTTTAAATGACAAAATTTCCTTCTTTTTTAAGGTTGAATAGTAATCCATTGTGTGTGTGTGTGTGTGTGTACATATATATATATATGTTTCTTTATTCCTTCACCTGTTGACAGAGACTTAAGTTGTTTCCATATTTTGTCTGTTGTGAATAATGCTGCAATAAATATGGTAGTGCAAATATCTCTTCAATATCCTGCTTTCATTTCCTTTGTATATACACCCAGTAGTGGGATTGCTGATCATGTGGTAGGTCTATTTTTAATTTTTTGAGGAACCTCCATGCTGTTTGCCAAAATAGCTATACCAATATACTTTCCCACCAACAGTGTATAGGATTTTCTTTTTTCTGCATCCTGGACACTACTTGTTATCTTTTGTCTTTTTGATAGTAGCCTTCCTAAACTATCTGATCCTTATTTCACATTTATTTTATTCTACATCAGAAAGATCTTATATCATTAACAAAACAGTGCACAGGTATAGGGAAAATCTATATTTGATTTGTATTAACACTATACATGTGTGATATTATAAAATAAATATTTGGTCTTTGACACCATTTCATAACATGCAATTCCTTAAATCCTTAGACTCTCCAAAGTGATGTCTTTTTGTATGCTGATGAGTTCATTGATGGCTGGTAGCCCCTACTTCGCTTCAGGATGAGGACTGGAAAGACCAAGGCTTGTTTAGAGGATTGGAACTTTCAGCCCCACCCCCAGCCTCCCAGGAGAGGAGAGGGACTGAATCACCAATAGCCAATGATTTAATCAATTGCACCTACAAAATGAAGCTTCCACAAGGACAAGGTTCAGGGAGCTGCCAGACAGCTGAACACATGGAGGTCCCTGGAGGGTGGCACACAGAGGAGGGCAAGGAAGGTCCACACCCCTCCCTCCATACCTCACCCTATGCATCTCTTCATCTGTATCCTTTGTAATATCCTTTATATCAAAGCAGTAAACATAAGTATTTCCCTGAGTTCTATGAGCAGCTCCAGCAAATTCATAAAACTCAAGGAGCCCTAGCAAAGAATAAAACTCATGGGAACCCCAATTTACAGCCAGTCTGTCAGCAGCACAGGTAAAACAACCTGGAGCTTGCGATTGGCATCTAAAATCGGGGGAGGCAGTCTTGGGGACTAAAGCCTCAACTTTTGGGATGTGATGCTATCTCCAGGTAGATGTGTGAGAACTGATTTGGATTAGAGGACACTCAATGAGTGTCTGCTGAAGAATTGATTGCTTGCTTGTTGGTGGGCAAAAACTCCCACACATTTGGTCACAGAAGTCTTCTGTGTTGATTGTTGTTGAGTGAAAGAACAGGAAAAAAAAACACTTTTAGTTCATTTATTCTATTCAGGTTTCTTGAGTTAAATGTCACCGTTATAGATAAAAGTATATAAGTAATTCTGTGTTGATAAGAAATGAAAATTTTAAGCAAGGAGGAAAAGAGGGAAAGAAATAGTATTTATATCTATCTGTGTGATGTCTCTTGTTTTTAACTTTGGTATCTGTATAAAGAGGCACTGAAAGCATTCTTTGGTACGTATTTATATTTCTCTCTCACACTCTGGAAGTTATCTCAACTTCAATCCCTAGAACAACATTGAATATTGTGGACTTAAATGAAAAGCAGAGAAACTCCACTAAGATTTTCATTGTGGTAAGACTATGCTTTACATTAATTACATTAATTACAACTTAATTGGTTTTGTTTTCTTGATTTTTTGTTTTTAAGAGACAGAGTTTCATTCTGTCACCCAGGCTGGAGTACAGTGTCACTGTCATAGCTCACTGTAGCCTCAAACTCCTGGTCTCAAGCTATCCTTCTGCCTCAGCCTCTCAAGTAGCTGAGACCACAGGCTCATCCCACCACATCCAGCTAATTTTACTTACTGTTTTTTTAGAGACAGGGTCTCACTATGTTGCCCAGGGTAGTCTCAAACTCCTGGTCTCAAGGGATCCCCTGCCTTGCCTCCCAAAGTTCTGGGACTACAGGCATGAGCAATCACACTGGCCTCAAAACCAATTTAAATGCCTAAATCCCTATACAATCATCAAATTGTAATGATTTTTGGTTATTCTTTGATCATTATCAAAACCCCAAAATCATCATTTCTACAGAAAATCATTATAATTTGTTGTATATCTGTTCAATTACCCTCGTTTAGCAAGCATTGACAGGTTTCTTTGTTGTTTAAAAATAAACTATCTGCATTGTATTATATTAGTCAGAGTTCTCCAGAGAAACAAAACCAATGGGCTGTATATAAACAGTGAGAGAGATTTATTTTAAGGAATTCACTCCCATGATTGTAGGAAATGGCAGATCTGAAATCTATAAGGCAGGGCTGTGGGTCAGAGGCCCAGTGAAGAGCTGACACTGTACTCGTGAGTTCGAAGGCAGTATGGTGGCAGAACAACTTCTTCCTTGGGGAGCCTCTTTCTCTCTTCAGGTCTTCAACTGATGACCTGGGGCCCAAACACATTATCAAAGGTAGTCTGCTTTACTCAAAATCTACTGACTTAAATTACCTCTTCCAAAAAAAACAAAAAACCTTCAAAGCAAGATCCAGGCTGGTGTTTAACCAAACATTTGAGCACTAGAGACTAGCCAAGTTGATTCATAAAATTAACCATTGTACACATACAATTTTCTCATTAAATTATTTATTAATGAAGGCAATCAATATAATGAATACTTATAGTCATTTAAACTTCAGAGGGCCTTTTCATTTTTCATTCACATATATAACATTTTTAAAATCAGTTTATAACAAGTTATAAATTTAAGGATTTCTATAAGCTAAGAATCCACATAAAATGGTGTTATTTTGAAACCATTTCCAACATGTCTAGATTATATGATCAAATTTCTAGCTGGCCTCCAACCATCCCCAGCCAGTCAATACATCCTATCTGTACTTCATTGGCAATTTTTATTTATTGTGGTTCTAGAGCTCCATTTTTTCTAAATCATATTTCATTATATTTTCTTGAATTAATTTTCTATTTCACTAATTGTTTTTTGATAAGTTCTCTTTTCCTTGGAACTGATTTTTTCCCTTTTTACTCTTATGTACTCTAGAGTTATCCAAAACCACTTCGCAATTACAAAGCAATTACTTCTTATGAAAATCATTCCGGCTTTAGCTACACAGGTAAACACTAATATGCCCCATCTACAGATCCTCACTGGCTCCTATCTTTAATGAGTATGTAATTCCCATATCATAAAAATGTAAATGGTTAATTTAAGGTATAAATGTACAAATGAAGAAAAAAAGGAAAGGGCCATGTTTCAGCTTTCATTTACTTCCCAGTGGTGAGGGATAAGGAGCAGTTGGAAATATAGGAAACAATAATCTATCAAAAGACACTACTGCAGAGGATATTTAGCTAATCTATCAAAAGACACTACTGCAGAGGATATTTAAATATAAGTCACTAAATACTTTCAACAGGTCAATCCCTTCCAGAAAAAAAGAAAACAAATAGAATATTCCAGTTTAGCTACTTCACTGAAAACACTATGAAAGTTAATAAATTCCTTTCAAAGTTCTTCATATTGCAAATTAGAGCTATAGGATACTAAAGTGTCAATTAAATGTTATGAGAACATGACCTAGTGGGAAGAGTAGCAAGACTAAAGTAAAATGTTGCCAGTGTTATTTGCAGTTTTACAATTTGCTCCTTGTGTAGCCTAAGAGCACCACTGCCCCTTTAGAAGTCTGACATTCTCCCATCTACTAAATAAATATATAGAGCTCTGCCTGAATCAATGTGGTGTTATGAATAACAATTGTCCAATACTTTAGTTTTTTGATTTAAAAAATGAACTTTTAAAATAAATTCCATTTAAATGTATATTGTCACATAATTTTGGATTTCCTTTCTTACACGTGCTACTTGATATCTAATTGGAAATTTCTTGAAACAATTAAGCTTTTTAATGATGTAGAAATAAATTACTCAAAATAAGCTATTTTTAAAACTCTGTGTTCCTTCTGTAATGTAAAGGATACTGTAGCAATGCAAACAATTACAGCCTTCATGATATCATTTTGCTGTAAGTTGGCCAGTGCTATGTAAAAGGATAAAAGACCATCCCAAAGGGAAGAAACAGGGAATACCATAAGAACAAAAAATGTTTTTTCTCCTTTATCCTGGATTATTCAGGGGATCCTAAATGCCACCACAATTGTCCTGATAAGAGGAAGACACAGACGTGACTACGGAAGAAGGTGATGTGACAAGTGAAGCAAGATGCTGTGTTGCTGCTGGCTTTGAAGATAAAGGAAAAGGCCATGAGCCAAGGAATTCAATAAATGCAACTCTAGAAGCTGGAAGAGATGAGGAAATGTACTCATCTTTAGAATACCTCGAGGGAGCAAGGCCCAATCGACATCTTGATTTCAGCCCATTGGAACTAATTTTGAACTTCCCATCTCCAGAACTGTAAGCGAATGAATGTGTGTTGTTTTAAGCAATCAAAAATAAATGATAGAGCTTTCTCTTCACTCATATACCACAGAATGGTACTGTTATGAAGAACATAGATTCAAATAAGATAAAGCCACAGGGATTTTTTGTCAAGCAAACCGTTATGACTTTACATTATGTACTTAATAACTGTTAGCTTCGTTAACCTATTCTGCTCAATGAGGATAATAAAACCTAATTCATGAAGTTGTTTAAGGACTGAATGTCATATCAAGGGGAAAGTACTTGACACAAAGCAAGTATTTCCCATTCTCTTTGGATCCCTACAGAACAATCCATTCAGAAAAATATACATAACTTTATTGAAGTTTCATGATATGTGTCACCTATTATTAATCCCAATTTCTTTTTTAAAAAGAAGAATGAATTAGTTTGCATAAGAGTAGTTTGTTTAAAATCAAATTATACCATAAAGTTGGCACCTGGCAGAATACCAACAAGATGATCACAGTGTGATTCTAAGGACTCTAAATTATACATTTTTTAATGATTTTGTCTACTGCAACGTTCTGTTACTAAGGAAATGTTCTGAATCTGCACTGTCCGATACAAGAGCCACTAGCCACACGAATACTTGAAAGCTGGCTTAATGCAACTGGAAAACTGCATTTTTAATTTTATTTACTTTTTAATTAATATAATTCAAAATTTAAATGGTTCCATGTGGCTAGTGGCTATGGTATTGGGGATAGTACAGATCTAAAGTATTCTTTTGTTCTAGACTTTTTTTAATTTATTTTTTTACCTTAAAATAAAATACATACAAAGATGACCGTAAGAATATTGAAAATAAGATTAAAGAACAAGATACAAAAATTGGGAGCATTAGATGAATAATAGTGGTGACCAAACCAGAGAAGAGGAGTTGGAAAAACTCTGTAGATTTTTTTTATAACTTTTGAAGTTTTGGAAGTAATTGTGCAATGACATAACAAAGGAATAGTTTCTAGAATCATAAATAAATAACTCTGAAAATTAATAGTAAAAAAGAAAATCTAATTACAAAATAGACAAAAGACATGAACAGATATTTTACTGAAGAGGATATACTGACAGCAAATAAGCACATGAAAATATGTTCAACATCATTAGCTATCAAGGAAATGCAACTTTAAACCATGAGATATCACCATATCTCTATCAAAATAGCTAAACTAAAAATATTAACAACATCAAATGCTGGCTCATGCTGATAAAATGGATCCCTTACATATTTCTGATGGGAATGTGAAATGGTAGCCACTTGGGAAAAAAATTTGAGACCCAAAAATTTTACTCTTGGGAATTTATACCAGAGAAATAAAGTTTATGTTCATGCAAAAATCTATATACTAATGTTGATAATAGCTTTATTCACAATAGCCCCAAACTAGAAGCAATCCAGATGCCCTTCTACAGGTGAATGGATAAATAAAAATGGTATGTCCATGCAGTGTAACATTACTCAGTAATAAAAAGGGGCAAACTGTCAATACATGCAACTTCAATAAATCTCAGGGGAATTATGCTGAGTGAATAAAAAAAATGTTATACATTATATGATTCCATTCACATAACATTCTGGAAATTATAGAAATGAAAAACAGATTAGTGGTTTCCAGAAATTAAGAGGAAAGAGTTTGGGGGAAGAGAGGTGTATGGTCATAAAATGGTAAGATGCATGATCCTTGTGGGAGTGTCCTGCATCTTAACTGTGGTGATGAATACACAAAACTATACATGTGATAAAATTGTATTGAACTAAATAAATACACACACACACACACACACACACACACACGAGTACAAGTAAAACTAGGGGAATCTGAATAAGACCAGTAAATTGTATCAACATAAATATCCTGGTTGTGATATTGTCCTATAGTCTTACAAAATATCACCAGTAGGGACACTGGGTAAAGTACATATGGAATCTCTGTGTTATTACTTACAACTGCCTGTGAATCTATAATTATCTAAATAATTATAATTATAAAAGTTTAATTAAAAGAAAATAATTAAATATTTCTGCATCTGGGTAAAAATACATAGAAGGTCATAAGAAACCTTTGTTCCACCCTTAGTAATAAGAAACAAACTGTATAAGCTGCAAAATCTTGGATTAAAACACATACAGACACATAACCCCACACAGAATTGAGTATGCAAATGAACCTAATGGTACTAGAAAATGAGAGCCTCCTAAAAGACTGTGTTAATCCTTGGTAAAGCAGCATGAAAAGGATGATTCAGAAGAAGAATCCAGATTTAACAGCCATATACAGGCTATCATGAGAGACTGCAATACTGAGGAGCCCCAGCCAAGCACAAGTCTTCACAAACACACCAACTATTTCCCAGAGATCTTCGCCAAGTGTAAGGGTCTATACACCAAAGGATACTGCAGGGCTAGAGATTTGAAAGTGATTCTCTTAGAGGAGTGCAGGGCCTTGGCCCAGTGCAAGGATGTGGCACACAAGAGATTGGGGGTAGGAAAGGAGAGCTGAGAGTAACCCTCCAAGGTACCTAGGTTTTCACTAAATGTACTGGAGCTACTCACTGAAAGCTGAGGTTAAGTCAGGAAAGCTGAAGAAGTCCCCTCAAAACACTGTAGAACTTCGAGTGCACTAAAGTAGCCCTCTGAAGTCTGGGAGCAAGGCAGAAAGCAATCTTCATCAGTGCAGAAGGTTAAGGGAAGAACAGAAGAAATATGAGAACTCCCAACCCCTCCAGAAACTATTACTAGCAGCTGAAATATATAAAACAGTGAAATATATCCTTGTGAAACTTAGCAGTTTAGATGTAAAGCATAAAGAGATTTCTAGAGTTGTGATGGTGGAGTCTTGATCCCAAGCTCTGCTGAAGAAAAGATCATGATCTGCTCTCAAAAAAAAATTTGAGGCCAGTGATAACTTCCATATAACTAAAAGTAAAACAAAACCCAAACTCAGTTCAAATACAGATTAGATTGACTCAGCCGCCACATTAATGGCATGACAAGGGAAGGAATATGCTCCTTTCTAGGGTGCATTCTCATTTATTTCATCTCTCCTATTCTTTTACACATAGTTTCTGGCATAAAATTAAAAATTATTAGACATGTAAGAACAAATATGACCCATCATCATCAGAGTGAACAGTTAATAGAAGAAGGTTCACATATGCCCAAGATGTTTAAATTATCTGACAGGACACAAAGAGAAAAAAGAGTTCAACCCAGAAAGCCAAGAAGATAAAAAATAAATTTCAAGGGAAATCACATAATGAGTATATAATTATCAAATTGCTGAAAACTAAAGAGAAAGAAAAAAAATCTTAAAAGCAGTCAAAGGAAAACAGAACACATTCCATTTAGGGGAACAACAATATAAATGATGGCTCAATTCTCACTGAAATAATTGAGGCCAGAAAACAATGGAAAGTTATCTTTAAAGTACCAAAGGTGGGACGGGGAAGAATCTTATTAGAATTCTGTATCTACGAGAAAGGAAATCTTTCTGAGATAATCAGGTAAACTATAATACTAAAATATAACCTAAAGTGTTATTTTTTTAAATGAATATAAATAGCCTAGAGAGAAACATACTAAAATAAATAGCTCATGTCAGGGTAGGTAAAACCTTTCTATGTATAAAAACAGTACAAAAAATATCAAAAGAAAACAATAGTCTCTAGTTACATAATATATGATATATAAAGGATTAAGATAAGCCTTGTTAAATCATTAATACTCTAATAGGAAAAAAATAAAACATGGAATGAATAATCCACAGAAGAAATATAATTAGGTAGTAAAAACAATTGGAAAAGTTAGTTTCCTCGAAAGTAAGCAACAAAAACAAATTAATAGAAATTATTTCAGTAATATTAACATAAAAATAAAAAATAGTTGTATCCATTATTATAGGGGATATACAGAAATATTAATATGTGGAATAATCTCAGTGGGGTATAAATTAACACAACCTTTCTGGGAAACAATTTAGCAAGACTCTTATAAATGTTTAGAAATTTTTCAGAAAGAAAACCTAAGATATAGGCAGGAATTGTATATCCATGGATGTTTATCATACTTCACATTTAGAGAGTCTGCCAGGCATAGTGGTTATCAGTGAGGACTCTAGAACCAGATAACCTGGTTTCAAATCCAAATTCTGCAACTTCCCAACTGAATATCTTTGGGCAAATCACATAACATTCCTGTGCCTTGGTTTTCATATCTCTAGATGTGAAAATAACAGCACTTATCTATGAGGTTGTTCTGCACATTACACAAGATGATATAGCCAAAGAATTAGAGCAGCTCCTAGCATAAAAGAAATACAATATAAATGATAGCTTTAATTATTGTGTTTATAATTCAACATTGGATATAGCATGACTTTATAATAAGATAATACTGTATGCATTAATCTTTTATAGCTATCAAATATCATTTTTCCAAATGAGGAAATAACAGTAAGACAAAACTTTATATGTAGTATGCTTTATACATAAAATAATATATAGATGGGAAAAACATAAAAGGTAAATACTTCAAATAGTAGAAATTATGTAGGAATGGTGATGATAAATGTAATACTGGCTTATTTGGGTAATGACATTTACCACCAACTGGGATCACAAATAGTACAACTAAATTATTAATTTATTTTATATCCAAAGAGTAATCTTGATATGTCTGATATAAATACTAGAAGTCCTTACAAATTATAAATTAATTATTAAATAAAGATTACCTGGCTTTATGCCCAATATAAGGTAAGTATAAGAATATATTAAAACAGATTATGACTAATTTTTAATATTCCCATCTAATTAAAATGATTTTGAATAAAAATGTTACTTTAGGAAAAAGAAGAACGTAATATAAACAGTAATAGTTTTCTAGCATAAAACTTTTTTGAGCACTTAGTGTTATATTAATGTTATTCTCATGCAACTTGAAAAACAAGGTCTCAAAATGAAATACTGCTTTCCCAGGGTTCTAAAATGAGGTTATTAATCACATCCACTTTCCATGAATATATATTATAGCATAACTTTTTAAACAGTTAAATTTTTCATAAGAATCCCTATGCAAATATGAACATCTCATTATTTGATTCTTAAGATATGAATATGTGAAGCTTTCTTTATGAGCACTTTTAAAGAACTAATTGAAGTAACTTAATAAAATATATTGAGACAGTCATCACTATGAACCTACATTTGAGGTCCAGTTATGTGGTAGTTTGATGTGATATCAACATTTTAATAGCTCTGAGGATTGCATGCTTTATATTTTCACAATAATAATAAATTATTTAAGAAGTTGCGAGTATGAGTGCTCATTCAGAAATAAACTACTTTAGACTGAATGTTCATGTCTCCCCAAAATTTACATGTGAGATTTGATCATAAGAGTAGAACCCTCATGAATGGGATCAGTGCCTCTATAAATGAGACCCCAAAGAGTTCTCTTCTCCATTCTACCATATAAGGACAGAGCAAGAAAACAGGCATCTACAAACCAAGAAGTGTGCCCTCACTAGACACTGAATCTGCCAGCACCTTGACCTGAACTTCTCAGCCTCCAGGACGGTGAGAAGTAAATTTATGTTGTTTATCAACCACCCAGTCTATAGTATTCTCTTATAGCATCCCAAACATACTAAGACATAGGCATGTATTTGAAAATCTAGTATACGCATATTCGGTATATATCAGAATGTATATACCAAAATATCAACCATGGTTACCCTGGGGTTGAAGGGTAGAAATTAAGAGACAACAGGATTTGTATTTTCTTTGTTATTTTCTTTAATATTTTTTCTTATACTTGGCATGTTTTGTTTTTATAATTGTATTTAAACTCTTATTTGGATAATAGCTATAATAAGCAAGTATCAGTCAATTTAATAAGCAGCAAAACTCATAATATCAAGCTTTATTATTTAAATTATTAATAAAAGTCATCTGTGAATAATCCTTTATGTGTTTAAATTTATTTGACATTCATGAGCTTTTATTTTAAATATGTTTAAAAATATTTTCTTCAAAGTCATTTTTTATAACTTTATTTAAATCTTTTGCCTGTCTCAAACACTCTGGTGTTTAGAGTGTTTTCATCTTCATCACCTAGAAGTAAATTTTACTTACTCCTGTGTTAACTGTTTTGTTTCTATATTATCCATTAACTCAGAGAGAGTTAGCATACAGATCTTACATGGTTTAAGAATTTTATGTAGTTTTGTAATATCTGGAAGTATACTATTAATAAGATGAGCAAGAGACAATCAAGATAAAATACTGGGAAACCAGACTACATTGCAATAGAATAGAGAAACTCATTACTAAACCCCATAGAAACAAGAAAGCAAGATTAATGGCTTTAAATATTAAAGATGATGAAACTGAAGGTATAACAAAGCATTGTTGTATTTCTCATTTTCTTCTCATTCTTAAATACTTCTGTTTTGTTTAGAATTACATTTATGATGCTCTCTAAAATTAATAAAATAATAACTCACCTTTAGAGAAATAAGAAGTTTACTCCTAAAAGAAAATGAAATGCAGTGAAAGAGTATAGACTTGGGAGTCAGAAAACCTTCACTTACATACGCTACTCACTTACTCTCTGATCTCAGGCAAAGTAATCAGCTTCTATGATCCTTAATTTTCTCTCATGGAGTTGCTGTGAATTTTTAAATGAAAGAAGCTATGCAAAGTCCATATCACATAATAGAAACACAAAAAATATTACCTTCATCCTTTTTTTCATAATAATTCTACAAAGAGAAAGCAAAATAAAATAATATATTAGCACTTTTAAACTGCTTAAAACCTTGCTATTCTCTGAGATTTAATCAAAAGACTGTATTTGAGAAGATAAAAGAGTATCCTGGTTTAAATTATCACAATTCTCTTTTTTTTCCCCAACAAAGGAGCTATGTGGGGAGAGGTTTCCAATTAAATAGCACCTTAAGTCCACAAAATAATGGATTTCCTCTGTGAAAATACCACATAACGACAGTGAGGACAGTGAAAGAGTACATACAGGACAAAGGATAAGAGAAGAGACAACAGCAGACAAGAACGGTTAACAGAATATTAGAAGATGGAAACAGCATGCAGGAGTGGTAACTGGCTTAGAGGAGGGCTGATTAGTTGGTTGACTTCAGTTTTTATTTTGTGAAACTTGAACCAAGAGTTGATTTTCACACCTAGACTTCTGTGTCATAGCACACGGCCAGCACCCAGGAAGAGTCCAGAAGATGGAAGACAAGGGAACATCATTCCCCCACCATCAGCCTGAGAGTTTACAGAAATTTTAGGAGGGATCTGGAACTTCCATAGATAGTGGAATTGGAGTTAAGTCAATTATATTTAAATATTTCAGTGGTAAGAGTGATCATCCAATTATTATTCTATGCATTCTTCAGTCTGTTTCTGGACTTTTTTTTCCCCGCTTGATATATCCCACTATTCTAGACTCCTGTGCTACAATATTTTAATTAAGTATAAAAATGTTCGATATCTATTAGGGAAAAATTATTAAGATTGATCTTCCTGGGTATTTTTATCAGTTTATTTTTCCAGGATTACTTTAGAAATATTTGTTCTGCTTTCAAAGGAAAAAATAAATGCCTTAGAGCTTTGGAAAGAGTTAAATTCAGTATGTAAATAAATATGTGAAGAATTTACATATTTGCAATATTGAGTATTCATATGCAGGAATATGATATATTCTTCTATTTATTCAAGTTTCTTTTATATCACACAGTATTTTATAGTTTCTTTCATAATGTCTTATTATTTAACATTATATTTATTCCTAAGGATATCCTATTTATTTTCTACCACTCTGCATGGATCCTTTACCTATTTGTTTTTATTTTCCAAGTAGTTATTGTTATCATAAAATAACAATGCTAATATCTAATTACATTCTTATATTATTTCTAATCATTTGACTTTATAGATATTATATCATTAGAAATTAATAATTATCCTGTCCAATAACTATAACCTTAATATATTTATCCAAACATATTAATTACCATTTACAGAAAAATGTTATTAATGAGTGATAATTATGGGATTCCTGGTATTCTTCCTGACTTTATTGAAAATATTTTTGGTATTTCAGAGTTATAAATGATGCTAACAGTGAATTTGGATTTTTAAAATCCCATTAAGCAGTGTCTTTTTATGCTTTATATTTCTAAAAATTCTGGGAAGTATTAATAAGTATTAATAGGTGCCAGTCATATTTTCTGCTCATTTCAGAGATTTATAATTTTTAAAAAAATAAAGTGTAAGGGAATATCTTCTCAATATCAGGAATGAAAGTTGACTTTTATGAAGTGTTTTTAATATATTGAGAAGAACACTCATTTGTTTTTCTTTAACCCATGAAGAAGTTTATCAATAGATTTCATGATATCAAATTGTTCTGGTGATCCTGAAATAAATCCTACTAATTGTGATATATCATTTAATATGTTATTAGACTGACTTTTATTTACATATTTTTACAACAGTATTACTGAAGATAGAACTAGTTTTCTTTTCCTTTGGATTCTCTGTCATATTTTTCACCAGGATAATATAGTACTTGGAAAGCCTGTTTCCTTAATGCTCCAAGATAGCCTAGCTTAATTATTAATTGTAAATATCAGTCTCTTAATCATGTGAACGAAATTGCTCATGAATTCATCTGGTTCACCTAAAGTCTTCTTATTTGCTTATGAAGGGGTATAGGTGCAAAAGGAATGGTATTCTTGATCAACTTTATTATTTTATTACAATTATTCAAGATTCTTCCTTTCCTTGAGTCACTTTTTGTTGATTCAGATTTTTTCCAGAAATTTTAGTCAAAAATTGGAGATATAGCCTCTCATAATTCTGAAAATCTCTACCTTGCCTCTGGGTATAGTCACTTTCTTGTATTACTTTCTCATGTCTGGATTCTCTCCATCCCTGCCCCCTCCTTCTCTCCATCAATTAGTGTTGTACTGATTTTATTGCTTTATTTTTTAATGAACATACAAAGTAATTATTTCAAGAATGTTGATGTTTTTCTAAGTAATTTCTACTTTTATCTTTATTTCTCTTACTTTCCTATACTTTGTTGTTATTTTCTAAGCTCTTGGCTTGAAAGTGTAGGTGATTTATTTTAAATCATTCTTGTTGAATAAAGAAAGTATTTAAGATGATGTCCACTCTTCTGAACACACTATAACCTAGGGCATAAACATATGAGCCCTGGAATCATAATACCAAGGTTCAAATCTTGGCTTCCCCATTGTATTACAAATACTCTGAGTTTTGATTTTGTTATTCATAAAATGGGAAGAAAAATAGTATTTACATAGTAAGGGTAAAGGCTAAATGAGATGATATGAAAAGTAACTGTACTGCACCTGCTCCCCATGCATAGTAGCTGTCATGAGTGGTGGTGGTGGCTGATGCAGGGTGTTCCTAGCATTTAGAGCTGTAGCTTTATTTTATAAGGTTGATATATAATGGTCTCATTGAGTCACTTCCTAAATATCTTAAAATTGTGATTGTGAGTTTCCTTTCTGATCTTCCAACCCAGCCTTGCTAGTCGGAAAAATGAACTTCCATAAGCCAAGCTAAAAGAAGCAGAGGAAAGAAGCAGCCTTATTAGGAGATAACACTGGCCTCCTCCCTCCAGTGCTCTGGCTCCTTTTAAGCCATCTCCTTAAACAAAAGGAGTGAGCAAACAACCAAAATATGATTAAGAGCTGAGCTTCCCGCCCAGGAAACTACTGCTACTTATTACTTCAGGACAGATGATATTAAAATAAAAGCTAATAGATGGAGTTTGGATGTTAAGAGATAAACATTGTGAGTCTGCAATACAATATCTAGATAAAAATCTTCAGCTGCAAAAGTTGTAGGTCTATAGAGATCAGAAGTCCACTTAGTTTTTGAAGAAACAGAACTGCCAAATAAATAAATAAATAAATAAATAAAACCTCCAGGCTTGGCCAACAACAGTCCATGACTGTTCAGCCCAAAGATTAGCCCAAAATGGTACCCACAGGAAGTAAGCTACACAAGCTATGTAGTTACATAGTACATGCATGCCCACATTATTTGCTGCTTATTTGAAATTCAAATTTAATTGGGCATCCTGTATTTTTCTTTGCATGGAATCTTCTCTAATACCCATCTCATGCGCGCCCAATGGATCACAAGAAAAAGAGAGGATTCTCTAGCAGAAAAACTCAGGCCACATTGGCTGACAAGGTTCTTACTCTATTGCCTGGGAAAAGACATTTCTATATTTCTATACATTTCTTATTTCCTCATCAAATATTAATTAAGTAAGTGCTACACGCTGGAAAGCATCCTAATTTCTAAGGACATAGTAGGGAAGAAAATAAAGTCCTGGTCCTCAAGGATTTGCATTCTAATTGCAAGAGCAGACAATAAATATATAAAAAATATGTCAGTGCTATTAGAAATAAAATGAGGGGTAAAATGGTGGTAAGAGTGAAAGTGAGGGTCTATTTGATATAGGATAGGCTGAGAAAATCTGTCTCTATCTGAGCAAAGAACTAAAGGGAAATGAGGGCATGACCCAAGAGGATAGCTAAGGGAAGAGTTTCCTGGAAGAGAAAATATTGAGCACAAATGAAACACAAAAAGGAATCAAGGATACAAAACCAATTAGTGACTGTTCTAGTGGAGCTCACTTCCTATAGAGACAGGCAATAAATAAATAAACACAAACACATGAAAAATATTGGACAGTGGTAATTTTTACATAGAAAGTTAATGCAGGCTGATGTAGAGAAAGTATTCCATGTACCTATTTTAGACTGAAGTGTCAGGAAGGACCAACCTTAAGATTTGAGATGCGGCTACTTTCAGGATGACTGCCCCTGATTGGGCTGCCTCTGAAAGGTGGCAGAAGAGGAACTGTGCCAGACAAGCCTTATGGAAGAAGAAGTAAGCAAACAGAGAGGGCTAAAATGCAAAACAAACATATTTCAATGCCACTGTGATATACATGGCTCAGTACCAGTGAGGCAGGAATTATTAAAAAAAAAAAAAAAGCAACTGGTGAACCATATGCAAAAATAAGTGACAGAAAACCTGCTGAACCCAACGTGTTAAGGAAAGCTTAATTTTCAAGACATACTGGATGAGGAAGATATGGCAACACTGACAAAGAAGAAGCATTTGGAGAATTATAAGGAAACACCATAGTGTTTCTCTTTCTCTTATCTAAGTTTTATTCTTGACTTTCTCCTCCTTTCACTTTTCTCACCTTCTCTTATTTCAGTATTGCTTTCTTTGCTCAGGACTCAGATTTTATCTTCCAAGACCCAAACACATATTATCTATTGAACATAATAGTACACTGATCTGTCAAATTCAACCATGCTGAACCTGAACTCATTATTATACCTAATACCCTCTTCCGACTCTTTAATAACAAGCATCCAGTTACCTGAGGTGGAATCCCAAAGCCATCTTTGACTGGTTCTCCCTCCCACACAGACCATAGTTTAATAGTGTCCATGTCCACACACTGTACCTCCAAAAAATTATTAGAGTAAGTGACTGGGAGACAAGACTGAGACGGGATGCAGGGGCATGAAAGTCAGGTGCAGGTATTACAATAAACAAGTTGCAAGCAGACGTTAACTAGAGGGGCTGATAACCACAGACAGGAATCAGCTTTTCAGCTATCTCTGGCACCTTATGTGAACTTTGCCTAGCTACAATAACATTTACATTGTTGTTTTAAATTTTCTCCACCATTGAAATCACTATGACACCTCTGAAACAACCATATACAGTATGAAAATGGGATAGAACACAATTCTAGGAATTACTACCCAAATTATTAGCAAAAGCCAACCTCTTGGCCTTGAATATTCTTTCCCTCAATTAGTAAGACCACAAAAGATCTAAAACCACTTCCTCCCAGCAGTTGCTCTTTTTGAGCTGCCCACTGTCTTTCCTGAGACTGCGCTTTTGCTTTCAATAAAGCTGTCTCTTGCCTGGCTTACATAATGCATCCTGAAATCCTTTTCCCAATGAACAACAAAAACTTGGAGAAACCTCCAAACAAAATCATCCTCGGTCCCATATCTTTTCATTTCCTCTGGAACTCCCTAAGCTCCACATCTTATCATCGATCACCTGAATAATTGCAGCAGCTTCCTAACTGGTTCCCCTATGACTACGCTGCTCACCATTTCACTCACCTTCCACACTCCTAAGAGTTAATTTTTTTTAAACTCAAATATGGATATTTTACAGCCATATTTAAAAGCATGATACTATCCCAGATTCCCATCCTACATTTCTGCCCTTTCATCTCCATGTGCCTCTGGCTGTCCTCATCCCAGGTCACATCCCAGTCATGGTGGAGTCCTTGCCTCCCGCCTCTTATGCAAACCAACAAATCATGATCCCTTACACCTGGAACCTCTGTCCAACCAATTCCCTACCCACAAGGCACATGGCTCTTTTTTCCTCCTTCATTCAGTCAGTCTGTCAGTCAACAAGATACGCAATTTAAAATTTCCTGGGGACAAAAGAGAAAAAAAAAAAAAGTAAAGCAATAAATTTTTAGGCCAGGCACGGTGGCTCACTCCTATAATGCTAGCACTCTGGGAGGCAGAAGGCAGGAGGATTGCTTAAGCTCAGGAGTTCAAAACCAACCTGAGCAAGAATGAGGCCCCATCTCTACCAAAAAGAAAAAAATCCGCTGGGTATTGTGGCACATGCCTGTAGTTCCAGGTACTCAGGAGGCTGAGGCAGGAGGATTGCTTGAGCCCCGGTGTTGGAGGTTGCAGTGAGCTACAACGATGTCACTGCACTCTACTCAGGGCAACAGAATGAGACTCTGTCTCAACAACAACAAAAAAAAAAAAAAATTAAAAATATTTTAAAATGTGATAAACACTAGGAAGTAAACAAAAAAGGGCTTTAGGTAGGGATCTCCAAAAAGCAATATTTAATCCAACAACCCAAGAATGGAAAGCAAGTAGCCAAGATAAAAGTTGGGGGTTGGTGTGAGGGAGCATTAAGGAGAGGAAACAACCCTAAGATAAAACAGAGCCTAGAGGCCATGGTGAGGAGTTTGAATATTAGTCTAGGTGCAATTAGAAGTCAATGGAGACTATTCGGCAGGAGAATACATCATCACATTAAAATTAAAACTGGGAGAAATATCAAGAATGACTATTCTCATATATATTTTAAACGGATTGAATTTATTTCTTTATAAATTCTGACATTGATACCACCAAATATAACCCCAAAACTGTTCCCTTACAAGCCTTACAGAGCAACATTTCCAATCCTTTATCTTCCACCTCTCAAGTCTATACCTCAATATATGCTACTTAAATGGCTTAGATTTTTATAGACTAATCTGTGTAGAACAAAATTTGTACATAGTTAGGAAGGTGAGTATATACCCCATTTATAAAATCAAGTTAAATGCAATAAATATGATTTTGGAGCATGAAAGAGAAAAGGAATATTTAAAACAACTAAAAAATGACTGTCATTCTTTCCATAGGAATTAGAACAAGCAGAGTAATAATGAACCATTATTTAGAGAACATTAAAGGAACTAACAAAGTTGCCAGGCCAGATTAATTTGATAACTTTTTTTTCTTCGTAGTGGAGAATTCACTGGTTAAAAAAAAAATCAGAAGCATAAACTACAACTTCAGTAGGATATCTGACACATAATAACCTACAGAAAGATTTTAAATCAAGTTTGTTTGGACAGAAATACGATTAAAATGACTCAAAGTTAGATCTATGTATAAAAGTGTAAAGCATAATTATAAATGGCCATATATCTTCCTTAGTAGTTAAAAACAAGCATTGTTCCATAAAGGACCATTATTGGTTTTAAATATCTTTTTTTAAAAAACAACCTGGAGGACAGAAGAAAAAGGTATAAATTGTTTTTTATGTATATGTAAAAGGGAAGAAAATAAGCAAAAAAGCAATAAGCTTTTAAAGAAAAAGGAAGTAAGAGAGGGGAATAATTGGTCAATAAGGACATTTTGAATCAGAAGACTCAATTTCAAGTTAAGAACATGCCACCAATTAAATATTCCTAGAACATATATGTTGAAATAATTTGTAATTTTAGTTTCCACCTTTTATTTTTATTCCTTTGCAGAAAGCAATTTTGTTTGAGAATTTTTATTTAATACTAATATTGCACTTCCTAGCCATATTATTATCCTCTATTTAGATTTAGCGGTAAAAGATTACAAGATCCATTTTTTTTAAGCAGTATTTCTTTATTTTCCCTATTGGGGAAGGAACCATTGGGAATACAACTTTAAATAAAGTAGTCAGAGAAGACATTATAAGAAAATGCAAAGATTTGCAAGTTATCTAGTAGGGCTAGGGGGTAAGATTCCAGGCAGAGGAAAGAACAAATGCAAAGCTCTGAAGCAGTAGACTGCTAGTGTGCTTGAGGAGATGTAAGGAGGCAACAGCTGCTGGAACAGAGTTAGAAAGTGGAGGGAAATTATGGATGACATCAGAGAGATGTCTGGATTGAGCAGAGTTTTATAAGCCATAGCCCGACTCCTTTATCCTGTGAAATGGGTGCCATTGGAGGGATTTGAACACAGAAGTGACATGATTTGATGCTTTAAGGGACCCTCGTGGTTAATGTGTCAAGAATAGGCTGCAGCAGGTAAAGACAGAAACAAAATGATCAGTCAACACAGTGCAAGAATCTAGGTAAAATAAAACAGTGGCTTGGATCAGTCTGACGGCAGTAGAAGGGGTAAGATGTACTTAGATTGTGGACATCTTTGGATTAGAGCCAATAATATGTGTTCCAATTAGGTAGGGTATGAGAAAAAAGACAGGAATCAAGTATGACTCCAGAATAGAATTTCCATTAATAAAAATGGGCAGGATTTTCAGTGAAGCAAATTTGGGGAATAAGATCAGGCACTCAATTTGGAACCTGAGATATCTATCAGAAATTCAAATAGGGATGGATGTCAAGTGTTCAGCTGGGTATATTAGTCAACACTTCAGGACAGAGGTCCAGGATGAATATAGCAGTTTTGATATGTAAAGTTGTACAACTTGATGAAATAATTTTTTTAAGTGAGCACAAAGGAAAAGAAGAAGAGAATTAAGAACCAAACCTCAGCACAGTTAAGAGTTACACTGGAGGAGATGAAGAGGAACAAAAGAGACCAAGGAAGGGCAATTAGTCAATAAGAGATGAAAAAAAAAAAAAAAAAAAAAAAAAACCAAGAAAATTTAGTACCCTGGAAGCCAAGTGAAAAAACAAATTTCAAAGAAAAGGAGAGAACACCCTGTCTCATGCTGCTGACAAGTCAATTAAGATAAAGACAGAAAATTGGCTGTTGGATTTACCAATGTGGAGATCTTTGGGGATGTTGATAAGAAGTGTGTCTCTGAAGTGACACAGGTGAAAGTCTGTTGCAGTGGATTCAAAGAGAGAGAATGAGAGAAATTGCAGACAGCAAATGTAGACAGCCCTTTTAAATATATATTTTTACCCCATGAAAGGAAGGTAAAAATGGAGCAGCAGCTGAGGAGAGTATATTCAAAATAGTTGTGGTGTTGTGGGGTTTTTCTGATGGAAGAAATAAGAGTTTATCAGCATGTTGATAGGAATAAGTAAAAAAGAAGAAAATAATGAAAGAAGGGAGGAATAATTTCTTTAGGATAAGAGGGGATAGATCTGTGTACAAAAAGAGGAGCTGGCCTTTGCCAGGAACAGAAAGAGGTAATTCATAGCAGCAGGAAAGGTGACAGAGTACAAAAAATACAGGTACCCTGAAGGATAGAGATGGGTGGCAGGAGTTTTTGCAGGTTTTCTTCTGATTGCCTTTCTCTGCGCAAAATGGGAAACAAAGACATCAGCTGAGACTAAAGATGGAAGTGATGTTAGCTCTTTCAGGAAAGAGAATATAAAACAAGGGTCTGAGAACATGAAAGAGTGAAGAGATGAGGGAAATACAGCAGGACTACCTGGCAGCCTTGAGGGCCCCCTTGGAAGTTAGTTATTAATTTCAAGAATGGATGTGTGTTTTTCTCTAGCCATTTTCTGCTGGACTAATGTAGGCATGGAGTAGGTGAAGCATTCAACAGGACTTTGCTTTGACCAAGACAGTGTGACAAAGCAAAAGAATAATATGATTATGATTGGCAACAAATCTAAGCTACATAAGGAGGGACATGATTACATGAGTAGTTGAGAGAAACAGTAAAAGGATAGACCAATGGGGTCAAGAAATCATTACAAAAAGATCAAGAGAATCATCTGGGGAAAGGATGTAGTAATGATAGGGGAGTGCTATGCTTGAAACTGAAATTTTGGACGAGTTTCAGTTATTTATAATGATAGGGAACAAAGTACGTCCATGGAATAAATGGTTGAGAGAACACAGAGGACAAGATTATTGGAAGAAAGGACATTAAGAAGCCAAAAAGTTAACACATTAGAAGAATCATGGTGATGGTTAATTTTAATGTATAAATTTGACTGGGCTAAGGGATGCCCAGATAGCTGGAAAACATTATTTCTGGGTGTGTCTGCGAGAGTATTTCTGGAAGATATTAGCATTTGAATTGGTGAACTGAATAAAGCAGATGGCGCTTCCCAATTTGGGTTGGCATCATCCAATCCCTTGAGGGGCTGAACAGAACAAAAAGGTAGAGGAAGGATGAAATCGAGACATCCACATCCTCCTGCCCTTGACAGAAGTGCTTCCATTTCTTAGGCTTTCATATTCAGACCAGGACTTATACCACTTTTCGAACCCACCTGCCTCCACCCCAGATTCTCAGGCCTTCTGACTTGGACTGAATTACACCACCAGCCTCCCTAGTTCTCCATCTTGCAGAAGGCAGAACATAGGACTGCTCAGTCTCCATAACTGTATAAGCCAATTCCTATAATAAATCTTCTCTTACATACAGCACGCTCATGCGCGGTGTCTCTCTCTCTCTCTCTCTCTCTCTCTATATATATATATATATATATACATCCTATTGGTTCTGTTTCTCTGGAGAGTCCTGACTCATAAAATCATCTTTGTTATATAAGTTACCAAAAATTATGATCACCAGGAACTAGTGTTTAGAGATGACAATGAGCTAGAAGTTTCAATTTTTAAGGAATGATAAAAGATAAATCAAATATTATCCATTAAGGAATTTTCTAACCCAGTGGAGCAGAAGTAAAAATATATAAATTTAATGTGATATAACAAGTGCCAAAATAGAGATATGAACCAAGCACCACAGAATGATAGAGAACAAGTTGATTGTTAAGTACTCAACAGATATCAACAGATGAATGAACTTTGGGTTTGGTGAATATAGTGGGTTGAAAAGTGGTCCCCCCAAAAGACATGTCCACCTGGAACCTGTGAATATGACCTTATTTGGAAAAGGGGTCTTTGCAGCTGTAGTTAAATTAACAATCTTGAAGTGAGAACAAGTAGTCCTTAAATGCAATGATTTACAACAGACAAAATAGGCAAAAACACCAACACAAAGAAGATGTGAAAACAGAGGCAGAAACTAGAGATACAGAGTTATGAGTCAAGGACCACCTGAAGCCCCCAGAAACTGGAAGAGGCAAGAAATGGAATTCCCCCTAGAGTCTCTAGAAAAAGTAAAGCCCTGCTGATACCCTGATTTTGGACTTCTGGCCCTCTACAATTGGGAGAAAATAAATTTTTGCTATTTTTAAGCCACTCAATGTGTGATCGTCTGTTACAGAAATGAATAGAGTGAAATGAATTTAGTGGGAAAAAGTCTCACAGAAACATTTGACCTGAATCTTTAAAAAATGGAAAGGAGTTTGAAAAGGCAAGAATTTAAAGTGGGTAGTGGAATATTATTTCAGACAGTATGTTCAAAGGCAAGGAGTAATGAAGGGACATGGCGTGTTTCAGGAAAAGTGAAAAGATCACGGCAGCAGGACATGTGGCACTGGAATGTAAAACTAGGTTACATGCCAAATAGTTCACACCTTTCACAGTAAGAAGTTTGCAGTCTATCTTCAAAGATTCCTATGAAGCAATGAATATTTTAAAGGTGAGTTACATAATAACTGCGGGGATGAAGGTGTAGAGGAGTGAACATAATTCCTGATAATATGAAGTATGGACTGGAGTAAAAAAAAAATTCTGGTGACTAGAGGACCAGTTATACAGATAGCGTATTACCCAGGAAAGTAATGGCAATGGCCTAATCTAAAGCAGAGGCCACAGGCTGAGAAAGAGATCATTGTGAGCTATCACTGACAGCACTTCATGACTGGTTGGCTATCAGAGGAGAAGTAGAATTTGAATTAAGCACAGAGGTTTCCATCTTGGAGAAAAAGAAACAGGTTTGGGTGGAGGTTGAAGCTGAACATGATTTTCATTTTGAAATTTAAAGTGCCTGTGGGAAAAGACTAGTAAACAAATAAAAAAGAAGGGAGTTTGGTGGGGGAAGGGAATTCATATCTGGGTTAAAAAAAGTGAAGTGCTGCAGGTAGATGGTGAATATAAACTGAATACTTAAAAATGTTAAAAATGCAGGGAAGAAACAAGAAGAGAAGCAAAGAAAAAAGTTGTTTGACTATTTTCCTTGAATGAAGGAACATTTAGCCATTTCTCTCTGGGCTGGACCTAGATAGATCATAAAGTAAGTTAAACTTGTATCCATCTTTTCTTTAAACAAGTACACTTATTCCTATTGTGCCAAGGAATTGAAGCTCTGATTTAAAATGTAAATTGGGTAATAACACAATAGTCAATGAACATTTTTTTATAATTAGTTTACCATATTGCTTAACTAAGACTTACCCAGGCTAAATAATTAAACCTACGGGCTAAAACATCTTGATATGGATTGGAAATTAAATAAAAAACAAAACAACAAACAAAACCCTGAGGGGATACTACCTAAATATCCTAGTTCACCATATGCCTGTTTTACTCAAATATATAAAATCATTACCTTTCCCCTAAAACTAATTCTGAAATTTCTTATTTCTCAGTGGCACTCTCATTTTTCTTGGTGTCCAGGCCTCAAAGCTAGAAATTTCTTTTCTTCCCCACCAAGCAAAGTACCTGATGACTCATCCTGATACATCTCTCTCAAATTCACCCATTTTATTCTATTTCCAACCATCATCCTAGTGTACCACCTTATTCTTAAACTCCGTGACCCTAAAATGACCCCCCTCCAATTATTCAAACTTGTACAAAAATAAATATTCTGATTTACACATACTATCCTTTATCATAATAATTATCTCTTACTAAATAACCATTGTATTATTTATTTGGCATTTAAGTAAATATATAGAACACATGGGTATATAAAAAGAGCTATACTATTTCTAACTTAGATGATTCACCACTTCACCTTTTTTCTTTTAATAATTCAATATATGCATATGGTACAAATTTCCAAAGATGCTTAAGAGTGAACAATGAAAAATAAGTCTTCTTCCTATCTGTGCTCCTAATTTTCCTATTTTCCTACTCAGAGACAATTAAATTGGTAGCAGTAATTGCAAGTATTTTTGTATCTGTAACTACATTTCCATTTTCCCAGAGCAATTAGGTTTTGCTAAAATGTTCTCCCTAACACAAACATTTGTCTTATTAGAAAGGAAAGAGGGTTTATAATTTGGCTCCTGTTAGGCTTAAAGAATTCACCCTCCCCAAACTTCCATCCAAACCTCCTATAAAACCCAACCCTCTGCCCTTCCTAGGGCACATAACCTTTGCCAGACCCCTAGGGAGATAAAGGAATGGAGGTTCCCCAAGAGGGGAACTTACTTTCCTTATCCCTCCCAGTTGTTTGAAAAGAATTTATTTGCTCCTCCCAGAAAAACCCTCTATAAAACCCAAGGCTCTCCCTCTTTTCTCTCCTGGACACCTATTTTGGCCTCCACCCATCTGTACCCAGATGCTCAAAATAAAAAGCATTTTGCTACACATGAGGCTCTGGAGTTAGTCCCTTGCATTATAAGATGCTATATGTAAAGGAAACTAAAATAATTTTAAAATGTGCTCGTTTGGAATAAACAAAGTAGACTGTAAAATAAGTTAAATGTTCACTCACTATTCTAACTGAAATAATTTTAAAAGCAAAAAGAATATGGTTGGGTATAACTCAACCGTATGTATTACTCACTTATTCATTCAACACACCTCAGACTTTATTTTGTGGCACTTATTTCTGTCTTTCTTTTAAGACCCAATTCAAGTTGTTTTCAACTTGCCTTGGGGAACCACTTCACTCTTCTAATCTCTCATAGCAAGTGATACTTTTTGGCATTATGAAGGAAAACCTTACAAGAGTGTCAAAGTGAAAATCAAGCACAGTACCATCTGAAAACACTTTCAAACCTCTTAATTCACCCATAAAAGACAGAATATCAGCTTTATATCAAACTCAGCCCTGGGAGATGCTTCATACTGAGAAAATCATCATTATCATATACACGGTAATAAGAATATGAAAACTTGGGACAAGAGGTCCATTTATCCCATTGTATATACTCTCTGGGTCATATTCTCCCCACTAATGTAATAATTTAATTTGTTATATGTATTTCTCTCTTGCTCTCCCTCCTTCCACTCAAAAATTTATAGTGGAATAAAATGTGTATGTAATGCATTTTCTCCAAGTATGATGTCTTGTTCATTTTTTATAGACCTATCTCCTCAGCCACATTGTTATTATCCCTATAGAAACCTCTTCAAATGTCCAGTGTAAAAATATACACATGGTAGTGTCTTGGCAAATACTTTCTGGTAACATTATTTGGTAGGACATCATTAACATATGGATTCTTGAAGTGATGACAAAAAATGAGAATAGGCAATGGGGCCTGAAGAAATCCTAAAGACAAACTTTATCTGATATAAACATCTGATACATAAGGGGGAAATAGAGGTAAAAGATTTCAAAATGATATAGTTAAAAGTTAAACCTCTTACCTCAGAAATAAACTGGTTCCTAAAATTCTCATGAGGTGCTAAATAAAGATACTGAAGGAACCCAGGGAATTTTACCCCAAAATATGGCATCATGATATGCTAATTGATTATTTTATTTTTTAAAAACCTTTTGAAAGTCAGCAGATGCTCCAATAGGCTTAACTCTGATAATCCTTTTTCTACCTGAAGACTGGACCCACCAAAGAGAACACAGTTACCTTCAATCCCCTCTCTGAAATCTCATTATCTATCACAGAAAAGAAGACTGAGAAATGTAACCACACCTGGATAGACTTTTTCACAAGATAATGTTTATCTCTCGGACTCATTCAAATTCTAAAGAGAATCATTTACAAGTTAATTTCTGTCTCCAGGGTCCATTCATTCTCCCTAATAATCATTTACTACTCTTCAAAGAAACAGCCTACATTCCCCATTTGCCCCTTCCTTATGAAGAAGGGTATATAAGCATCTGGTCCCCATTGGGTTACTGGGCAATCAAGCTTCTGTGATTTTCCCCCATCCACGTTTAATAAATCTTGTATGCTTTTTTCTCCTATCAATCTGCCTTTTGTCAGTTCATTTTCAACAAATCTTCAGAAGGTGAAGAGGAAGTTTTCCCTCTTCAATCCCACAATATCAAACCTGAATCAAAGCCCAATTTGGATAGTTTTATTTCTCAGATACACCTATACAAGCTTCAATTCCCCAGCTCCCATATCCGTCACAGACTTTGTACTTTAGGAAGATGGCCTGGATACAGAGAATCACTCCAGGCAGCATGTAAGATTGAATCTCTAAACCATTCTTCAATTCAACCCGACTCTCACCTATTCTGTTCATTGCAATGAACAGACTCATTTTTGCTTTACTTCTCCAGAAACAATTCTCTGAGTTCAAGAATTGTTGCCACATTCCAATTTGCTTATTTTCTTTCTCATACTCATAACTAAGTAATAAACATTCTCATTTCTCAAGCTTGGAGTTTAATTTTAAAACCACCATACAGTGGGGGGCAGTGTGTGTTTGCTTGTTTTCACTTTTCTCAAAGATAGTAATTGAGCAGAGTTTGCTAGGTAGACAGTGAGGGATCTCTGGCCCCTCCTGAGGACAAAGGCAGGTGCCCCATGCAATTGTCACACCTTGTGGAGGAGGGAATGCCCTGCCAATCTGCCAATCAGAACTTAGTCTGCCAACCGCAAAAGAATACACAGGATTCCCTAGCCCATGGGCCAAGCGGCACAGATACAATAGAGTCTGGAAGGTGACCTAGAACAACCTAAGGCTAATTATCATATCGTTAGCTTAAATCTACATTGTGGTTCACTCCCCCCAAATGGGCTTTCAGAGAGGCTCATGGGAAATCCACATGCATATTACTACTCAGGTTATGTATCTCCCAACTGCCTATCAAAGTGGTTTGATGATGACGTTTGATCCACAAGGAGGGCCCAACTTAAGTAATATAAAACAGGACCCCAGACCATAATTAGGGACCTCCTGTTACAACAGGGGGTCCATTCGTTGTCTGTGGCCAATGTGTCCTAATTTACTCAATAAACTTCACCTCATGCTTGCCTTACTTTGGTATGTCTGGTCATTATTCAGCAGGAACACACCAAGAACCAAGAACAAGATAGCAGGCCTGACTTTGTTCATCCAGGTTCATCCTGACTTTGTCTTATCTTGGTTCCAAAGATACCAAGATCAGGAGATAGCTAGTATTTGAGATTTTCTAATTATTTTTTAGTTTTTTCACTTCTCGAGGACTAGCAAGCTGATATCAAATTTAGTCTCACAAATAACTAATCTTGCAGCTGACTGTATGGTAATATTTGAGGATCTCTGGAAAAAACCCCTAAAAAGAACCCAATGGGATTAACACAGTTAAAACTATTTTGCCACCAATTAAGTTTTATTCAAATATATTTAAAAGGTTCTGTGAGGAGGGAAAAGGAAACCAATGTCTATTTAAGAAGCACTTTGGCTTGAACAGAGAGGCAAATTATAAATTGCAGCATTCTGATAAAAAAGTGATTCATTGGTAAAGACCAATTCATCATGAAGGAGCAGGATCTGGGTGGGAATTGGAATGAGTCCAGTGGTGAGTCTAATAAGAGAAAAGAGGAATTACTAGTGCTAGAATCTTGGTTACCCAGGTAACAATATACAGACAGGACAGTGAACATTATAGGATCTGTGAAATTAAATAACTTAAACTTAAAATAATTCAAATTTAATGCTTTTGGAATTTTAAATTATCCTGAGCTTTGAGAGGAATGTGGCTATGCAACCTGGGTGACACAGCAAGCAGCTTCAACTTCTGCTTTTTTTCCCTCTTTTTCCTGTAAATATTATAATGAAGACCAACTGCTTCCAGAGATAAGACCCTCTCAGATCACTACCCCTCCTCATATAGTAATAATGTAATCTTCCTTGGAATGTAGCAACCTGTAACCAATCAAATCATTATGGCTTATACACCTGGTCTTGCATGGAAAATGTCCTAATCCTGATGGAACTTCTCTGTCTCTGCCTATATAATTGAAATTTTAACTTCTCCACTTTGGAAATGCTGATCCTATTGATTTGGAGTCAGTGCTTTCCCAGGTGGCCATCCTCAAACTTTGTGCTTGAAAAAACTCTAAATCATATTTCTAAATCTCATTATTTAAGGTTGACAGATCTTAACTGGAAGAAGAAGAAAATAAAAAGACCAGAGTAGTTTGCTATTACTGTTATTAGTTCATTTCTCTTTAATCTCTTGTTCTTACATGGGAAAAAAGTTGAAAAAATAATATATAAAAAAAAAGAGAGAGAGTCGGCCATTGTACAGAAACAAACATATCAAATTATTTGAAAAAAATTCAAATTAGAACCTAAGATTATATATTTGATCTAGAATAGTGTTTTTTAAATTTTAATGTACATATGCTTCTCCTGGTGATTTTGTTAAGGTGAGAAGTCTGATTTGGTAGGTCTGAGGTAGGATCTGAGATTCTGCATTTCTAACAAGCTCTCAGGTAATGCCCACATTGCTAGTCTGCAGAACAAAATTTGAGTAGCAAGCATAGAATATGGCAACGTACAATGTGCAAAACTTTTTGAAAAGAGCTTCTGCAAGGCAGGAAAAGTACAAATTATGTCATTGTATCCACAAAATATCTAGGATAAAGCAAGCATTCAATATTTTTTTATTCAACCCATGGTTTCTCAATTAAGGCACTCTGTTTTCCATTTTCAGAGGGCTTTTGGGGACAGAGGAATTTATCCTTAAAGACATCTCCACTATTTCAAAACTAAAATTCTTTAATTCCCAATAAAATACGTGAAAGCAAGGACAAAAATGCCTCTTCTTTGCCACAGTTTCTCCAACTCTTCTCTAAAGTCAAAAAAGAAATACATATGCATATATATTAATTCAAAACAGAATATACATTAATCAGTATACAAACATATATACAAATATGAAAACATTGTAATTGTCTTCAAAGCAAGTCTGTTTCTTTGATTTTTGCCAAATTTAGTTAAGCTTTCTCAGAATTTAGATGTATGAAAAGCTCATTGCAAAGCATTTCACATTCATTGTAGATGAGGGTAGAGCTTAGCTCAGAGCATGTGCACATTAAGATTTTCTGGCACATATAAAACAAAATTTGCTTTTATATTTATCTTAAGTAATCAAAGCAAAAATTCTATCAGGTAGACAGGATATTTTCTTCATTTTTTTGGAAAAAGAAATTGAGGTAAGAGAGGTGGAGATCCCTCCCAGGGTTGCTGTGTTAACGTAAGAGACCCATCAAGACATGGAGCTTTGTGTTTGACTGTAGTGATGTTCCTTCTTTATCATAGAATTTCTCACAATGTCAAAAGTGCTCTCCTCAATACACTTCTTAACCTAAGAAGCAAATGAGATATCATAGTATGAACGCCAAAAAGGAAAAAAAAAAAAACTCAAATAGCATCATTTCTTTCCAAGTCGTTTCATTACAGAATTAATGAAAACAAATTGGTTTCATTGTACATAATTTCACTTAAAATTGCATTTTCAAGAACACATCAATGATGTAAAGTGAGAACTTACTGTGTATTATTTAATATTTATCTATAATGTTTTCTACTACCCTTTGAAATTAGAAGGATAATATTAAAAGAAATATCCAACTTTTTAATAGTGCTTGACTGGCTATGACCTCAAGGTTAGAAGTGTTATTGGGCACACTTAATGTGAACCCCAATCCCAGCAGAAATCACAGGAGCTCCAGATGGCCAAGTCCAGGGGTCAGCATGCAATTACCAGAAACAAAATCAGGATGAGGATCAACATAAGTGGTAGGGATAGAACAGATATTGGGGCACACAAAATAGTGCCCTGGTGATGATTAATGTATCAAGAGATCTCCAGAAATAAAATCACTAAATATCCCCTAAGGCAGGGGTCTCCAAACTATGGTGAGTTGTATAATTATTTCATTATACATTACAATGTAATAATAATAGAAATAAAGTGCACAATAAATGCAATGCACTTTAATCATCCTAAAACCAATCCCCCACTCTGTGGTCCATGTAAAAATTGTTTTCCATGAAAACAGTCCCTGGTGCCAAAAAGGTTGGGGACCGGTGCCCTGAGATCTTGATTAATTGTTATAAAATGAAACAATTCCAGCACTAACAAAGACCTTACTTGTGCCACTGCCCCTAGAGAACAGAGTTTCTAACCTAACTCCCAACTCACAGAAACAAAGCCTTTTGCATGAAGAACAGGAATAGAAAAATGACCCAGTTTTACCTTCACCAGACTGTGCTATGAAGCCTTCTTAAAGTTTTACCACAAGGAACTTTTAACTAGACAGAAATACCTTTAAAAGGGGAGGAGGGGGGGTAATAGTCAAAACTTTGGAGTTACTCTGGATAATACATTTCTGTTAAAACTAATTCCTATGGACCTTAGAAAACTGTATTCCAATTTAGCAATTTAAGCTAAGGTAAAATACTAACAGGTCTAAATAAAAATTACAACAGTAATAGGTGTAATGGCCTGAAAAAAGGTAAAAAATGTTTTCAGTCTCTCTAAAACCTCCCCCACTCCTTTGGGGAATGAATTAAAACCTGCATCCCTGCCTAAGGCCAGTGGTCAAGAGGGGCATGGGAGTACCTTTTTTGGGAATTAAAACTTATATCACTGCCCCAGGCCAGTGGTTGGGAGAGGAAGGGGAGTGTCCTTTGTTCTTTGTACTATAGGAGATGGCTCAAGGGAATTGTCCTGGGGGAAGACACAAGATTGTCTTAGCCTAAGATGGACTCAGTGAGAACTATCAACTACAGTTGAACAGCAATAGCCTGAGGCTGAAAACCTCCTCTTTGGAAGCTCAGTATTCCTGGTCAGAAGCAGGACCTTGGTATTTTAAGATATGAGGCTGACAACCTCCTCATTTGCTGGCACATTAATAAACTTCTCTTTCCTTCTCCTCAAACCACTTGTCCTCATTCTTCTGATGTGCCTCAGGAATAAGTGCTGAGCTTTCAGTAACTATGATTACAATAAATGCAATCCAAAAGTGATTTCAATTCAGCTACCTCCTAGATGTGCTCTTCTAAGTGAGGCAAATACATAGAGCTCCTGGTAATGGATATGGCAAAAAAATAAAAAAATTAAAATGTCCTCCGTTCTCATACATAGGAATGAAAAGCAATTGTCAGTACACTGAAGGAGAGCAGTGCTTCTCAGACCTTCCCATATAGCACCACAGAGATCCACTGCATTAATGATGCCATGCTGATAAGATCTAAAGAGCAAGAAGAAACATGGTAGGGAGTGGAGATTAATGCCTGGAAAACAAGAAGGCTCCCACTGCAATGACATTCCTGTAGTCAAATCAGCTAAAGCAGTGGGCAGTGCTTTTCCAACTTTAAGGTGCATACAAATCACCTGAGGATATTACTGAAATTCAGATTCTGATTTAGTCAATCTGGAATAGAGTCTGTTATTTTTATCTCTAACATGCTCCTAAGTGATAGTTGCTAGTTTCTGGATCACACTATGAGAAGCATAGCTGACAAGTCAGGCTATCTGTTTTTATCCATCTTATGCTGCTATGACAGAATACCTGAGATTTGGTGATTTATAAAGAACATTTTTTTCTCACAGTTCTGGAGGCTGGGAAGTCCATGATCAAGTCACTGGCAGGGCTGATGACTGGTAAGGGCTCAGTCTCACTTCCAGTATGGCACCTTCATTGCTGCATCCTCCAGCGGGGAGGATGTTCCTCACATGGCAGAAGAGAGAGAGTGAACCCACTCCTGCAAGCCATTTTTATAGCATTCCATCCTCATGACCTAAATATCTCCCATTAGGCCCCACCTCCCAACACTTTTGTATTGGGGATTATGTTTCAACATGAGTTTTGGAGAGGACAAAAACATTTGAACTATAGAATCCTCCAAAATGAATTATTCTTACCAAAGAGTCACAGTGACAGATGAGCTTTTGGATATTGGATATTCTGTTCAAACCCTTTTACTATGCCCTTCAAAAGTCTGTAAAATTTGAGTCAGGTGCAAAACCAAAGAAGAGTCTCTAGCAGATGCAGACTCCACTACAAATGTTTCTGCTACTTAGTCCTGGATGATGTATGAAGCTTATGCCAACCCTGAATGGAGGAGTCTAGAAGAAGCATTTGGGGTTTAGAATTAAGGCCACACATCCTTCAACAGGTATCATCTTTTGGTTTGCTACTTGGCTCCAATGCTGGATGGGATATTAGGTGACCATTCAACACAGATTGCCACCATAAACTAGGTGCTGCTAGACCACTTTAGCTGTAAAGTCCAGATTACCCAATAGCTTTCCATAAGTAGAAGTGATTTATGCAATTAGGACTGAGAGAGCCCCCAAAGGCAAGAGTAAGTTGCAAGAGGCTGTTCACACCACCAATAACATGACTCCAGCCCCACCTCTGAGCCTCTCTCAACACAAACCTATGGTAGCAAAGTAGTTCCCTAACGGTTGTGCAATATACTGGCACAAGCCAAAACTCTTCTACTTTTAGATTATAGCACCTCTCAGGGATGATACCAAAGAACAATGCAGAAGGCAAATATTTTTTGTGGGCAAAAATTTGAGCAGTCACTTAAGATCTCCCCCTTTGCCTGGAAGGAATAATGGGTTGAGTTCAAGATTTGAATAAGATATCTGTACAATGGCTCATGTTTAAACTATTTGTCAGTTTCATGGAAAGAACAAGAACAGAAACATTGCATAGAGATTTGGGGACCATAGCTTTAAAATAATCATGTCTCATGTCCCACAAGAATACTCACCAGAACACATTCTCTGCATAAAAGAATTTATTCTGAGGATATTCTTCACATGGCAAAGACAGCTAGACATTTGCTTAATGAGCTTATAAAGAAAGAATCCATGGTAATTAGACACAGACTATCTTGCACCAAGGCCCATTTGCCTTGGTACAAGCAACCAAACTCAGGGTTCTATTGACCTAGAGGTTTTAGAAAAAAAGGAAAATAACTCCAAAATAGAACACAAAAAGATCATTGTTCCAACTGAAACTGCCACTTGGCCATTTGAGAATTCCCACCCACTAAGAAACAAGTAGAAAAGAGAATAACGATGTTGGTCAGAGTAACTGGTCCTGTCCAACAAGGAAGAATAAGGTTGCCTGAACACCCTAAAAATTGGAAAGAATAAGGGTGCAACCTAAGTGATCCCTCTTTATACCACTGCAGTTTTGCACAGGCACAACTAACAAGGCTTCAGACCCTTTAGAGATAAGGTATGTACAAGTTATTCCTCAATTCTGAAATACTTTGCTTTCCATCCTCAGCTTATCTTTTCAAGAAAGAACCTAACAGAAATTCTGCTCAGTATGTTTTGATAAAAATTTATCTGCAATATTAACTGAGCCTCTAGTGAATTATTTAGAAAGTTTTACAAAAGAGCCTTTTAGTAGTAAGTAATGGATAGTCATGCTGGATTTGGCAATAGATTATAGAAAGTGGTTTTCCTACTCATTCAAGTAATGGCAGCTCAACTATCTCTTACCACTCATCACTCTTTTCAGAGAGACATGTATATATGTATTGAAGGACTTAACATTGAATTAACCCACAACACGGGAAATTTAGAAAAGTAATTGATTAATGTTCTATTTGCCCCTCTATATGGCAAAAGTAATGATATATTTTAGAATCAATGTCCTATCCATAGTGGAACTATTTGTGGTTCTGTAAATAAAGATGGATTTATATTTTATGCAATGTACATTTCACAGCCTGAAACAAATCAAATGTATAAAGTCTGCCAAACAGAACCAAAGAAAGCCACCTTTGCAATAAAAAAGTTTCTAGTTATTTTTTCTATTTAGAACATCTTTAGCTCTGATACATATACACCCAATATATACACAGAGATGCCAGTCTCTTAGCATAATGTAGTAGGGCTACAGTGTTCATATAAAACAGTGGTTAAAGCATAAAACCTATACTCATTTCTAACTCTGTAAATTTATGTAGTACAAGCAATGTATTTTTTATAACAAATAATTTCAGCAGATTTTTACCTTTAAATTTTACCTTCTCAGAATATATGTACCACAATAAAACAGAAATTCTTTTCTGTTTTCCCTTATTATACAATATGTCTATTTTATATCATTCTAATAAAGTATAAAGTATAGATTTATCACTAATTAGTATTGGTAGGTATGCTGAATATAGAGAATGAAACTATACTCTATTTAATTCAACAACTTTGCTATACGTAGCTGTTATTATTCCTTAGAACATGTACTGGGAACTTGTTAATTTCTTACTACAAAGTAAAAAATGCAATTATATTTCAACTGCATGGCTCAAATGTCATATATGTAGCTACCCACTACAAAAACTTTAAGTAGGCTATAATATTGGGGAATTTGTAATCTTTAATAACCTCCCATCATTTTTTCTATTATGTGCTACCAGATCCTGTTTCCCTTTACTCTTACTCTCAGAAATTCAAGTACCTTCATAATCACTATCCAAGGATGCTGAAATGTACCTGTGCCTCACAAACACATACAGTGTACAATTAGGTCTCTATTCACATATATTATTTCATGTTCCACAACTATGTACCTCTTCTCCCATTTAAAAACTTATTCCTTTAATGAAGTTTAGATGCTCTCGTGACATGATAAAATTTATTTAATTTTTAGGTGTAATCGACTAATAGTGCTAAAATCCAAGGATTTCATTCTAAATGAAATTTGTTAATTCAAACAAAGGATAAATAATTTGACCAAAGTCACCTTGCTAGTAAGAAAATCCAATGATCTGAACCCAACATTACTGATTTATAGCTGATTTCTATTATGTTATTATGCTTCTCTCCTATATGCATTGATTATATTAGGAAAAGAAATAGAAGAAAGTAGAGGGAAATAGTTTAATAAAATTATATTTGTATGGGCATTCAAAATCCAAGTATTTATATAACAAATCTTTAAAAAACAGATTTCAAAATAAAATGTGGAAAATAATCAAAATATAATACATATTAAAAATTAAAATTTTGATGATAAAACTATAATAAAAATACAAAAAATAGCTGGCAGTATATAAAATGCTTGTATTTTAAATAACAATAGTTACATTTATTTCTCCTTATATTTTTGTAGCATTAAAGAAAAATTTTAAAAGACGAGAAAGAAAAAAATGACCCTTAAAGGAAAGAAAAGAAAGTGAAATAAAATAGGAAGGGACTTGTACATTTCAAAAACATTTTTAAATAATTTTGAAGATACAAAATAAATTTATCAATGCATACACTAATCAAAAGGCAAACTCTTCAAAAGGATACTTTTTTTCTCATTTTAGTAGATTGATTTTCTCTTCTTCAATGAAAAGAGTAATGCTAAGTGTCTGGTACAAAGATTAACTTTTTTCCCAAGTTTTAATAACATTTTAAAGTATCAATAAATTTAACAATGAAGCAAAATTTTTAAAAACCTCATGAAACAGATAATTTTCATATTAAAAGTCCCCTTAATATTGAATCTAAATATCATCTAAATATGAATCTATTTTTTCTCCAAATCCTCTCAAGAAAATTTTCTATATGAAAGAAACATAAATAACTTAGAATGTCTTTTGGCACATCAAATGACCATCTACTTTCCCACCTTCTTTTCAAAGCAAATATCTTAAAAGAATGGTTTTCTCTCATGGTATCTATTTTGTTATTACAACCCACTGCTATTTAACTTCTAACTCTAGCTTTTGCCTGGATTACTAAAGACCTAAATGCTAAATATAAAGACTATGCTAGCACGACACTTGGCCTTTCCTTGTCATTTGTCATGGTTTCCTTATCCTGTCCTCTGAGAATCCCTCTTGCCCTAGCTTCCTAACCACCTTTGTTAGATACTCTCCAAACCCTGGCATGCCTCACTTTTACCACTAAGAATCCATCTAGAGCCCTTGTCTTTTCCCAACATGTACATTCTTCTTGCATAGTTTTTCCTGAAAAAGGTCACTATTTTTTTTTTTTTTTTTTGGTATTCCAAAATCTGTACATCCACCCAAACCTCTCTGAATACTGGACTCCTTTTCTGATGGACACTGGCCACCTCTTCAATGTGGATGCCCTAGAAGCATTTCATTCATATATCATGGTCAAAATAGAATGTATCCTTTCCCCAAAACTGTCTTCCCATCCTCTTAAACCCCCTTTCTATGAGTTGCTCAAGTCAGAAACCCAAGGAGCCTCTTGGACTCTCCCATTTCCCTTAGCAATACTCCTAAAAACCTCTCTCCAAACCCTGACAACTTTACCCCAAAGTCACTCCCAGATAAATCCCTCCTTCTCCATCACTCCTGCCTCTGCTATAGTCCAGGGCCTTATCACTGCCTGCCTGAATTGCTACCATGTCCTATTTTTATGAAATGCATTACTTCTTACTAAAGCAATATATATTTTCACTGAAGAAAAATTCAAAATAAATATAATAAAAAGGAAATTAAAACCATAATCTTCATCCAAAGATAAATATTCCTAATATTTGAATACACATCCTTCCACAAAACTTTCTTGCTTCCACAGCACATTTTCCTGTCATCTATAATCCCCCCTCTAATCCATCCTCCACAGGACAGAGTCATGTTATAAAATTTAAATATAATACTGTAATTTCTCTGTTTAAAATTCCTGTGTGTGGGTCCAACACTGCTTTCAGGATTAAAGTTCGGAACCCATAGCATGGTATAAGTCTCTGTTGGCTTTCCCTCTGCCTTCACATCCAGCCATTTTCCTCATTTTCAACCATTTTATTTGCTTCAACCACTTCTGTCTTCTTGCAGTTCCTTTTATATAAGACTGTACCTAAATTGCTGCCTCTACTTAGTGAGGCTTATCCTGTCCTCCTTCATTAGGTTAATTACCATTTGTCCCTTAGCAGTTCATCTAATCCTGCAACTGTCTGTTTCAATTGCTGTGAGCAGAGTAATCTGCCTCTGTTCTCACCATTCTCTCATAATTCCCTGAGTGGACCCTTTATAGACTTTACTGGCTACATATCGTAACTGCCTTTTCTGACTCACTATTGAAGGAAAACCCAATTCAAAGAAAACCTTCTTAATAGCCCTTAATAATATGGTTAAACCTATATATTTTGGAATTAAGAGATCTGGACTTTAATCCCAAATCTGTTATTTACCTCAGTGCAACCCTGGGTACAGTATCCTTTCTGAGCCTCAATTTCTCCACCTTTAAAATGAAGTGATCTCCTATTTCAAACATTACCAGCACAAGATCAACTGGGGCTTTGAACTGGGAGCAATTTGCAGTGTCTGGAGACAATTTTGGCTGTCATGGCTGGGAAGGAGGAAGGTGGTACTTGCTTCTAGTGGGTAGATGTCAGGATACTGCTAAGACATCCTACCATACACAGGACAGCCACCTCACAACAAATAATTACCTGGCCCCAAATAGCAGCAGTGCCATGTTGAAAAGCCATATAAGGCAATGCAGGTGAGCTTTTAGGATAGTGTATGACCCAGATTAGTGTTTGGTACATGACAATGATTGTTAATATCAACATATTCATTCATTTCCAAACTCTTACAAGATTTGACTTTATGCTATTTCCTTTATCACATTTCATATGTTGTGGATTAGATCACTGGTCAGCATTCATGCCCCGCATCTTTCAACACCATGGGAGAAATATACTCTTCATCCACTGATGTGTTTTAATGACAGAAAATAGACAGGATTAACAGCATACCAATTCTGAGCTTCATCATTAGGAGGCACTATACATTTTCACTTGCTCTCTTACATTCCTGCCAACAACCGTAAGAGTTTTCTCCCAAGTAGTTCCTTTACCCTCATCTGGGCACCAAAATGGACACACATGGAACAGATCTACTCTCTAGAGTAAGCTGGCTGAAAAGAAAAAAAAAAAAAAGAAGAACAGATCTACACACATCCCCACAAGCCAGAGCCTGGAACATACCTGTTTAAACTCAGAGTTCAGAGCCAAGCCAAGATGAACCAATATTAGATCAGCCAAACCTTAACTGATCTGAAGACACATGAGCAAGAAATAAATACTTATGGTTGTATGCTTCTCAGATTCTGTGGTTGCTTATTATGCAGTGATAATTGACTGATAAATCATAAGGTTTTTAACCATTATTTTTACTCAATTTTTCCCACACTAATAAAGCTAAGAAAACTTAATCCCAAGATATCTTTGTTATCAGAACTGAATCTCTCATAGAGCAATTCACAATAACAGCATTAACATCACCTACCAAATGCTTTTTTCTTCACCATATGTTCATGCTTATGTATGAAAAATTTTATTTCTAATAGAAGATGGGTCCAAAAAGTGACCAAAGTTTGGTTATTAAGAAAGTACTCAGAAAAAGTACTGGAAAAGAACAGAATACAAAACAAAGCAACAGCTGGAATGCACTTGTGGACATCTTATATACTTAGGGTAAAAAGGTATATATTAAGATCAACTTCTCTAGAGGGAAAAAATAAAGTAACTGAACTCAGAATATTTTTAAGTTATAGTAACACTCTTTATATTTAAAATCTACTTGCTCTATATCTTATTTCTTTGGTTCTTGATTTCTTATTGTTTAAGTATCATAAATTGAGGACATTAAACAGAAGATCATTGTATTATCCTTACAATCTTATATGCTACATACTTTAGTAGCAGTGTCCCCCATAGTAAATATTCAATAATGTTTAATTACTAAAAAAAATCTTGTCAATTATACTTTATACTGTCTTTGTTTCCTACTACTGGTGTTCTTAAAATTTTTCTTATTTAATAAAAAATATTTTCATCGACTCTATTTGTGGTAGGTTCTGAAAACTGGCCCAACTAATATAACAATGCTAAGCAACCATCCTTTGCTCTTGTCTTATTTTTTTAGCACCTACAAATGATTAGAACTGCTATATATGGCCATTCTAATTAGTTATAGAAAAATTTTGTCTAAGTCAGAAATTAGAACATTTTTCTTTTTTATGTTATTTTCATTGTTTATATGAGTGTAATCATACAATCAGACTCTCAAAGGTAGATGTGGATAGAGATTGAGAAATTGACAGATTTCAGCTCAACCATTAAGAAAGAATTACTCATATAATCACCATCCACAAATCTATTATCTCTTACCATTACACAAGTAAAAGGAAAAGAGTAAAAAAATTGCATGTTACCTCTCTAGTTTTTCTTCAGATAGATATTGATAAACCAAGTTAATAGTTTAGTTAATATCTTATAAAGATAAGAAATCAATATGTGCCCAGGGACTTGAATATTTTTGGTATAGCATCCTTTCAAAATCTTCTATGAACTATAATAAATGTACATAATGACCAAGCTTCCTTGCCAAGAAGAAAATAAAGTACAAGATATACAAAATATCTCCATCAAAATGACATTATATAAATTTTTCTGTTGAGTGATCTTTATTTTTACTGAATAATCACAATGGCATCAGCACAATACTACATAAGCAAAGTTTTCAACATGGCTGATGTCTCCACAAGCCACTCTAGGTATCTCAACTTCCAACTTCCCCAAATGCATTTCAAATTTAATATAAGCAACACTGTTTTTAGAATGATAAAAAAAAACCCTGCAATATTCGTTCATGCAGAGTGAAGATCCAGTTAACGAGTAATAATTAATCATAACAGCTTGCTTCAGACTACATTCTTGTCGGGAATTATGCAGAGTCTATAAAATTGATAGCTTAGAGTACTCTAAGAAAAAAAATTCCTCTATGGTATCCTCGCTCAACTAACACTGCTAAAAGATGAAGCATCTTAGCCTGAAAGGAGAGAAATTGCTGTCATAAACAGGTTCCTTACTGTTCTTGGAGTATAAATAAAATTTTGAACTGCCTGTTTACACTCCTTTTCTTTGCTAGTAGCATTCTGTTTTGAAGCTATGTTGATGGATGCCAAACTCTAAATATCACCTGCAAAGAGGATAAAACTGAAGTTTACAGTAAGGTATATGACTGTGTCATAGCTAAGATTTGGTACAACAATTTTACAACATCCAGAAAACATATTTTTCCTTAATATCAAATATACAGAAGTAAAAAGAAATATACCAAACAAATTACAATTAAACTGGCTTCTTTTTCAGCTTATTATGGGAGTACAACAGTTCAGGTTATGTATATTGCCCATCCTCCTTCCCCCAGTCAGAGCTTCAAGCGTGTCCATTCCCCAGACAGTGCTCATCGCACTCATTATGTAGGTATACACCCATTGTTTTTTTTTTTTAAAAAGGAATCTTGTACTATATCCTGACTAGGAAGCACTCTACAATCATGTTTATGTTCCTCCTCCTAATTAATAAATCATTCCATTGTCTGAACTATACTTCTATTGCTGTGCTGACCCCTCTCTATTGTAATTATTCATTATCTTCCTTATTGAAAAATGGGAGTCTTGGGAGAAGGGCCTACATCTCAGTGTTCCCTGCACTTTCAGCATCTAGCAGAATCTTAGGTTCCAAAAAAAAATACCAAACATAGGTTCACTCAGTTGAATTCAACAGTGGAATTAAATCCTTTATTCTCCCAACTCTTCACGTTGATGGGATCAATCACCAAGGCACAAAGTCAACCTTCATAAAACTGTTTCAATTCTGTACAATGCAGTAAAACTATCATCAGCAACTTTCAACAATATTTTCAGATACCAGTTTGATTCAATAATACAAAAATAGTTATGTATCTATAAATAGCCTTACTATAAAAATAATATATATATTGGCAATGATTAGCAGTAAAATAAAATATTGAGTTCCCCAACTAAGATTTTTATCCCTACATAATTTGTCAAGCTGCAAATGTTCTTAGTAACATCAAACTATAAAGATATGTTACGTACACAAAATCTTATTGATAACTAAGTACTTACTATGTATCAGTCACTCTGTTAAAGCAGGGATTCACTTATTTAGTCCTCATAACAACTCTTTTAAGGTTAGTATAGCTGCTATCTCCATTTTACAATGAGGAAATTGAGGCACAGAAACATTAGGTATATTGTTTAAGGTCACAAAACCCAAGAGTTAAAGCTAAACCCAAATAATGTGACTCCAGAGACCACGCCCTTAAGGTAAAAAATGCAGAATAAAAGTAAATCATTATCCCACCCATCTAAAGATGACCCCGATTGACACAAAAACAACAAGAAAAAATTGCATTAATTGAACATCTACCATGGATTAGACACTGTGCTGAGTAAAGGGATATACACAGGGTTACAAATATAAGACTCTTGTTCTTATATTTAATTATATACAAATATATAGTTATATACAAATATATAACTCTTGTACTCAGGAAAGTAACATATTGAATGAACAGAGAATTCTGAAAACAGGACCTGCTGTAGGAGGACAGTGAGTGAAATGAGTAAGAACTAATTTTGAATAGAGATAATAGAGATTATAGAGGGCATTTAAAGCTATGAATATTAGGTAGCATTTTAAACATCAAGAAAATGCAAAGCACTGAAAAATTTTAAATTGGAGAATGACACATGAATATCATAATCTAAAATCTTAATCTGTTAGGTTACTTGGAATCAGCAGAGAACAAAATCTAGAGTTGTTAGTCCAGTCAAGAGGCTGCTGCAGTAAAAAGAGTCAAGAGGAAAAGGGAGGAAAGGGTGAATTCTATATTAAGAATGAAATATTCAAAGAAACAAATATAGGAAGAAGAAAGATGAAGAGAGTTGGGAAGAAATAAAATTAGAGTCAGGAAAAAGAGTCAAAACAAAGTACTAGACACAAAGTCATAGCAGGACAGTTATGAAGATGAGGAAGAGAACATCAAGTTTCGAATGGAATGAATAACTACTATTTATGTTTCCCTAAGAGTGTTCTTCATCAAACTGTTGGGCATGCTATCACCATCTGACATCATCTCTCTAACTTCTAGACATGGTCCTGAAAAATTACACCCTGGTAAGATTGCAACACGGTTAAATAAACCAGAGTGAACTAAATTAATGTTCCTAAACTTTACATCAAAGGTCCATTAGTCTGTTTCACAGTAAGGATTAAATATATTAAATGCATGAAAGGACTATATTTAAAGCTGAAATTATAATAAACACTCAGAGAAACATTATCTCCAAATGAAAAAACAGTAGGTGGTTCATGATCACCAGGCAAAGAGGCAACTCAAAGTAGTATTAAACATAAAACAGGAATGTTAAATGTAAAACCAGGTCCTGCCCCAAGGGGTAATTGCTGTAGAATTTTCTTCTCCACGACAGACAAATGAGGAATCAACAATGAATAAATGTCCAAGTATAAAGTCTCATACAACACTCTATAACCAGTACCTTTAATCAAAAGATAACCTATTTAACATCACAATACTCCATCAGTTCTTATTTTTGGTGGTTTTTTAAAAATATTATATAAGGTCATAGTAATCAGTGCCTTATGGAAGTGATCAAAATTGGATTTGCAGACACCTACAGTATGTTGAAGATCACTTACAATAAAATCAGAATGAGAAAGGGAAATTGTCTGAAAGGACCATTGAGCCAGGTAATAGATTCAGTCTAATATATCCACACAGCAGGAAACAAATTAAAATGTAGATGGAATTCTAATATAGTCCAACTGGAAAGACTTGCTCCAGTTTCTTATAGGGGCTTGTTTGCTGTTTGCTAATAGCTAATCTTAAAGACACAAATGGGTTATATTACTTACTTTAGATACTTTTACATGTACAAACATGTAAGTTAAAATAACATCAAGGTCATAGTGCTTGAGATTAAAAGGGCAAAGCACACATAAGCTAGAACCATTCTCTTACCTAACTTATGATCAGGTCATAAAATAATTTTTGTATAATTCAGAGTAATGCAGATGATTTCAGTGGATCACACACTATACACTTAAATTCAACACGCATTCCAATGGCATCTAAAATTTTCCTGAGAACAAAGCAGCATGCAATCTATTACTTTCCATCTTCCTTCTCTCATCCATTTCTTTTACCCCATCACCTTTCCCAGCTGAATTGTGATATCTCTGTAAGTTTTACCCCCATTTGTAAGGAAAGAAAGGTCTCACTAGTTATGAGCACTTTTTTCTAACTTCTAAGGGGCTCTTTGGCAGAGATTAAGGGATCTTGTAGACAGGCATTGCAAAGAGCTGTCTGGAGGAAACCATTGTTCCACTTCACTTTTTAAAAAAGGAAAATAAGAAAAGAGGAAAAAAAATAAATTAGGGAAAATAGAAGGCATGACATAATCAACCTAGTATACTTTCAATCATTCTGGTCACTACAACAACTTAATAAAATGAGTGAAAAGACTCACACAAAGGCATACTTTAAAGTCAAGGTATTTATTTTGTTTTATTTTTGGCAAGATGAATCTGAATTTTTATATAACTAAAGCTTACAAAACTTTGAGTGCAGTAAATTAGAAGAGTGTAAGATTGTTATTTAAATTTCTGAATAGGAAAAAAAGTGATAACCTTTGGAATTTTGAGTGAAATTTCTCAAGTAGAGAATTTGCTATTTGAAACAAATTTTTAAAATGGATCGTGACCTTAGCCATGAAGAAAACTTAATATTGTATAGTAGAGATTTTATTGGCTAAATTTTCTAATAAAAATATAATAGAGTTAGCAATCAGATCAAGCATATCTCGGAAATTTTAAACACATTTATATTGGTTTCCTTGGGCTGCTATAACAAAACACCACAAACTAAGTGGCTTAAACAAGAGAAATTTATTGTCTCACTGTTCTGGAGACTAGAAGTCTGAGATAAGGTATCAGCAGGATTGGTTTCTTCTGAGCACTGTGAGGGAAATCTGTTTCTGGTAACCTCAGGTGTTCCTTGCCTTGTAGATGGCATTCCCTTAGTGTTATCACATGTACATGTCTCTGAGTCCAAATTTCGCCTTTTGTAAGAACACAAGCTACACTGAATTAGGCCCGCCCTAATAACCTCATTTTAACCTGAATACCTCAGTAAAAACTCTCTTTCCAAATGTAGGCACTTTCTGAAGTACCAGAGGTAAAGATTCCAACATATCTTTTGTGGGTTGTAGATACAATTCAACCCACACCAATATTCTTTAGGGTACACTGAATTTTCTTTCAAAATATGTTCTCTTTCCCTGTAAAAATATTAGAGAGCACCAAGTCTTGATACTAGGTGTGGCCCCAGGCTTGCTTTGGCAGATGAAATGTGAGAGGAAGAAACATGCATTTCTTCCAAGCAGATGCATTCAGAGCCAGGACTGTAGTTCGCTCTGCCACCACTACAGCAACAATATCTCACAGAGGGCTTCTCCTGGAGCCTGGGCAGGAAGAGACATCACCTACCCATAAAGAACTTGTAGCCTCTTTGTGAGTGTGAGTCACTGATATTTTGGGATCATTGTAACTGCAGTAAACCTGGTCAATCCTGACCAAAAACTGCCTAGCCAACCTCAAAGAAGAAAGTCAAATGTAAAATTGCTGGAACAATTTTACTGGAACAAAACAAAAATGACACTTCATAATAAAATCTATACAATAGAGTAAAGCTGTAATCAAAGGAAAATTTATCCCTTAAAACACTTTCATGACCAAGAAGAAAACTTTTAATTTCAAAAAATAAAGTCATCTTCATAAATCTGAAACATATGAAAGAAAATATTTTAATGTAGCATTTATTTTAAATATATTTTTTTAATTTTAAAAGATTAACACAGACCATACTAAAAACAAAAGGATAAAGGATAATGAAACCTAAATAATGTTCTTGAAAAACAGTATCAACATAAACAAGATCTTAATTATGACAAAGGTGATGAAACAGAGAGAGGAAAGCAGAGAAAAGAGAAAGGGCCAGTGAATTGAGAGAATAAGAAGGGAAGGAAAGTGTAAGAAGAGAATGAGAAAAGAGAGCAAAATTGGGAGTGAGAAAATACACAAACACAGATTCTCAGGAAATTAAAATAAGTGCAAGAGACTGCACATCTTCAGGCTAACTTCCCAATACTCTCCACCTTCCACACTTGGCTGTGGCCTTAGTGGAAGAATTGCGGGCCACTTAGCTCTCCAGAACCTTTCTCCCTCTGCAGTGACAGGAATCACCTGACCATGTTCTTCACCTAATGTCACCATTTTCGGGACTTTTTTCCCAACCTCTTTCCCCAGCAATCCAAGTCAGATATCTTCCCTATGACATTTAACTCCATCATAGCAAAACACACTGAATTGTAATCATTTGTCTATTTTCTATAATAGATTTTAAGCTTTTTAAAAGCAGTCATAATTTCCAGTCCTATCTTTAGATAAAATATAAGCAGTCTTCATTTTGCACAGTTGTCTGGTAACTAAGATCAATGCAGGCCCCGGTTCATATATGCATGAGTTTCAGTTAACACAAAATTGTACAAAGTGAGCACTGCCTGAATATGGTACAGTGCCCAGCATTCAATATATACTAAGTAAATATTGATGAAGGAATGGATGAGTCCTCGATAGTAGCATACTCACAGTCCTGGAGTTGAATAAAATTTTCAAAAGAACTTTCTCAAAAACTAAGAAGTAAGGGAAATGAGGAAATCATAAATCAGCTCCTGGAAGCACTCTCTCGCATGACTCATGTTGATCCTGGGCTCCTTCCTTTCCCTAATCCCATTTCATGGCCATTCATTTACTCAGTTCTGTTAAATTCTCCTTCTCAACATATTTAGAATCTTTCTCCCCTTCTCGCTATCATCACTATCAAAACTCACTCCTTGTCTTTTCTCTCTCCCAGACTATTAATATAGCCTAACTGGTCATCCTCATCATTCCCGGCCAGCCAGAAGAAGTGATCTGGAATCCCAAACCAAAATATTCAACCAATAGTAACACCAAAATAGAAAAGTAAGCCAGGCATGGTAGCACATGCCTATTGTCCCAGCTACTTGGGAAGCTAAGGCAAGAGGATCACTGGAGCACAGGAGTTTGAGGTTGCAGTGAGCTATGATGATGCCACTGCACTCTAACTCGAGAGACAGAGAAAGATCCTGTCTCAAAAAAAAAAAATAAAATAAAATAAAGTAGCAACAAAAAAAAATCCATTTTTAAAACTTTTCACATACAGTATTTTAATTCCTGATAACATTTGAAACAAAGACACTGAAATTTTTCCTGACCAAAAGCAAGGGAGGAATTTAATAAATTAAACAGTGGGATCTCAAATAATATTCATAATTTTAGCTTGATTTAGAATAATTCAACTTGTGGGAAGAGTCTTTTGATGAAGCTATTTTTATTTGAATAAATTTATACTCTCTACTGGAATGGACTGGAATTGAGAAGGTCTACAATTTGCAGCATTTAGACTGGGTGTAATGTTCAAAAGAATCACAGAGATGACTTAACAAGTTTTCCCATAGAGAAAAAAAATTAAAGATAAGTGGGTACTCCGATGAAGGCAGAAAAGGTAGTAACTGTGAAATCTTTGCACTGCAAAGTGTAGACATTTCAATACAAAAATATTGGAATTAAAAAAACCAGCAATTAAACAGAATTAGCCCAGAGCTTACTAGGTGTAACAGTTACCAAGAGAATCTTTTCTAAACTGTATTATGTTCTATAGAGCAAAATCAATTAAAGGTGTCAAAAATTTCAAAAATATATTCACAATAGGATGAAATGCAACAAAAGAAGAATGCAGCACCTCCAATTTAAAATTAAACAAACTGTGGTACTTAAGAGGAAGGCCAGACACAGAAGGCTACACGGTGTGTGATTTCATTTATATAACATTCTGGAAAAGGCAAAATTAAAGAGACCAAGATCTCAGAAAACTATTTGGGGTGAGGAAAATATTTTATGTCATGATTTTGGTGGTTGCCTACATGAGTGAATACATCTGTCAAAATTCACAGAACGTGGCACATGCATGTAGAACTAGCTGCCCGGGAGGCTGAGGTGGGAGGATCACTTAAACCCAGGAGTTCAAGACTGCAGTGAGGTATGAGTGCACAACTGCACTCCAGCCTGGGTACCACACCCTACCTCTGAAAAAAAAAAGCAAATCAAAAAATCTCGGCA
>CM052445.1:48318231-48365832 GCA_028533085.1 Varecia variegata | reverse complement strand
AAAATATATATAGAAAAAAAAATTAGCCGGGCATGGTGGCGCATGCCTGTAGTCCCAGCTACCTGGGAGGCTGAGGCAGTAGGATCACTTAAGCCCAGGAGTTTGAGGTTGCTGTGAGCTAGGCTGACGCCACGGCACTCACTCTAGCCTGGGCAGCAAAGTGAGACTCTGTATCAAAAAAAAAAAAAAAAAAAAAAAATCTCATAGACTGCTCACCTAAAAAGTGTACATTTTTACTATATGTTAATTATTCTATATGACATTAGAGATGGAGAATGAGTGTGAAACAAAAAAGAATGTAGGCAATTAAAAAAATAAGCCTGTGTTAAAAGAATATTAAAATGACTGCATTGTTAGTAAGTCATATAGCATTTTTAAAAAGGGGAAAAAAAATCACTGCACACAACATCCTTTTGTTTGTTTCACCACCTGTGGCTTAACTTGCTGTCTTTAAGTGTTTGTTTTACAGCACTTGAAGAGTACTAAGCAGACAGAAGGGGTATAAACCTCCTCTACATCTGCCAGACCACAAGCCTAACAGAGAAATAAACAAACACAACCGCCTCCTATTACCACTTTGCAATAACTATTTTTTTTTACCCTTGCTAACCCCAATAAAAGCTCAAACCACTCATCCTCAGGGCTGGCACATTTGATGTGTGTGGTGGGGAGAGGTGTCCTTTTTCTCTTGGAAACTAAAATAAACTTTTTGTTTTAAACCTATCTTAATTTCTGAGTCAATAATTCTTTCTCATCCTGCAGTACAAGCTCCCTCCCTGACATTTTGGTGGACTATATGGGGGGCCTCGCTTTTCTACCTCTGTCTCAAGACTGCTCCCTCCTCTGCTGTGCAACTCCCAGGACATCCTTCTCAGTGCCCTCAACACCATTCAGAACTCAGTGGGTCTCTTAGGTTTTGGGAATGGTCATATGCTCTAGGCTAAGAGTGACAGCTTTTGATTTGGTCTAGGATGGAAAACCTGGTACTGGGTCTACCACTCTCAGGAGGTTCCTTGAAAGGATGCTTCCTAACACCTCCCTCGGTCTTCACCCAGACCCAGGGATGCCTGGCTTTGGGGAAGATCTCTGGGGTTCAGTCTGAGTCAGAACTCGGGGACACCCACCGCCTGTAATCCTAGCACTCTGGGAGGCCAAGGTGGGCCAAGGTGGGAAGATTGCTAGAGGTCAGGAGTTCAAGACCAGCCTGAACAAGAATGAGACTCCCATCTCTACTAAAAAAAAAAATAGAAAAAATTAGCCAGGCATGGTGTCATGCACCTGTAGTCCCAGCTACTCAGGAGGCTAAGGCAGGAGGATTGCTTAAGCCCAGGAGTTTGAGGTTGCTATGAGCTAGGCTGACACCACAGCACTCTAGCCCAGGCAAAAGAGCAAGAATCTGTCTCAAAAAAAAAAAAATTATAATTTTATATAAACTATATGATACTAATTGATAATTATTGCATAAAGTTTGAGGTTTAGGTTTATGTATACTTTTTTCCCTATGCATTTCCAATTGCTCAACACAATTTCTTGAAAAGGATATCCTTCCTCCATTGAATAGTTTTTGCATCTCTCAAAAATCAGTGAGGCATATTTGTGTGGGTCTATTTTGGCGTTCTCTAATCTGTTCTACGTGTCTATCCCTCAACCAATATCACATATTTAATTACTGCAGCTGTGTAGTAAGCTTATTATCAAGTAAAGTGATTCTTCCCACTTCTTTTTCAAAATTGTTTTAGCTATTATAGGTGCTATGCCTTTCCCTATAAATTTCAGAAAAAGCTTGACTATATCTACACAATGTCTTCCAGGATTTTGACAGAAATTATGTTAAATCTAAAAAGCAATTTTGGTGAAATTGTCATCTGTACTATGTTGAGTCTTCCAATTCATAAACATGATATGTCTCTCTATCTATTTAAATTCTGTTATTTTTTTTATCAGCATTTTCGGCATACAGATTTTTTCCATGTTTTGTTAGATTTTAACTAAGTGTTTAACTTTCACTTTCTTTTTAACTATTCTTAGCATACCTCATCTCTATTAAAATTTATGAGATTTGATGGTAAATTATACAATCATATACCCTTAAGCAATCATTCTGAAGTGCTTAATGTGAACTCTTATTTTTACATGTTCTAGTAAAATACATATAATTGTTCCATACATGTATCTTTAAAATACATACATGGTATTGTGCTATATACCTCATTCTTTTTCTTCTTTTCTAGGTTCAAGTCTATGTTTTTAAAGTCTATCCATGTAACTATGTATGCATCCAGTCTATCATTCCTAATGATACATACTATTTCATAATGCATTTTCTGTGTATTTTCCTTACCTTTCCTCAATTATAGAAACCCAGATTGTCTCAACTCCCAGCTATCAAACACTACAATTAACATGTTGTATTAATACATGTCTCTTAATGGTCTATTAAAAAAATTTCCAATATACAATCAGCCCTTCGTATCTGTGAATTCTGCATCTGTGGATTTAAGCAATTGTGGACTGAAATTATTCAGGGAAAAAAAGTCCACAAAGCTCCAAAATGCAAAACTTGAATTTGCTGCATACTAAGTGAATCCACACAAAGGAAGTGATGTATAGGCATTGTATTAGGTATTATAAGTAATCTAGAGATGATTTAGAGTATACAGGAGGATATGAGTAGGTTATATGCAAACACTACGCCATTTTATTTAAGAGACTTGAGCATTTGTGGATTTGGCATCTAAGGGGTTCCTGGAACCAATCGCCCATGGATACCAAGGGATAACTGTATATAACCAGTAGAAAACATATATTTAACTAAGTGCTGTCAAACTACTTACTAAAATAGCTGTACCAACTGTGAAATATATTCTCAATCTTCATTCAAAATATATGATTTCATTAAAACAAATATACTACATATATTGAGTAGGAGTTGCCAAATACATAGATAATTTCATTTAAAACTACTTTGAAGGTTTGTAGTAAAAAAAAAAGATGAAGCAGTTGGCCTAGATCACCCTAAAGTATTGCCCTAGGACTACAGCTAGTATGTATGCACATTAAAAATCAGAATGTAAACACAGCCTTTATCATTCCTTCTTGAATCAATAGATACCTTTGCTCCACGCTTCTAAGTATAATTTGAGAAGAGGATTCCCAAACCATACCCTCCAGAGTTTTAAGTGCCTCTCTCTCTCCGCAGTCTTTCCTCATGTAGACAGAAAATCCTCTACAATGTCTTGCAGATGAGCAATAACATTTCATCTTTTCAGCAGGTAAGAAATGCAGCTATTATATAGTTACATAATTTTATGAAACAAAGATCAGCAACATTTGGACCAAAATAAAAAAATTGTCTTAATAAACACTAGACTTCAAAGTAATTCAGTGAAATCTTAGATTAAGTTTTATGCCATATTCTATTATATTATCCACAAAACCTTTCACATTGCCCTGAGGGCCATGCATTTATTTATCCCATGCTGTAGTGAAAAGGACTTATTTGAAGTTAGTGATGCTATCTAATAACTCACAAATGTATAATCTAATGTCTTGGCTTTGTTAAGATATATATAAACATAAACTACAAATATCCCAGAATGCAATCCAAATGAATCAGCGGTATCAAAAATTTAAAACCTCTTCTATATAAAGATATTCTCATTTGGAGAAGGACACTAATAAGATTACAGCATTTGTTAAGCCAGACATTGAATAATTTCCCATGGACTCCTTCCCTTTGTATTGTTCTGTTAGTTAAACCTTACATTTTAGTAATCATGTTAGTTTCTATTACAGTGAGAGTCAAAACATAGCAATTTAACACCATTTAATAAAATTTGAAATTTCATTTGATTACCAGCTGGGCATCAGAAAAATCTGCTTTAAAACGTACCAATTATTATTATTCGCCAATAATTTTTCTCAATGGCTTGTCTTTACAAATATAAAGAGAATGTTTGGCCTTAACCACAAGCACTTGCAATGGGACTCTTGGCAACCCCATTGGGCACAATAATACAAGAAGGGGTCTAGGAGTTTGGATTACCAAGGCCCTTCTCCCACCTGGCCCCTGCAGCACTTCTGATAATCTGACAATTGACTTTATACCATTCCCCATAACCTACTTACAGAAAAGCCATTAGCCAATTTCTGCCACAAAATGTTTTAATGCTTGTCAAATATTGGGGGGAAAATATGCTCCATAAATAAAGGAAGAAGAAGAATAGCTAACACATGCTGAGTGTGTACTATGTACCATGCTATCATGCTAAGTACTTTAAATACCCCTAAGGTAGGATCGGGCCTCAGGTGTCAAAGGAATAGTAACAATGATGCCAGCATGGCTGGAGCCCAGTGGGTGATGTGGGGGGTGACTGGAAACTATATCACAGAGGCAACAGGGGACAGATCTTACAGGCAGATCTTAAAGCCCTCTTAGGCTTTAGTTTTTAACCATAGGTGTGTTTTGATTTTAAAATAATTATCTAGTTGTTATCTAGTCTACCATATCCTATAGAGAGGCTCTGGTGGACCTAAGAAGCCCATGTAGGTGGTTACCTCAATTAATTTTCATTAATTGCAGCCCAGAAGGTGTTACTATTATAATTCCATTCTATAAGCAATAAATTGAGGTCCACAGAGCAAGTCTTGAGATAGGATCCAAACCCTGACCCTATAACTCTAGAGCTCTTATTCTTAAACTCTTAAGCATATTGCCTTCCCTATCTCAATAACAAATGTTTCCCACAACAAATATCAACGTTAGTTCTATTATGGAGTATCTTCAATTTATTCCTATTTAAGGAAGATAATACTGAATATGTTTCCTAAGTTAACATTCAAGTCAAGTTTATACCCTGAGGCGAAGAAGTCAAACAAATAGTACAAGAGAACAATATCCTTTAAGGTGCAAAAGTTCAATTATCTTTGTTTATACAAAAGTTAGCCCAGAGGCAGAATTACCCTAGAATAAAATAAGCACAGCATAGCTATCCAGCAATTACCCTTTATTTATTATTATAACTCTCTGGATCTTGAGATGCCATTTCAAGTCCTTTGCCTTCTGCATAAAATCTATAGCATCTATATTGCATTTATTGCTAGATATATTTTATGCTAAAAGCATAGAGATAGATACGCATGGATAATTTCCCATCATGAACAGTTACATTGAGGAATGGTTCTAAAATTTAAGTTCTCTATTTGTATGAAGAGAGAGAGGTACCTTATTTTCCATTTTATCTTATCAATTTACCAATTAAATATTATGGATGATGGTGTAATTTTCATCTTAATCTTCTCTCCCCCAAGGCTATAGAAAAAAAGAGATTAAATATTAAGAAAGCTTCCACATTTTTAATAAAATGTATTTCACACTTTATAATAAATTATGTCATTTAAGATTTCTAAATATGCCAGTAGTGCCAGTTACATAAACTGCAAATATTTTTAAATAGATAAGAGAAGATATAATAAAAAGATATTATGTAAATGATTGATAACTATTAATATTGCTTGGAAAACAGAATTTAATTCATTGTTGATTCATATAAAAATGACAAATGTGTGAGAATTACCACCAAGAACTTCAAAATTGAGTGCCAACAGTCTGAAGTTTGTCACAGAACCTTATTTGCTAACAGAGCTATTGACTAATAAAGTATTTTATTTCCAACTTTTATGTAGGCATGTTATATCTTTTATAATTAAAATAAGTTTAAAATGTATTTCTCATATACAAAGTCATGATTTTGATTATGTAACTTTATTCAATGTTGTCTCATTACGTGTATTCCCCTTCAGTGCTCAGTTTATTATAAATTTCACTCAAGTTGATTTTATTTATTTGTATAATTTATTTCTTTATAAAGCCCTTCACTTTTAAATTATGCTAAATATTGGCAAAATTTCATTGTGTAGAGTCATGAGTTATTCTATTAAATTAATTTTATCTAGATATATTTTATTACAGAAAAAAACATTTCTATCACTTGACAGAGCCAGATAGAAGACAGATATTAGAAATCTCCTGGCTCTTCCAGACTATTACTATTCTACCTGGTGTCAAAGATTAGCCTCCACTGGAGCCTCCTGAGTCCCTTTCACACCAACCAATGTCCTTCTTTTATTGAGAACTTTGGAGCAAGAGGTCACAGGTTGTCTCACTCCAACTCTACCAACAGACTCCAACAGATTCCAGAGTCAATATGGAAACCCATAGTACAGCCTGCCCTTCTCTTTAACTCCACTACACTTCAGGCACCTACCCTACAGACACAACTTTGATATATTTTACCACAATCAGACCTCTCTTGGCTTCAATTCACTTCCAACTATGTCCAGTGGCCACTACTGATGGTAATGTATCCAGAATCTGACCACTTCTTACCACTCCACTGCCAACACCCAGGTCAGCATTACCATGTTTCTTCTGGATTATTGCAATAACCTCCTACCTGGGCTTCTTCAGTCCACCAGAGTCCCTCTACAGGCTATGACAGACTAGATAACAACTAGATAGATTAATTATTTTGAAATCAAACCACACCTGTGGTAAAAGCTAAAGCCTAAGAGGCCCTGTAAGATCTGCCCCCTGTTGCCTCTGTGATATCCTTTCCAATCACGCCCCATATCATCCACTGGGCTCCAGCCATGCTGGCATCATTGTTGTTATTCCTCTGACACCTGAGCCTGCTCCTACCTTAGGGCTATTCCCTCTCCATGGAATGTGTTTGTACCAGATATCCACATGACTAATTCCTTCCCTTTCTTCAAATCTTGGCTGAAAAGTCACCTTTCCTTGACTATCCAATTTAAAATTGTAACTCTCCAGTACTTCCATCCCCCTCACCCTGCTCTATATATTTCTCCAAAGCATTTGATACATTATAACTTGCATCTGTATTTTGTTTGCTTATTTTCTATCTTCCATGGCTGAAATGCAAACTACTAGGACATAGATCTTTGTTTCATTTACTGATATATCCAAGCACTTAAAACAGTGCTGGCACATACAAGGTGCCCCATGAATATTTCTTAGATGGACTAATGGATCTCCTATCACCTGTAACTTTCACTGTACCTTTTCAACCATGTATCAATCAGCACTGCTCTACTTATACTCCCTGGACACTAAAAAAAGGTACAAACAAAATCAGTCACACCATGATGCATATTGGTTTTACTACTAATTAGCTGTGTCCAATGTTAGCCTTCTAACTGGCATTTGGTTATATCCTTCCCCATTTCCAACAAAAGCTACTTCAAACCATATACACACTTTCTATTCCATTTCATGTCATCCCCTATAGCTGCAGCAGAGTTCGCCGTTCCTAATAACATTGTCTTTGAGGGTGGTCACCCAAAAAATGTAGTGCTCTGACAACAAGGCAGAAGGGAGAACAGAATGTTGTCATGTGACACATGGCACACAACAACTATGTTGAAATGTTACACATGATAAACTGTCATGAGATAATAAGTAAAGGGTGAAAATAGATACATTATTGAGTTTTAAAATAATTTCTTAAATATTTTAATAATGTCATTATTTTATCTTTCCTGTAAAACTAATTAAAGCAAAGAGATCATCAACCATCTTAGATAAAATTTTGTAGGATCTTAAGAGACAAAAAACTGTAAATTCTCAAAATACTGACAATGTTATTTTTTTAAACTAATTACTTCCACTGGATACTTAACAGGGGTAAGTCATGCTTCTTAAAACTAAATATGTTGACACAAAAACAACGATTAAAAAATTCCTATCAGAAGCATTGGTAAATATTGGTACATCAAGATATATTTCAACAAAACTTGTTCACAAAATTTATACTAGTAAAAGAATAGTAATAATTCATAAGATTACTACTCACTTTTACTATAATTTTGCTCTTCACATAAAATGTATTTAGATATAATCAAATCATCCCTCAATGTTTGTCTTTCTACTACTCTCTTATAAATAGGGAAATACCCTACTTTCAATATTAAAACTTTTTACTGTTTTACAGAAACATTAATTCTAAGATATGCATTCACAAAATATATAAGTTGACATAGCTGGCAAAAAACAAAGGGTCATATTCAGATATTAAGTGCATAGGGCTAAACAAGAAAACAAAAAAAACTGTAAATTTCATTTTTTGCAGCATGTAAATTTTGGGGCTTGGGGGTTTTTGTTTGTCTTTTTTGGTTTTGTTTTGAGACAGGGTCTCATATTATAGCCCAGGTTAGAGAGCAGTGGCATCAACACAGCTCACTGCAACCTCAAACTCCTAGGCTCAAGCGATCCTCCTGCCTCACCTTCCTGAGTAGTTGAGATTGTGGCATATGCCACCTCACCAGGCTAAATTTTTCTATTTGTTGTAGAGATGGGGTCTCGCTATGTTGCTCAGGTTGGTCTTAAACTCCTGGCCTCAAGCAACCCTCCCACCTCGGCTTCCCGAAGTGCTAGGATTCCAGGCATGAGCCACCACACCAGCCCAGCAAGCAAGTTTTAAATATCATTATCAATATAATGGTAAACTTTGTTCTGGAAGGTAAAAGATTTCTAAAAGAATTCATAAATACTGAATTACAAAATGAGTGTCATACCACACAATAGCTACATTACAACTTTCCTTCGAGGTATATTTCTATGCAATATTTTGAAAAATGCTTTTGCGATTCAGCTGATTTTATTTTTTCCTTATCTAGTCATAAGAAAAATAAGAAAAAGTCATTTAAATAAAATACATTTGAGGTCTTAGAAAAATTCCTGATTAACTTTATAGGCTATTATTGCTTTTAGAAGTAAATACTCCTAAGATAAATCAGCTTTGCTTTAAAGAAGCTAATAATTGTTTATTTCTTTTCATGGATTACTAATATTGTAAAAGTTAATATTTGAAAATATAAAATGTAATCAATTTAACTAATACTAAAAATAAATTATATATCTTTATATACTTTATAAAAGATCACTATACTTTGTATGTTTGACTTGGGAAATTCATTGCTCCCAAAATTCATCTAATAGACAACAAGGTGATCAAAAAGTACTCAGTTTACATTCACCCTCAGACATATGTGGTGGTTATTTAATATTTCGGTGCTCATATAACAAATGTAAGAAGATACATTCAAATATAGAAAACAGACAGAGATATATTACTAGAAGATATATTATCTCACCATCTAGAGAGGAGAGTATCACACAAGATGGTGGGAGGTTTATGGGCCAGAAAAAATGACCTAAGGATGGTGGCTTTGTGTATTCATGATAGGGTGCTGAAAGACTTGCAAACACAGAAACCAATGTTAAATTTGAAATCATTTGTGATCTTTAGACTTTGTCTTCCTTTATCACCACTATCTCATAAAATTTATTTTATTCATATATCAAGGTGAGTATGTATGCAAGTATGTGTGTTTGTGGAGCTGGAAATTAAGAAAAAAATTTCATATTGAGTTAATATGATAGGAAAGAGAACACAGCAAATAAAAAAAGCAGGGGAGGCTGAAGCGGGTGGATCGCTCGAGGTCAGGAGTTCGAGACCAGCCTGAGCAAGAGCGAGACCCCGTCTCTATTAAAAATAGAAAGAAATTATCTGGCCAACTAAAATATATATAGAAAAAATTAGCTGGGCATGGTGGCACATGCCTGTAGTCCCAGCTACTTGGGAGACTGAGGCAGGAGGATCACTTGAGCCCAGGAGTTTGAGGTTGCTGTGAGCTAGGCTGATGCCACGGCACTCTAGCCCGGGCAACAGAGCGAGACTCTGTCTCAACAAAAAAAAAAAAAAAAAAAAAAAGCAGGGGAGCAGAGGTAAGAGTAACCACGTGATTGCAAGCCTTGCAGTGTGCAGAAAACTTATAGGAAGCTTGGATTGCTATAGTACTCAGAAAAAAACTTGAATTATTTTAGTTAAAACTTTAAGATTTGGAAATCCAAGGTAATACCTGTGCCTAGAAAAAATTTAAATACATACAAAATGTAATATCGTACGTATCCTCTAAGTCTGTATGTACGTTCACATGAAGTATTCATAAGGGAAATTAAATACACAAAATAAACAACTTCATGACAAAAGACATTAAGACTCCCAAGTAATCAGGGAACCACACATTTTGAAAACAAGATATCACTTCATAACTATCAGTTTAGCAAAACTTTTTAAATTCTGACAATACTAAGTTTTGGAAAGGATGTGAAATGATAACAACACCCAAACTACTAGTGGGAGTTTAAATTGATTTAGCTGCTTAGAAGAGCAATTTTAGTAAGTATCTAATAAAGTTAACAATACATAGTCTATAAATGCGATTGTACTTCTATGTATAAACTCTAGAGAAACATGTATCCATGGAGACATGATCAAGAATGTTCCCAACAACATAGTAAGTACAAAAATACACTGTAAATTATTGAAATGTCCACCAACAGGAGAGTGGGTAAATGTCACGTATCTATAAATAGGAATTTTATAAATCAAATTAAATAGATGGAATGGTATAGACAGATAGATTGATCTCAAAAGCATACCTAGTTGTAATCTCTCAGATGTCCTTTCCTTTACTCAACACATAGGTAGCTTTCAAGCATCATCCTTCTGATCTTTTATGTAAAAGTAAGATTAAACTAATATAAACATGCCTGTAGTCCTGCTACTTGTGAGTTTGAGGTGGGAGGATCGCTTGAGCCCAGGAGTTTGAGGCCAGCCTGGGCAACATAGAGAGACTCCATCTCTAAAAAATAAAAAATAAACTAATATAAAAATAACAAAATCATAAATATCTAATTACACATCAGCTCATCTTCTAGGCAATAAATTTATAGTTCTCACATTGAAATGATTTAACTAAAAATGTGTTTAATATAAAATCAAGAAAGAATTGTTTAGCAATTTATGAGCAAGTTATAGTGCTTGCTAGGCAAGATTACCATAGCTATAGGTGATATTATCATAACTATCATCTGTCAGAATTGAAACAACTTGAATTTTACTTCTTATAGTTTAAAACATAAATTTGGAAAGGGAATATGATCTTAGGTCTATAGTTAATATTTTTTCCACTACTGATAATATTTCAGGCAAAGTAAGTAAGCTTTATTTCCAGCTGAAAAGTAATTTAAGCTCTTGCAACTTTTATCTAGACTACATGGAAATTACTCATTTTTCACAATTAATAGCAGCCTGCTGACATAGATTCAAAAGAAACAATTTTTAACATTTCAGAGATAAAGGACAGTTGGATAAAACCCAATTGCATTGATAGCTGCTATATGAGATAACACACTAAACAATGTGCTGCCTAAAATTGAAGGGGGTAAAAGTGCAATCACATTTGGAATGCCATTAAGAGAAATACTATAATGTGTTCCTTTCTAGTTTATAAATTAAGAAATTAATAATCATATTGGCATATTAAAAGTCTAAAGGAGCCAATAAAAATAAAATACATTTAACATTTGGACACTCTGTACAATCTAAGCACCTGATAGTGCTGGTACCTAGTAGGTGCTCAATAGACATATTAAATGTATCAATAGAGAAATAAAAGAAAGAAAGGAAGAAAGAAGAGAGAAGAAGGGAGGGAGGGACAGAGGGAATCTCTAATTTCATTTCAGAACCATCTTCTTGCTAAATACCATTCATCCACTCATTTATTCATATAGTTCATTTAATTACATTTGCTGAGTATCTGCTCTTAGTACTAGAGAGAGAGTGCAACAAACAAGTTCCCCCAACATTGCCAGCCTAAGGCTACCTGCTTTCTTTTCCTTGATCAAGGAATTCTTAGTGTTAGAAATAGCATTATTCCTTTATCCTTCCAAGGACTAACTATCCACCTCTGTAAAGAATAGCTAAAGTGAACAAAATAAGATTAATGTACTCCATGCTTGATATTATAACATTTATATAAACCTATTTACCCTCCTATACATTAATATATTCAAATATTAACTATATCCTGTGTAATTTACAATATATATGCATATACACTTTAATAGCAGCTATATACTATACAGTTTATAGTAGCTAGTATCTGTTAGCACAAAAGAGAAAAATCCACAAATAATATTCATATTCTCATTCTCATTCACTTGCTTTTTAAAATAAGATATTTAATTTTGAGCATATTCCTATATTTCATTAAAAAGAATGTATTTTTTATTAAATTTCTGAATCTAACATTTCAACCCAAGACGACTAGCTTGTCAATCTTTCAAGTACTCGTGATCAATGAATAAAAATTTAATTGACCAAGAAAATGAAATTGTAAATCAAAAATGTTAAGCCATTCCTGTTCTAAGTAACACTTACCACTCAGACTTTTGCAATAATGTTCATTTTCTTAAATGCTATATATAAAAATAGAAATTTTCCAAAATAAAGATTTAGTATCTACCACATATTTTAGAAATATGTGAACATAACTGAGGTTGAAAGAAATAGAAAAACATACATTTCTAAAGAAAGATATAACTTTTTAACTATCTTCCTAATGTTTAAACAAAACACAAGCTTCCAATAGTGTCCTCCAAAATATACCTTCATTTTAGTTTTAAAACTGATGCTGAAATATTTATATAGTTTTAAATTACAAAGCTAAATTTCATTATCTTATTTGAATGGAGTTTTAAAACTGACAAATTTGAAAGCCGAATTAAACACACTGCTTTTTTTATAGTAGATGACATATTCTCTGTCGATTTTTCCTATTTCTTCATCAGTCACACGATACTTCCATATGTAAATAAATAAAACATTCATAAAAATATTTCCAAAATATTTTTAAAGTAGGAAATCTCACACTCCTAGTAAAACAGCCAAAGAGAAACAAACTCATATTATCCCAGGCTGTTCTGCTTTATTCATGAACATCATTAAGCCCCTGAAAATGAAGAAGAGGTAGTGTCTGCACTGTGACAAAGGCAGCGCTCCTCTTTCCAAACAGCACTACTTATTTATGAACAGTAACAGACATAGGATAACAGTTTGTTCCTTTTACCTTACAAAATACTGTGTGTGTTTGTGTGACAGCCCTTAGGATATAGTGAAGTCCCAGGTCATAATTATGGGTCCTTCTAACAACAGATTTTTGTTTAGCCGTTTAAGGAAACCTGACTGAAGTAAACACAAATAAATTTCTTAAAAGAAAAAAAATACAGAAGAATTGTCCCAGAGGCTGATTCTAGCCTAACTGGTATATACCTAGGCAGTGTACTCCAGAGCTGAATGTGAATTGAACATGAGATAATCTTACATCTCTTCTAGCACCAGTTGCCGGCATGGCTTCCCTCTCTCCTCTATGTATTTCCAACCTTCCAGCCTTTATCTAACAGTAGTGTGGGCTCCACTAAATCCCTAAATCCACAGACCCAAGTCATCATCCCCATTGGCCATATTTTTTTTTTATTTTTTATTGTTTTTTAGAGACAGAGTCTGGCTCTGTTGCCCAGCCAGGAGTACAGTAGTCCAATTATACTTCACTGTAGCCTAAAACTCCTGGGCTCAAGTGATCCTCCTACTTCAGCCTTCCACGTAGCTGGGGCTAGAGGTGCACACCACCATGCCTGGCTAATTTTTTAAATTTTTATTTCTTTTTTTTTTATTTTTTATTTTTTTTATTTCAGCTTATTATGGGGGTACAAAAGTTCTGGTTAGATATATTGCCCATGTCCCTCCCATTCCCCCGAGTCAAAGACGAGGTCTCGCTCTGTTGCCCAGGCTGATCTAGAACTTTTGGTCTTAAGCGATCCTCCTACCTTAGCTTCCCAAAGTGCTGGGATTACAGGGTGAGCAGCTGCGCCCAGCTCCAATGTCTTTTATAACCACAATATCACTAAAAAGACAGGTTAATATTGTTGAAGTTAAAAATATAAATGAAATATTTGAAAATGAAAAGATCAAAATCTACTTTCATCATTTGAGAAGTGAATTGATTTCTCTATTAAAAATTTCTCTCAAGCAGACTAAGTTTCCTAATAAAATGTGTTGGCTTCTTTCTTATAAAAATAAAGACTTTAAATTGTTTTGGGGTATTTTAATTGCACAGAAACTAGACAGAGGGCATTTTACTTATTAATAAAGTAACCTGCTGAGTTATGATACAGCAAATGTGATCTCTCATATTGCTTTTAGCAAATATTTAAGCTTATTTTTATGGAAATAAGCCTAAGGCTACTTATTCTACTCAATAAATTAAAAATGGGTATACTTGTAAGAGAATTTGGTTCCAATAAAGTTAGCCTTTAAGGAAATTTCTTCTAAATTTGTCTTGCTTTCTCATGATTTTTAAATAAAACTTGACATTCCACAAAGAGAGAAAATGATTTATTATAACAAATCATATTTAAGAATGTCTCTACCCTTTTAATTATTATAATTCATTTTTAAATAAACAGCAAAACAACCTATTGAATACAACAGGTATAATTTATTAAACAGAAAATAACAAAAGTTTTCATTAAAATTACCCAACACTTTGGTAGACAGAGACAATCTTATACCTTAACATGTATTTTCTACTACTAAGATGGTTATTACTAAGATGGTTATTACTATTTCAGTAGCCTCAACTCATCTTAAAAGTCTAAATATTCCAGGTTTCCCAACATTTTGAATTTAATGTGTTCTATCTTGATCAATTTGTCAAAGAATATGTGAAAAGTCTGTTACAATCTCTTTGAAGGCAAAAGTAAACATTAACTAACATCAAGTGCCTATGTGTTAGTAACTGTTGGCACTTTCTTTCACCTATGTAATTAATGCTGGCATCTAAAAAGGCAGGTTACTGTAATCCCAGCACTCTGCGAGGCTGAGGCAGGAGGATCACTTGAGGCCAGGAGTTTGAAACCAGCCGTGGCAATAGTGAGACCCCGTCTCTACAAAAAAATAAAAAAATTAGCCAGGTGTGGTGGCATGCACCTGCAATCCCAGCTACTAGGAAGGATGAGGAAGAAGATTTGCTTGAGTCCAGGAGTTTAAGGCTGCAGTGAGCTGTGATTGTGCCACTGCACTCCAGCCGAGGCAACAGAGCAAGAGCTTATCTCTAAAAAAAAGAAATAAAAGTAAAAATAAAAAGTAGGTTACATTTGTCATGGTCTTCTTCAGTCCTGTATTCTTACTTGGAGATATTTAGCTTTGACATTAAAAGATGAGAAATGATAAGGAAGCTTCCCTCTTTAAAAATCTTTAATGGGGGGATGAAGAGAGGTAAGTTAAGGGGTACAAACACATAGTTAGAGGAAAGATATAAGTGCCATTATTCGACAGGAAGGTGGAGTGACTGTACTTAACAACAACATAATGTGCATTCCAAAATAGCTAGAAGAGAGAACTTGAATTGCTCCCAACACATAGAAATGATAAATACTCAAAGTGATGGATATCTCAAATACACTGACTTGATTATTACACATTCTCTTCATGTAACAAAATATCACGTGCACCCCATAAATATGTAAAGTGTTATATAGCAATAAAAATATCTGTAATGATTCTGTCAAACTCAAGTTGACATTTTAAGTTTTCTTCAATGTAAGTTCAGCTCACCTTTCAAGCATACAACTGAAAGCCACAAATTCCCTGTTTTGTGTTCTGCACAGACTGATCTACTCACTGCCCATTTACCTCCTAAATGTATATTTCATACATATATGTACACAAAAATACCATTTTCATGACAAACAATCATCACATAACTTTTTGTGGGTAGTTAAAGCCTTCTAATTCAGCCATTTCAAATCACGAATTTTGGTTTAAAAATGCATATCAATAAATTTTCTCCAACAATTTCACATGAATAAATCTCATTACAGAAACAAAGTTGTCATCTAAAAAACACCGCTAAATTAATAACATCTTAAGCCTGACATTTCAGGTTCTATAAAAACTCATCAATTAATCATGAATTACATTTTAACTCAACTTAGATTTTATTCTGATTTATTGCATTTATTTTATTTAGTAAGTGTAGTCTTAAAAATTAATCATCCCTATGATTTAGTTATGTATGTAAACAAAGTGAATTATTTAAATAGATTGACATTAATATGCTTATTAAAAAGGAATACTAACAGAAGTCATATTCTATGTTGAACAAAAGCAATACATTTGTTTGAAAGGCAGTATAATCTAGACATTTTCATTCTAGTCATATACAGAATAGCTGATGCTTTATAAAAGGAAAAATAAATTAAGCTATTTTATTGGAGTAATAAGAAATTTTATAGAAGTGATGACTAAAAATAAGAAAAAGTTCATCTATTTTTCAGTGTGCCTTGTAATTTTATAACCCATTAATTTTATTTCTGAACATATTGTTCGAATTAAGGTTGAGTTCTGGTCTTAGCTGACCCTTAAACATCCAATTAATATTTCCTATTTTACTATTTACCAGACTTGCCTGCACTTTGATATATTACACTTGTGTTCTTATGAAAACCACATGAGGTTGCAGGAAGAAAATATTAATACAGATAAGTATTTCTTCAAATCATATTTTTTAAAATAAATCTATAATTACCCATTAAAAGCAATGAGATTTTATGTTATAGAATATTTTTCACGAAATCTAATAATTATATTTATTCATATTGAAATAAAACCATGGATCAGAATATTAGAGGACCTGGAAGAACCCTATAGAGGCATATATTTCCAAGAATCATTTTACTAGTATAATAATTTTTCCACTCCAACTCAATATACGTCCCCAGGATGACCTCAGAAACAAGTTTTAAAGGTTAGAAAAAGCTAAAATCTCATTTTATACCAGAATAATATGTAAATACAAGGAAATGAACCCATTCAAGTTTACCAGTGTAACCATCATAAGCAAATTATATAACAAAGCTAGTCCTTAGTTTCAGAACTCAAGATATATTTACCTTGCAAGACAGCTGCATTTCGAGAGATTAGAAACTTTAATGTAGAGCTGGATGTTTGAAGCACCTGCTGCATATCTTGGCGGGCTGCAATTTGATATCTCTCCTCCATCTTCCTGGTGCAACATGTAGGTTTTTTGGATATGCAAACCTGAAGATCAGGTCCTGGAACACACATAATATTTTCAAGAGTGGTTATCTGTCCATTTAACAAGCATTATATGTTACATACCAGGCATTATGATCAGCCCTGCATGCAAAGGGTTCATGTTCTATGTGAAGAATTGATTTACTACAGCACTTGCCATAAGAAAGTTTATCTATTGTTCATTAACAAAACCATGAACAAAATATTCTGAACCATAACTCTTTGCTTAAATATTTTATTAACTTCTTGGCCAAATATTAAGTATGCCCACTCAAGAATAAGTAAATTAACTATTACATAAGTAAAGAGCTAAATCAGTTAAAACTTTTTTGCTTATTTTATTAAGTCAGCCAAAATTATTTGAACTAAATATATGAGAGATTTATAGGGACTAAAGCAATTATTTTTCCTGAGGAAATGATATTGAACTTTACACATCAAATAAAGGTCAAAAAACTTCACCTGCTTTCTCAGCTTCCATCATATTTGTGCTTCTTATGGAATAAGCTATCTCTGCAATAATGATACGATGGGAGATCAAGGCCACCATGGGCCCATTCTCAGTATCCTAAATTATATTCACTATATATCTGGCTAGAGACAGTTCCCAATATTAAAAGCACTTTCTAGTTATATGATCATATTTGAAAAGGTCCTGTGAAATGTAAAGTTATTACACATATTTAAGAGTTGTAGTTACAAAAAATATCACATTTGCTAGTATGATTAACCACTGTCATCTTGCACAGAGACCCAGAGCAAGCACCTTTATCCACAGCAGATATCTAGAGGAAAAGAGGAATAGGTGTGAAGCATGCAATAGTTAGTGCCTCAAGAGGAAAATGCCAACGGAGCACCACGGTGTGAGCCCCAGGGCATTCCAAGGCTACCTGGATTTTATGTAAAGCTCAGGACAATTTTATTTGCATGGCCTAAATAAGACAATTATTCCCTTTCTTTAGAACAGGAAGAAGAGTTGTGGCCCTTAACATCTAGGGAGTGTCACAGCTCCCACGTTAGCTCTTCATCAACCAATTTTAAATCAGCAAAAGTAAAATACATGTGAACTCACACACAAATGCATACCCGCAACAGCCATGTTTCCAACTCCTGCTCTTTCACAGAGTTGGCCTCAGGTCTCATATTTCCAACAGTTGATTTCAGGTAAGATCAAAACATTTGAAGTTGTCTGGATATGATGGCTCATATCTATAATCCTAGCACCCTGGGAGGCTGAGACGGGAGGATAGCTTGAGCTCAGGAGTCCACGACCAGCCTGAACAACAGTGAGATCCAGTCTCTACTAAAAATACAAAAATTAGCTGGATGTTGTGGCATGTGCCTATTGTCCCAGCTACTGGGGAGGCTAAGGCAAGAGGATCACTTGAGCCTAGAAGTTTGAGGTTGTAGCGAGCTATGATGATACTACTGCACTCTAGCCCAGGTGACATCTCAAAATAAAAAAAAACAAAAAACTTTTTTTTTAAATCACTCTGAGCTTCTGGCCAACATGGGAGAGCAAAATTTCTAATAATTTTGGCTTCAGTTTGTTTAAGTTAGACAAATAACAAATGACAGAATTTGAGCATTTTACAAAGTCTAAGAAGCATAAAATATTTATGTGTCACAGTAGGTAACATTTTGGCAATTGTTTTTCACTTATTTTGCCTAAAGTTGTACAAAAGCAAATTCTACTTCAAAAAGTAAAATGGATTAAAATAAAACAGAGCTATCTTCTCACCTTTATTCCTAAACAGAAAGACTGAGGAATGAGTGTTCAGAGAAGAGCAATAATAGAGATTGGGGAAAAGAATCAATGAATAAATATTAAAGTATATAACCATATTTAGTGTGAGAAAGACTGCTAGAGAATAAAAAGAATGATGAGGATGGTAATAATAAGTCATTGCAAATATCTCCTTGGAATTCAAATATCTAAAACCATTTGCTGGACCACAATTCTAAACAAGGTCCCACGTGGTAAGCCCCCTTTCTTTCATCCCCCTCCAGACATATCTCCAGTAACATCAGCCATTGTACTCTTTCCTTCATACTCCAGCCTCATTTCAGTTCCCTGTGTTCACCAAGCTCTCTCTTGCCACGGAGCCATTCTCCTCGTTATTCCCTGTCTGGGACACCCTTGCCTTACCTACACTTACACGCCCAGGCAGCGAACACACCCCTATCCCTAGTATATTCCCATCTATTTTTGTTTAGATCTTCACTCAGTCTTCCCACGGGAAACTTTCCTTAACCTCTCAGACACCTCAAGTGCCTATTACATGTTCCTAGAGGGGCCATAGATCTCTCCATTGCACCTATCATGGTTGCAACTTTCTATTCTTTAATGTGATGAATAAATGATTAGTTCCCTAACCTATACTATAAAGCTCCAAATGGAGGATTTTTTCTTGATTATTATACCCTGATTGCCCAGCACATTGCCTAATACACCATAAATACTCAATTTTCATTCATTAAACCAATAGTTAAAAATCTGCCATGTATAAGCATTATCTCATTTATCTCAAACCAAATCAGGACTATAATTCAAAGATTTTCTTATCTCTAACTGGCATATTTTCATCAGTATCACCTACAAGATATGCTTCAACTAACTTAGATTTGGAATCACAATGGAGAAGGAAAAGAGTTGACAAGAAACCAGTTCCCTAGCTTACTATCTCAGTCCAAATGACAGACAAGATGAACTAAACAAAATCTTCGGGGAAAGAACTATATCTTATATTTTGCCCACAGTATAAGCACAAAAGACATACTAAGGTGTTTGTTGATAAAAGGCCCAGGCTGCAGTTCTCCTGTTGTAAATAGAACAGGCATCATAAGAAAGGAAAGCTAGAGTGAACACAGATACATGGTAACAAGAGGTACCTTAAAGAGCTTTCAAAGTCTGGCTTCAAGAAACATGGCATGATCCCAGAACGCTATGAAACAGCAAGAGTACACCACCCAGGAGTAACAGTCATGTTTCTAAACAGTAAAATCAAACTCTGCAAATAATAAAGTACTAAAAACAAAACAAATTTAAAATAAAACAGTAGGCTCCTCACTGAAGGAGCCTTCAAACAGAATTGTGGGGGTTTTTCTTGACTTCTCACCCAGAAGCAGCAGTATTGATTAATATGCAATATGTCTTTCTTTCTGTTCTCTAGCATAAGAAACTGTGGCAAACATCTACCATCTAGTGTATTTTTATGATATCCCCACAAACTTCAAAATACAAACTGGATGAGGAGAAATCAGCAACAACCACAAGATCTTCACAGTATCAGAATTAGGGTAAGAGTTAGAAGAAAGAAGCAAAGAGTAATGTCTGAAGGACCTGAGAATAGGAGAACCCCAAATAGAGAACAAAATTCACAGAAAGCACAGCAGACTGATTTGAGAACACAGTAGTCCACACTTATCCACCAGTTGGCTTTCTGCAATTTCAGTTTAACCATGGTCAATCGCAGTTTGAAAATACTAAATGAAAAATTCCAGAAAGAAACAATCCATAGCTGCTGTTCTGAGTGGTGAAACCTTACATCATCCTGCTCTACCCCGCCTGGGGCATGAACCATCCTGTTGTCCAGCATTTTCCAGCTGTCTATGCTCCTGCCAGTTAGTCAGTTAGCAGCCACCTCGGCTATTAGAGCAACTGTCATAGTATCACAATGCTTGTGTTCAAGTAACTCTTATTTTAATTGATAATGGCCACAGAATATAAGAGTAGTGATGCTAACAATTCAGATATGCCAAATAGAAGCCATAAATTGCTTTCCTTAAGCAAAAAGGTGAAAGTTCTTGACTTAATAAGGAAAGAAAAAAACACTGTATGTCAGGTTTGCTAAGACATAAGTTTCGAATCTTTTATTCATGAAATTGTGATGAAGGAAAAAGAAATTCATGCTAGTTTTGCTGTTGCACCTCACACTGCAAAAGTTATGGCCACAGTGTGTGATAAGTCCTTAGTTAAGATGTAGAAGGTATTCAATTTGTGGGTGGAAGATGAACAATATGAACTTCTGTTCAATATGAACAGAAACATATTCCCATTGGCATCAGTACGGTGTTTGGGTACTATCCAAGGTTTCAGGCATCCACTGGGGGTCTTAGAACATATCCCCCATGGATAAGGGGGGACTATACTATAGCAGCTGAAAGCAGGAGCACTTTGTCCTCTCAATTATTGAATGTGTGCATCAGACCCATAATAGAAAAGAATGAATGAACAACAGCAGTCTTGACCCTTTAAACTCTCAAACAGATCTAGCAGCACTCCTTTGCAGGATAGAACCCCACACAGAAGAGAAACTTCTGGAAGTAGAATCAAAATTCAACAGAATAGGAATCAACGAGACAGAGAAAGTAGGAAGGGAATTAAATCAGGAAATCTCAGAAAACAAGTGGCTACATTTTCAGACACTACACAATATCAACAGAAGAAACTCTTCAAAGTTAGAAAAGCTATTCTGAAGCCTCTCTCAATCTAAGTGCTCAGAAAAACACTAACTTCACATAAAATGAATAACAAAAAATATTGAGGTCAAATCTCACACAGAGTTTAGTATAATAAAAATGAGAATAAGGAACAAAATAATATCCCGCAGACAAAGAAAGCATGCAAGAAAGATATGCCCAACCCCAAAGAAAACCCAGATCAAAAATGTAGCCATACTATTTGAAAACAAGCTAAAAGACAATGGCACAAAACATGAAAGAACAACATAAATCAGAATTAGGAAAACTCAGATATGAGGCAACAGAACCCAGATATGAGGCGACAGTACTCAGGGAAGAACTAAAGATGAAAGAAAAAAATTCTAAAGGAAGATCCACTAGAAGGAACACAAGAGCGAACCACACAAAGATAATGCCTTAAGAGAAACAAGATGAAAAATAAGGATTTTGAAAAACCAAAAAGAATGAAAGGATTCAAAACATAGTGACAGCAAATATTAAAGAGAGCTACAGATAATGTAAGCCCCTGAAGAAAGAAACAGGATAAATCATAAAAACTATAGTTCATGTTATTCTGAAAATGTAGTGTGAGTATAATATAGGATAAAACAAAGAAGTAGTTATGGAATCTTCAAATTCTATTCTCCAATTCTATCCTGTATCCTTGAAAATCAGGATTGTTAGTGTGGAAGAAAGGAGATACAGACATAAAGAAAAGGTTAGGTAAAACTAATCTTGAATTTGAATGGGACATACTAATCTGAATTCATGAAGAATTGTAGCTTTAAAAAGTATATAATTCCTATTTTCACTGAAAAGACCTAGAAACAATGACTAACCAAATAGCAAAGGTCATCCCTTGTGCCCAGATTATGGTCTTGAAATATCATTTCTCTCAAGAAGAAATCAAGTGCTTTTTGAAGAAATGGCTCATTCTAGGTCTATGGCACGAAGTATGTAATACAACACGATAGCTAAACATTTTGTCCACTAGAAAGCAAAGAGACTATCAAATAACTACTAGGTTCATATTAAAGGAATACAGGAGTTGTGTTATTCTGTTTGGGCTACCATAACAAAATGCCACAGACTAAAGGCTTAAACAACAGAAATTTATTTTCTCACAGTTCTGGAAGCTGTAAGCCCAAGGTCAAGGTGCCAGCAGGATTGATCTCTCCTTGGCTTGCAGAGGGCCATCTTCTCTCTGTGTCCTTACATGCCCTTTTCTGTGTGCATGCATACTTCTGATGTCCCTTCCTCTTCTTATGAAGACAACAGTCATATTGTATTAGCTTTATTGATGGTAGACATAGAAAAAGGCCCTCGGTACCAATACATGGAGATCAAGATATATTCAGGTTTACCAGAGTGGATGTTGCATATTATGGAATACCAAATGCTCACCAGAAGAAAATAGAACTTTGGAATTCACAGCAGAAAAAAATGATATTGGTAAACTTGTTCCTCTTATCTTTTCTGAGAATATCTTCTTGACATATGTTCTGAAACTGATAGGAGTTCATGAAATGTTACAACAGAAGAAGGGTCTTGACTGAGTCAAACATAATCCTTCAACCAGGTAGAATAAAAACCACTTAAGTACATGAATCTAGCAAGAATCATGGCAGTGGCATTGAATCTGCTGAGAGCTAGCCAGCATCAGTTCCCTCTTCTGGAATTTCCTTTGAAAGCCTACCTCTTCTTCCCTACTCACATACAAGTTATTTAGATGAGACTGATGTTCACATAAGGATGATTCCTGATTGGCTAAAACATAGTATCCTATCCTGTCAGCACAATGATTGATTCAGAAATAGCCAATAACAAAAAAATGCAAGGAGATATTTGCTGAGTCCCTCAGAAGAGCAAAACTTTCTCTCTTCTGCTGGAACTGAATTAGATGGTGCAAAGATGCAAGGTTCACAGATGTCGTAGTCATCTTCAAGTTCACAGTGAAGTATGGATCTACCATAGGTTCTTCTATCACCTACAATATAAAGAAATCTAGCCAAAGCAATGGTAATAAATTCCCCAGGGTAATAGCAGGGGTAATATTCCCCAGGGTAATACCATTCCACTTTCTTCTATGGTTTATTCCAGAACTTCACAAGAACTTTATACTAAACCGAGGTTCTGACAACACCCTCTTAATGGCTGTGCTAGTTCCCTGCCCTGACATGGAAATAAACTTTACAGGTCCAAGAAACAAGAATGTTCCACTTGCAGTATGGCTGTGCTATCTTACAGATAGCAACTATTAACTCTGGAAAAATACAACAAACTTGAATGCCCTAGAGAGTGAACAAAAGAGGAAAGATTCTAGAGGGCAGTCAATATTTGGAAGAAGGGAAAAGCATGGAGTGAGTTTCTCATCTCTGTGGCTTTTAGCCCGAGGACATTCCATGTTTAAAGTGACCTACATTCCAACAGAAAACTCAAAGTCCTTTTGGAGTGAAGAACTAAAAAACAGAGATCAGAGCAATAGCAGCTTCTAGAAAGTGGAGGGGGAATACCAAGAGAGGGCCAAAGAGTGGGAACCCCAATTTCTGTATGTAAACTCTGCCAAAGTCTCTGGCTGAACCCTGAACCATACCTCACATGACTAGAGTGGCCTGTAAGCAGCTTAGTTCTTGGCAAACTAAGGATGAAAGAACTGAATGAAAATTATAGTTGTTACCCAAGAGACACAGCTGTCATTCTGAATCTAAACCACTTAAATTTCTCCTATGACAAGCATATCAATACTCTTTAAAGGAATATAATAGAATCCAGAGTCACAATAACATAACATTCAAAGTATACAGGGGACAATCTAAAATTATTGGGCATATGAAAAATCAGCGTAATATGACTCATTTTCAAGAGATAAGATAATACATTAAAGCCAACCTCAGAAGGCCCAGATGTTAGAATTCACAGAGAAGGGCCTTAAAACAGCAATTATGACTATGTTCAATGAGTTAAAAAAACTTAAGTTCAGAAAAAAATTATAGGACAGGGATTCTCCCAGGAAAAAAGGAACAAAATGGAAATTCTGTAACTGAAAAATATAATATGTGAAATAAAAATTTTACTGGATAGGTCCAGGCATGGTGTCTCACACCTATAATCCCAGCACTTTGGGAGGCCAGGACAGGAGAACTGCTTGAGGCTGGGAATTCGAGACCAGGCTATGCAACAAAGAGAGATCCCTGTCTCTACAAAAAATTTTAAGAAATAGCCAGGCACAGTGGTGCATGCTTGTAGTCCTAGCTACTTTGGAAGCCAAGGCAGGAGAATCACTTAAGCCCAAAAGTTCAAGGCTACAGTGAGCTATGATTGAGCCACTGCACTCTAGCCTGGGTGACAGAGTGTGAAACCCTGTCTCAAAAAAAAAAAAAAAAAAAAAAAAAATCACTGGATGGGCTTGAAAGCTGAATAGAGTTGACAGAGAAAAGAGTCAGTGAACTTGAAGGTACATCAATAGAAAATATCTGATTTAAAGAAGAGAGAGAAAAAGATTTTATTTGTTTCTTAAAAAATTCCCTCAAATTACTATTTTGAGAATCAGTATTTCTGTACTGCAAGTGAGAGAGTTAGGACTAGGGCAAAAGTGATAAAAGGTGGTTGGATTAGACACATATGTATTGAAGGTGGAAGATAACTTGGAATAGATGTCTCGGATGGGATCTGGCAGATGAAAGAGAGAGAGAGGAAGCAAGGATAAGCCTTATACTTTAGCCTGAGAAACTGGAAGCATAATCAGTACGACCAACAGAAAAAGAGAATACTATAAGGAGGAATGTGCATGCCAGGAAATAAAGAAACTCAGCTTTGAAAGTAAAAAGTCTACTAGACATCAAATCAAAGATGTGGAAATAATATTTGAATATGCAAGTCTGGAGACAAGGAGAGAGATTCAGATTGAAAATATAAATTTGGGCATTTGAAACACATGATGATATTAAATATTAAGGGTTTTGATAAGATCACCTAAGGAAAGAAGTTAGTTAATGAAGGGTTTTTCAACCTCAGCACTACTGATACTTGGGGCTAGATAATTCATTTTTTGTTGGGGAACTATTCTATACTCAGCAAGATGCTTAGCAGCTTCCCTGAACTCTACCCAGTAGATACCACTAGTGCACACACTTGCACATGTGTGCACAGTTATGCACACACACACACACACACACACACTAGCAGTGACAATCAAAATGTCTCTTGACATTGCTAAATGTCCCCCTTGGGTACAATCACCCCTGGTTGAGAACCACTGGCCAGCACAAAGCCTAAGGCTTTGTATGAATTGGAACAGAGGAGGAACACTTGAAGAAAGCCTGAGAAGGAGCAGTCAACAAAGCAGAAGGGAAAAAAAGAAGTTGAGAAAAAGTGTGATTCCCTGCAAGTGTTTTAAGAAGGAGAGTTCAGTTATATTTGGGGGAAGCAGGCTCATTCAAGAAATCTGTGCTTTTCAAAGATCTGGAAGCATCTGGGATACCATTTTGGTTGTTTCCTTAGCTCTAATTAGATAGCTCTTTCATGAGCAATCACATTGTATTTGAGATTTTGTTGATTATAAGGAATAATCATAAGGTCACTACCACTCATTGAAAGCTGTTATATCAAAACCTTGTTAACAGTTTTAATGTTCATTCCTTCTAACTTCTGCCTATCCCAGCTACAAGGGCTGCCTGATAGTCCCTAACCTCACCCTGATCCTTTGCTTTCCTGAACATTATGTGTACTTAATTGACACTGGTTCTCTCCCAAGGCTACAAGCTCTAATAGAATAAGGACCACCCCTGCCTTGTTTCCAAGCATATTGTAAGTAACTAACACAGTGCCTGGCACAAAAGTCTTCAGTAAAATACTGGTCTTCTTCCCTTTCTCCTTACTTGCACATACGATATTTTGTAAGAAACCCAAGGAAGCACTGTCTTCACTCAAAATTAGATAGCTTTAACTACATTAATATATCTAGGAAGAGCATGTTACTGAGAACATCAAAAACTGGCTCAATAAACCACTGAAAATAGTATCTCTGGTTATTGTATTTACATTTTTACAAGTATTTTTCATAATAATCTATCACTAGAATTTATAGATTCATCTTTTTTACTTTATAGAATATAGGCATTATCCTATAAAAGTATATATTGATATTATTCATTAAGATAAAAAAACTCGGAAGAGTATTAAGTGTTTTAGCTAATATGAGTTATAGTTCTGGACTCAATAAAAATAAGTAACATTTAGGAAATCTACAAATTTATACAAAAAAGGTCAATATAATATTCACAGATAGAAGAGTAATGCTGTCCCATATATATGAATGGCATCATTGATCCTTCAACAGATAATGTACTCAGAGTTGTTTTTCTAGCAATGGTCAATTAACTTTCACACAAAATCACATACTCAAATCATCTTAAATCCTTGCTTATATAAAAAATAACAAGCATTTCTAATATAAAAGGATATAATTTGTGTCCATGAAGCACAGAAGGTATGCTAAGCAGAATGCTTTTTCAAACTTGAAGTCATGAATTTAGATTCAACAGTTAACACTCTGCTACATGTTAACCAGCTTGGGAGACAAAAAGCCTAAACATACACACATACACACACATGCACAATGAACACACACAGCAACAACAGTATGTCCTGCTACTGAAAGGATGAAAAAAATGCATTATAGTCTCATTCCCTAATTTTTAAAAGAGGCCCCAAATTATTCTACTGCTTTTTTACCAACTTACCTAAAAAGACCATCTCAATAACCAATAAGCCACACTATTTCTCTCAATAAAACCATGCCCATGTAGCAGAGCTCCTCCAAGCTGATATTCTGAACTATATGGCACATGAAATTAAGCATTACCTCTTGATTTTCAAGGATCTATTTGCTTCCACTGATGTATATGGACTAAAGACCTTGCTGTTGGTGGGGTTAGAGGTGGAGTGGTAAAGAAATCTTCAACCATAAATGGAGCTCAGACCAAAATGACTCAGCCAGCTACAACAGATACTTCCTTTGGCACTGGCCCACCTTATAATGGCCCACCCCCAATTCCTCCAAGAACTGCTCCCTCAATGCCCCCATCTATGAGAGAGGCACTTACCAGCCACATGTATGTAATGACTCCATACCTCTGATTAGTTTGTTGAGCTGAAAGTGAACATATGACTCAAACAGAACCAATTGCATTTTTTCATCTGAGAATTTCTAGTTGTAACATAGAAAGAATCCAGTCTGTCGTCAGAGCTGTTTTATATATAATTTAGGAGTGACATGCTCATGCTATTTCACCATGGAGATAAAAAACAGCAAACAGTACAAAAATAAAAGAAAAACCATCAGGGCTCTATATAGTTCTTATGTCAGTCCTTTTCTGAGGCCCACTCATTTCCTATACTTTTGGGTTTTATGAGCTTCACCTAAAGGTTTATAATAAACTATTTCTGCATTAGATAGACCAAATTAGTTTGTGTTTCTTGCAACCAAAGTGCAAAGCTAAAACACTAGTAAGGAGGTAGTAAGAGAAGATGGATTGACCAACACATTATATGGAAGGATCTCAGGAACCCTGACATACACGACGGTGTTAGTTAAAGTCCAGCCAAATAAACCAGACCTAGAAATTGTGGGTGGGAAAGCAGAGTGGTTTTGGGTACAGAATGGTGACTGACACTCAAAACTGTCCCATCCCAATCACCAGGGCTTTTTGTGCACCTAGAAATAAATAATGTATTTTAAAAAAACCCTGTTAGCTGGCACTTCATCAACTCTGCTATAAGGAACCCCCACTGCCACTATGTTTGTTTAATACACACATTGATGGAAATTGTGTCACTCAGATGCTCTCAAAATAAAAATAAACAAAAATCCAACCCAAATTGGAAAAAAACATAGGAATTTAATTGGTTCAGAAAATTAAAAGTATAAAGTAAGCATAATGTTAGGGAATATTTGACAAAACTGTTTAAACAGTTTTACAGAGGACATATTTCCTCTCTGCCCCTCCACTCTGTCTTCCATAGATTTTACTTCATCCTTGGTTTCCCCATGGTGAGCACTTCCAGGAACTCTCACCTCAAGTAGCAAAATAGCTGCCCCAATTCAGTCCATAGCACTTAGAAGAAGAGAAAATATACTTAAGGTAGTCCTTATAGAGGAAAAAACTTTTTCTTCAGAAGTCTCAGCAAAGTTCTCTTTACGTTTTATTGCTCCTGGCTAGCTTAAAAGCTCATACCTAAATAATCATTGTGGCCAAAATATGAGGTACATTGATTGCTTTAAGCCAATTGGGAGTTCAGAAGTCCAAGTGGGACAGGGAAGGCTCATTGTGAGGAAGATGTTGTGGAGCAGGAAGTTTCAAGGCTCTGCCCAATTTTCCTTACTGTGTTTCTGTGGTCTCCAGAGTGATGCTTCCTTCTCCAGCTGGTACTCCTGCCTTCGTTAGAGGCAACTTTAGCAAGATCCCTGCTTTACTTAACATGCCAGCTGTGTCAGCGTACACACACTTTGTGAACTCCAACATGTGGAGCACTTTAGGAGACATCAATACAATCAATACTTTCCACTCTCATTGACTGTCTCATAGTCCACTCTCCCTAGGGCATTCTACAGCTCTGAGCCAAACGATGTTAGTGAGGCAGTACTAAGGGTGACATTTTTTATTTCTGGAGCAAGTTTTCTTTTACAAGCTACAGCAAACTGTAAGCTTATTGGTCTTTCTCCCATTTTTGTCATCCATGAACTTTATCATGCAGAAATTTGCCCCATATTTTGGCATTAGATGAAATTTCAATAAAGGACATATTTTTTCCTATTTTATTCCTTTATTCACTTTTATCATAATTTGGAGTATGGGTAAGAAAATAGTAAGAGTTAAAATGTTAGCATTCTGAGTTCCACATTGGAAAGTTTTATTACTTCTTTCATAATGTGCTCTTTTGTAATTAGAATAAAACTTCTGAAGAGGCATGTCACACAACACATAATTGTTAAAAGAGATCATTACATCCCAAAATAACTGTGAGGAGTTCTTTATGACCATTAGAGAAGTTTCTACCCCAGCACTACACATGGAAATAAGTTAGCAGATTCTATGAATGGAGGCTAAGACAAAAAGGTGGCTGATTCTAAAATCCTTGGAAATGTTTTTCAGTTTACCTCCTGGTGACTATGAAGGTGATATTTAATTTGTAATTATTGGTACAAATATGTTCATGATAGCATAATTATATGGACTCACTCTATCAGTAGCTTTCTAAAATCTACTCTTGCATTTTCTCCATTTTATGGCACCAAAGATGCACTATAGATTTATTCACACATTATTTTGAGGGGGAAGAAATATATTATATTAAATGCATACATCTATAAGATATTTCATAAAACATTAAAAGGTAAATAGAAAAAAATCATAGAAAGAGGAAGAAATAATGGCAGTTCCACTGCTGGCACTGGGGGTAAGAAATTAAAGAGAAAAAGAATAAACAGTTTGACATGCTGAAAGCTAGAAGTTCCAGAAACTGAGACTCCTTTTTGGTTTCCTAATTTTAAGCATGGGGGAAAGTGAAGGAAGAGAGTGAGAGATTTTGCCTAGTAATCCAGGGAATTCTCCCACATTTTACCCAAGATCACCAAGGCAGTATCACCAGGACTCTACAGGAGTCACAGCATTACTGGGCTTGGGGCACCCCCTAGTGCTGATATGGCTACAGTGAACAAAGACTTAGATCACAACACTCAATCTGCCTTTGAATATCTGGAAAGCCTTCTCAAGAAAGACAGGTACAAATGAGCCCAGACTGCAAAGATTAGAATAAATACCTAATTCATCAATGCCCAGACATAAACAAATACCCATAAGCATGAAGAACATCCAGGAAAACATGACCTCCCAAACAAACTGAATAAGACACCAGTGGCAAATCCCTTAGTGATGGAGATATGTGAACTTTCAGACAGTGAATTCAAAATAGCAAACTTTAAAGTTTTAAGACAACACAAAAAAGGAACTCAGAATCCTATCAGGTAAATTTAACAAAGCGACTAAAATAATAATTTTTAAAAAGCAAGCAGAAATTCTGGAGCTGAAAAATTCCATTGATGAACTGAAAATGCATCAGAGTTTCAGTTTCAGAGTTTCAGAAAATGCATCAGAAACTCAACAGCAGAATTGATCAAACAGCAGAAAGAATCAGTGAGTTTGAAGATGGGCTACATGAAAATACACAGTCAAAAGAAAAAAAATAAAAAGTAAATAAAGCATGACTGCAAGATCTAGAAAATAGCCTCAAAAGGGCAAATCTAAGAGTCATTGGCATTAAAGAGGAAGAGTTTATTCAAAGAAATAATAACAGATAACTTTCCAAACCTAGAGAAAGATATCAATATTCAAGTACAAAAAAGTCAAAGAACATCAAGTAGATTTAACCCAAACAAGACTACCTCAAGGCATTTAATAATCAAACTCCCAAAGGTCATGGATAATGAAAGGATCCTGAGAGCACCAAGAGAAAAGAAATAAAATACAAAGGAGCTTCAATACATCTGGCAGCAGACTTCACAGTGGAAACCTTGCAGGCCAGGAGAGAGTGGCATAACATATTCAAAGTTCTAAATGAAGATAACTTTAATCCTAGAATATTACATCCTGCAAAAATATCCCTCAAACATGCAGGAGAAATAAAGACTTTCACAGACAAAGAAAAGCTGAGAGATTTCACCAACACCAGACCTAACCTACAAGAAATGCTAAAGGTGGTTCTTCAATCTGGAAGAAAAGGATATTAATAGACAAGAAGAAATCATCTGAAGGTAAAAAGAACTCACTGGTAATAGTAAGTACACAGACCAATATAGAATACTCTATCACTGTAACTGTGATGTGTAAACTACCCATATCTTGAGTAGGAAGACTTAAAGACAAACCTAACAAAATTAATAGCTACAACAACTTTTTAAAGAGACTGAGAGTATCAAAATCTGTAAGTAAAAACAACAAAATGTCAAAAAGCAGGGAGATGGAGTTAACGTGTAAAGTTTTTTTAACTTTCTCCTTGCTTGTTTGATTTTTTGTTTTTTGTAATAAGAGTTATAGTGTCATCAGTTTGAAATAATTGGTTATAAAATTTTTTTCAAGCCTCTTAATAACCTCAAATCAAAAAACTTAAAATAGATATAAAAAAAATTAAAACACACTACCAGAGAAAATCATTTTTACAAAAAGGAAGACAAGAAGAAAGGAAGGAAGGAAGGAAGAGAGGACCACAAAACAACCAGAAATCAAACAACAACATGGCAGTAATAAGTCCTTACTTATCAGTAATAACACTGAATGTAAATGGATTAGACTTTCTAATCAAAAGTCAGAGTGGCTGAATGAATAAAAAATTAAGACCTAATTTATGCTGCCTACAATAAACTCACTTCACCTATAAAGACACACATAGACTGATAATAAAGGAATGGAAAAGATATTCCATGCAAATAGAAACCAAAAAAGAAGAGGAGTAGCTATATTTATACCATATAAAATAGATTTCAAGACAAAAACTGTAAAAAGAGACAAAGAAGGTCATTATATAATGATAAAAAAGTCAATTCAATAAGAGGATATAACAGTTGTAAACATATATGAACCCAACACTAGAGCACCCAGATGTACAAAACAAGTATTATTGAGCTAAAGAAAGAAATAGATCCCAATACAATAATAGGAGACCTCAACACCCCACATTCAGCACTGAACAGATCATCTAGACAGAAAATCAACAAAGAAACATTGGACTTAATCTGCACTATAGACCAAATGGACCTAATAGATATTTACAGAACATTTCATCCAACAGCTGAAGAATATACATTCTTTTCAGCACACCAATCATTCTCAAGGATAGACCATACATTAGGCCACAAAATAGGCCTTAAAAAATCCAAAAAAAACCTGAAACCATATCAAGTATTTTCTCTGACCACAGTGGAATAAAATTAGAATTTAATAACAAAGGGAACTTTGTAAACTATACAACACATGGAAACTAAACAATATGCTCCTGAATGACCAGTGGGCTAATGCAGAAATTAAGAAGGAAATTTAAAAATTTCTTGAAACAAATGAAAAAGGAAACACAACATACTCAAACCTGTGGGATACAGCAAAGGCAGTACTAAGATGAAAGTTTATAGTAATAAGTGCCTACAACAAAAAAAGTAGAATAACATCAAATAAATAACCTAACTATGAATCTTAAAGAGCTAGAAAAATAAGAGAAAACCAAACCAAAAATTGGCATTGGAAAACAAATAATAAAGATCAGGGAAGAAATAAATGAAACTGAAACAATAGAAAAGAGCAATGAAACAAAATGTTGGCTTTTTGAAAAGATGAACAAAACTGGCAAACCTTTAGCCAGACCAAGAAAAAAAGAGAGAATACCCAAATACATAAAATCAGAGATGAAAAAGGAGACATTACAATTGATACTGCAGAGATTCAAAGGCTCATTAGAGAACACTATAAGCAACTACATGCCAATAAATTGGAAAACCTAGAAGAAATGGATAAATCCCTAGACACATACAACCTACCAAGATTGAACCAAGAAGAAATCCAAAATATGACAAGTAACAAGTAACAAGATAGAACCAATAATAAAAAGTCTCTCATTAAAGAAATTTCCGGGACCACATGGCTTCACTGCTGAATTCTACCAAACATTTAAAGAAGAACTAATACCAATTTCACTCAAACTGTTCAAAAAAATCAAGGAGGGAATACTCCCAAATTCATTCTATAAGGCCAGTATCACTCTGATACCAAAACCAGACAAAGACACAACAGAAAAAGAAAACTATACGCCAATACCTCTAATGAATATAGATGCAAAAATCTTCAAAAAAAATACTAGTAAACTAAATTCAACCACACATTAAACAGATTATTCATCATTACCAAGTGAGATTCATCCCAAGGATGTAAGGATGGTTCAACATTTGCCAAATCAATGTAATACATCATATCAACAGAACAAAGTACAAAAACCATGCAATCATTTCAAATGATGCTGAAAAAGCATTCAATAAAATACAACATCACTTCACAATAAAAACTCTCAAAAAACTGAGTAAAGAAGGAACATACCTCAACACAATAAAAGTCATATGACAGACTCACAGCTAGTATTACACTGAATGGAGAAAAACCTTTCCTCTAAGATCTGGAAGAAAACAAAGATGCCCACTTTCACCACCATTATTCAACATAGTACTTACTGGAAGTTCTAGCTAGAGCAATCAGAAAAGAAAAGGAACCCAAATTGGAAAGAAAGAAATCAAATTATCCTTGTTTATAGCCAAGATGATCTTACATTTAGAGAAACCTAAAGACTACACCAAAAAACTATTAGAACTAATAAACAAATTCAGTAAAGTTGCAGGATACAAAATCAACATACGAAAATCAGGAGCATTACTATATACCAACAGTGAACAATCTGAAAAAGAAACTAAGAAAGTAATCTCATTTATAATAGCCACAAATTAAAAAAAAAATAAAGCTAGAGATAAACTTAGCTGAAGAAGTCAAAGATCTCTACAATGAAAACTAGAAAACATTGATGAAAGAAATTGAAGAGTACACAAAAAATGGTAAGATATTCTATGCTCATGGATTGGAAGAATCAATATTGTTAAAATGTCCATACTACCCAAAGCACGATTCACAGATTCAATGCAATCCCTATCAAAATACCAATGACATTGTTCACAGAATTAGAAAAATAATCCTAAAATTCATATCCAACTACAAAATACCCAGAACTTCCAAAGCCACTCTAAAATGAAAAACAAAAAGTAAGAATCACATTACCTGACATCAAATTATACTACAGAGCTATAGTAACCAAAAGAGCATTATTGGCATAGAAACAGGCACATAGACCAATGAAACAGAATAGAGGACCCAGATATAAATCCATATATCTATAGTGAACTCACTTTTAACAAAGGTGCCAGAACGTACAAAGGAGAAAGGACAGTTTCTTCAATAAATGCTGCTGGGAAAACTGGATATCTATATGCAGAAGAATCAAACTAGACCCTTATCTCTCACCATATACAAAAATCAAATCAAAACAAATTAAAGACTTAAAACCTAGACCTGAAATTATGAAACTACTAAAAGAAAACATTGGGAAAATGCTCCAGGATATTGGTCTGAGCAAGAACTTCTTGAGTAAAACCTTAAAACCACAGGCAGCCAAAGAAAAAATGGACAAATAGAATAACATCAGGCTAAAAACCTTCTGCACAGCAAAGGAAATAATCAACAAAGGGAAGACACAACCCACAGAATGGGTGAAATTATTTGAAACTACCAATCTGACAAGGGATTAATAACTAAAATATATAAGCACTTAAACAACTCAATATGAAAAAATAAAATAATCCAATTAAAATTAGGCAAAAGATATAGATATTTCTCAAAAGAAAATATACAAATGTCCAACAAATATATGAAAAACTGCTCAACATCATTAGTAATCAGAGAAATGCAAATCAAAACTACAATGAGATATCATCTCACCCCAATTAAAATGGTTTTTATCAAAAAGACAAGCAATGACAAATGCTGATGAGGATGTGGAGAAAGGGGAAACTTCGTTACACTGTTGGTGGGAATATAAATTAGTACAACCACTATGGAGAACAGTATGGAGGGTCCTCAAAAAACTAAAAATAAAACTACCAAATGTCCTAGCAATCCCACTGCTAGGTATATATCCAAAAGAAGGGAATTTAGTGTATCAAAAATATATCTGCATTCCCATGTTTACTGAAACACTATTCACAATAGCCAAGATTTGGAATCAACCTAAGTGCCCATCAACAGATGAATGGATAAAGAAAATGTGGTGCATGTGCACAATGGAATATTACTTAGCCATAAAAGAATGAAATCCTATCATTTGCAACAACATGGTTGGAACTGGAGAACATTATGTTAAGTGAAATAAGCCAAACACAGAAAGACAGATTTCACATGTTCTCACTCATATGTAGGAGTAAAAATTAAAATAATTGATCTCATGAAGACAGAGAGTAGAAGGACGGTTAGGAGAGGCTGGGAAGGGTAGCAGGGACAGATGAATAAACTGGAGATGCTTAATGGGTGAAAAAACATAGAATGAAAATCTAATATTTGATAGCACAACAGGGTGACTATAGTCAACAATAAGTTAACTAAAAGAGTGAAACTGGAATGTTCCTAATACAAAAAACTAATAAATACTTGAGGTGATAAATACCCCAATTACTTGATTATTACACATTGTATGCCTGTATCAAAACATCACATATACCCTATAAATACATACAACTGGTATATACCCATAAATAATTAAAAATTAAAACAACTTTTAAAAAGTAGTAGAGGTACAGAGGAGGTATGTAATTCCAGGAAATATGAGTACTACAGCTATGTTCTCACCAAACATAAGATATACATCCATCTTTGATTATAAAAAATGGTTAGATTATAATTTATCTGACACAAATAAAATACAGAAAATAAAACAACAAAGGAAGCCTGCAAGTCTGAAAGTTCACTAGGCTAGGAAGTGAGATAATAAAAAGGGTTGGACTGCCAAATCTGGCATACAGAATCAGAGATCTTACTCAGTTTCATAGTTTACTAATAATTCTAAGGATACCAGATTGCGAGGCACACGAAAAGCAAGAAGTCTGAGGCCCATCCTTACAGCTCCCCAGATACTTCCCTGCCACTTTGGGATAAACTCAGGCCCAAATTTAACCACTAAGCAGTTCATCAAAGAATAAAAGCCATTTGGTCATAAAATATCTCCATTTTATATTTTGATAATTAGATAACTGACAGTAACATTTTCCCATGGTCTGTGACCCATAAATCCAAAAATTTCAGGTTTACCATAAGCACTAACAAACTAGGTATAGTCTGCTAAAAACATTCCATAGGTGACGGTCATCAGGAAGAGCTCTTAACATCTCTAAAAGCTTCAAGCTGATCATTTCCTCTATTCCAACAACAAATCTCAATTTCAACCTAATGCCTTATTACCAGGCACCATTACATTTCTCACTTCATGGAAAGAGTATCCTCTGCTCTTTGTCTCTTCCTCACCAGGAAGGCCACAATTCAAATAATCCACATGGAGTCTTCTCTCAGTGAAAGACACCTCACCTACTGGCTTTTTATTTATATCATTACATAATCTATTCTAAAAGGATACATGGAAAATATCTTGCTCATTTCTCTCCTTTCTAATAACTGTTTTGAATCATGTTAGTGATTGGATTATTCTTTAGAATGACTAATAGGAAACTCAGAGCCAAAATTTTCAGCCTAGTTCAAAAATGTTGAGACCTTATTCTGCTAACATAAAATGTACATGCATTTTGTGTCCTAACCTTATGTGTGATTTCATATTATTTTTACTACTTGTATTTTTTTGGATTATTTTTATTTTGGATCATATTCCTTTTCCCACTATTATTATTTGCAGATTATATGAACCTCTGTGCACTTATTTAAACTAATATTGAATAAGCTAGAATACAAATACATGCATGAAATAGAAATCTATAGCTAATTGAAAACTATTAAGACATTGAATTGCTTCACTCCTTCTGGCTCAAATTACTACCTCTTCTTGAACTTTTATAACTAACACACTTATAAAAGGGGCACACAGCATAAAAATACATTAACTATACAATGAAAAATATGTCATATGAATAGCCACACACAATATAATTAAGGTTATTCAAACTGTCATGAATCCAAGGTCGTTATGCTCCTTTTGTCTTTCAGAACCGATTTCCTCTGGATGTTCAACTTAAAGAATGTATGAGAAATACTTTAATAGGTCCCTGTAGCAAAATAAATAGAAGAAAGAAATCATAATCATGTTGATCCTACTTCAAATAACTTTTGAATTTACTTCTTTTCATCTGTACTACCACCACCCTAATCTCACCCCTAGAAAAGAAGTACTGAACGGATACCCTACAGATAAGAAAGGTCTTTTAAAAATGCAAATCTGATGACACTCCCATAGCATTCTATTGCTCTTGGAATAAAGTCCAAAATCCTTAACATAGCCAAAAAGGCTTTATATGACTGACTGCTATCTCACTTGCTCACCTTTTCTTCTGCACTCAGCCACTTTCTTAACCTATAAACATGTTAATGAGGTATGTACTATGCAAAACAAATACACGAGAAGTACAAACTATAGCCTTTTCCCTTCTCTGCAGAATTAACCTTTCTGAAAAGTAGTCCGAATTGACTATTTCCACTTCATTCTTGTGTTAGTTCTACAATCTGAATTCCGATCCCACCACTTCTTGCTAAACGCATATACTTAGATAACTGGTGAACTCCTAGTTGCCAAATCCAAGAAACATTTATCCATTTCTAATCGCCTTTGACCTCTTTGTGGAATCTGACACTATTTACTCCCTCTTCCTTTTTTTGACTTCTACAACAACACTGGATTATCTTCTTTCTCCTACTCCTTAATTACAGTAGTCCCCTGCACAGTTCTTATCCTTGTGGGATACATTCCAAGACCCCCAGTGGAAGCCTGAAACCTCAGAGAGTACTGAACTCTATACATACTATGTTTTTTTATCTGATAACTGAGATGGCTACTAAATAACCATCAGGTGGGAAGCATAGACAGTGTGGATACATTGGACAAAGGGATGATTCATGTAGCGGGGGGGGGGGGGGATGGATCTGGAAGGTATGAGATTTCATCACACTTTTAAAACTCATAAAATGTTTATTTGTGGAATTCTCCCTTTAATATTTTTAGATCACAATTGACCATGGATAACTGACACCACAGAAAGCAAAACCACAGATAAGGTGTGTGAAAGTTGTCAGAATCAAAATGGAGTCATTCATGTCAAACCCAAACAAAATAAATAAATAAAGCTGAAAGGTTAAAAGGAGCACCTTCATGCACACATTCCTATGATGAGAACTATCACAAAAGCTCTCTGAAGAGCTCTTACGCACATATGCCTACAATAAGAACTATTACAAAAGCTTTGAAGAACTCTTAGGCACATAGGCCTATCACAAGAATTTTTGTCAAGGACTTACCTAACTGCAGCTTGCTACATGAGTCCCAAGGTCAGCTAGCCAGATGCACACGATCACTTGCCTAACACACTGTCTCCACTAATAAACTGATGTCAACTCCTGCAATAAGCTCCTGAAAACAATGTTCTCTTAGTTTCAAAACAATTTAACGTGTATTTTAAACACTTTCCCCTTACTTCAACCTCCTCAAATGCACCCATGGTTGCCATGAAATGAGTATTCCACATTGCAATGCTTCTGCTTATTTCTGATTAAACTCATTATCTTTGGAGAATCCCTGTTATTTAGGTTGATGGGGGATGGGGGTGGACTACTGTATTTGTGTTGTCTCAGGTTCTACCTCTCAGTTCTTCTAGGAATTCACCTACATACCCAGTGGTCTCCAAATCTTTATGTGCCGCCACTCTCTCAAGTGATATTTGGACCCATATTCCCAACTATCTATTATACATCACCACGTTGATATACCACAGTAGCCTCAATATTGACATACTTAACGTTGTACTTTCCTCCCTACAGAGTTTCTACTCCCTAAAAGCTATTAAAAAACTGGGACTCATAATAGACTCTTCTTTCTCCCTTGAACATTCTAATAATTCTGCCTTCTAAATATCTCCATTTGCTCCATCGACTTTTCTTTTGTTGTTGTTGTTCTGTTTTGTTTTGTTTTGTTTTTTTGAGAGAGTCTCGCTGCCTCAGGTAGAGTACAGTGTCATTATCATAGTTCACTGCAACCTCAAACTCCTGGGCTCAAGTGATCCTTCTGCCTCAGCCTCCCCAGTAGCTAAGACTATAGCTGTGTATCACCATGATTGACTAATTTTTTCTATTTTTTGGTAGAGATGGGGTCTCACTCTTGCTTAAGCTGGTCCCGAACTCCTGAACTCAAGTGATCCTCCTGCCTTGGCCTCCCATAATGCTAGGATTACAGACATGAGCCACTGAGCCAGGCCATGCTCCATACACTTTTTCAAGAAGTCCTTCTCTAACTGGCATTAAGTAAAAAATGTTTCAGGGGATTGGCAAAAGGTGAGCTAAGTCAAAAAACTTTTTCCCTATGCAAATAATTTGGTTTTCTCTATAATTAAATGAATGGATTTTCTCAAGTGTAGTACTTCTCAGAGCTTTAATATGCTAATATGTATTGTGACTCTTTAAGAAACATATTAATGGTATGCAGCCTTTCTCCCAAGCTAGTGAGACCCTTTTTCCTAAGAACATTAATAACCAGATAATAGAAATAAAAAGCAGCAGAACATCATTTGGATTTTGCTGTTTATTTTTTTGAGATCTATTTAATCAGAGTTCCAGGAGGGATTTAAAGCTGACTTAACCTGGTCTCTTTAGCTTTGGACTGGTTTTCTGAGGCCAAAAGGATTGTTTGTGGAGACTGGCCTGGACAACACTGCCCAGAGCATCATGCTCTCTCTCTCACCCAACGGTGCTTCTTGAGAAGGGCTCTCTCAGTCTACAATTGGAGGCAGTACACCAGGGCAAATAGGCCTTTGTCCTCTCTCTAGGTCACTCCTCAAGACTGAATCTACTTGTTCTGGGTGTGTATGACTGACTGCACCTGCATCAGTGCTGAGAAAGGAACTGGACCAGTAGGAGAGTCAGGTAGAGAAATCTTAGTAATACCAGGGAGAAGGGCCGATCTGGGGAAAAGCGCATTCCTGACTCATAGCTGTTTTGATGTTGCTTATTTCAGAAACAGAATTAGGTAAGCAAAACTCCTAGATGTGACTGAGACACAAAGCAATGCACCCATACCCCACCTCCAGCCTATTGAAAGCACCATTTTATAGCAGTTTTAACTGCTGTATAATTTTTGTTTCAGCATTTGAAGTGGAACTTGTGTTTTTTTTTAATATAAGAACATTCTGAATTGAAAAAAAAAGTTCTTAAAAATGGCATCTTATTGATCAACACTTATGTGCACATATGGAAGTAACATTCATAGGGCATCAAGCAGGTAGGAAGGGAGAGAAGGGAATGGGTAAATTCACATCTAATGGGTACGGTGCATGAAGTCTGGGGGTTGGGCATGCTTGTTGCTCCGACTTGGGTGATGCAAAGGCACTATATATAACCAAAGTGTTTGTACCCCCAGAAAGAAAGATAAGAAAGAGAAAAAGAGGAAAGAAAGAGAGAGAGAGAGAGAGAGGGAGAGGGAGGGAGGGAAGGAAGGAAGGAAGAAAAGAAGGAAAAGACAAACACACACAAAAAATGGCATCTTAAGGACTGACAAATTTGTCTGTTTCCTCCATATTGTGGGTGGAAATGGGCAGCTGTATAGTGTAAATGGGTTCTTAACCCTCCCTTCTCAGGATACTTTTCAGGAGATGCTGAATCTTCCTTACACCTGTGCTAAATTACAGGGTAATTTCCTGTTCTTTATTATGATTAATAAATCAAATGAATTCATCAAATATTGATTAAGCACCTGTTCTATACAAGACTCTGTGATAGTTATTAAGGATACCAAGAATGACAAAATGCAATTTTCCCTTCCAGGGCTCAGACTAGAGAGAAACACATTTGGTAAAAAAAATGAATGTGATGGCTCACACCTGTAATCCTAGCACTTTGGGAGGCCAAGAAGGGAGGATCACTTGAGGTCAGGAGTTCAAGACCAGCCTGAGCAACATAGTGAGATCCTGTCTCTACAAAAATTAAAAAATAATAACTAGCCAGGCATGGTGGCACATGCCTGTAGTCCCAGCTACTTGGGAGGTTGAGGCAGGAGGATCACTGGAGCTCAAGTATTTGAGGTTGTAGTGAGCTATCATGATGCCCCTGTACTCTAGCCTGAGCAACAGACTGAGACCCTGTCTCAAAAGAAAAAAAAAAAGAATGTAATAAAAATGCTTTAAAAGATGTACTAAATTTTGTGGGAGCACAAAAGAAGAAATGATTTCCTCTTCTTGGAGAGACAAAAGAAGGTGTCAGAGAAGACTTTGAGCAACATCTTGAATACTTTTTTAAGTAGATGGTTTGTAGTCTCCTTATGAAAAAAATTTACAAGGTAGAAAATATTGCTATTTTATAAATGAGAAATTGAGTGTATTTTGGATAAATTTCTCTAAATTCACAAAGCTGATAAGTAGCAAAACAAATTTGAACTCCATTGGTCAGATAAGAATTGGGGAAGAAAAGGAAGAAAATGGTATTTCAGAGATAGGCAACAATAGGCAAGATGTATAAAAAGGCATGATTCATTGGGGAAACCAAAAGCATTGAGGAATGGTTGAAATGGAACACCATATCTATGTATGGTTGTGAACTGGGGGAAGTTGTTGGGAGTTGTGAAGGATCTGGATACTGTTTTCACAGATGCTGGCAGAAGATAGGAGACTCAGAGCACAGCAAGCAGCATGAACATCATGTCAGTCACCTTGCTTCACTGAAGGTGGATGCCTGCACATGTAGAGGGTTGCATTGCAGGGGAAGAACACCAAACTTGTTGGGGATTCACCACTTTTATAGCAAGCCTAAGCAATCCTGCTCTTTGTCCTGGGGAAAGATCATTCCTCAAAATTGCTCCTCACAAACACAAAACTGAGAAATTGCCCAAGTAAAGGGAAGTCATAGTCTTGCATTGGTAGGATACCCAGTAAAAACATTCATACATGCTCAAGGCCCATGCTGGATTACTTCTCACAGCAGGAGGCAAGACAGGAAAGAGAGAATGGACCACAGGAGACAAGACTGGAACAGAAGGCAGGAATTATAACACTGAGAAATTTAAATGCAATACATGGCAGTCTGAGCTTTTGCCATTAAGCACTGGGGATCCATGAAGGATGGTTTAAGATGTGTATCAACCTCCTCTGGATTTGTATATATGATTTGCATAACTTTTCTAGGACCTCCTCACCCCACCACAACCCATCTTTATAGTTAGTGAAAAATATACCATACTTTATAAGGTGATCCTCTCCCTGAAATTTTTTAACTCATGATCAAGAGAGTTGGGTTAGTTTCTGCCTTTTGGAGGAAGCTTTATGGCAGTCATATTTTCTGCTACATGAAAAGAAGGAGAAGGCTGCTCTGCAGCAAGAAATCCAATCCAAAAGCCAGAGTGAGAGATTTATAAGCATTCTAGTCCCAATTTTCATTTCTTTAGCCCATCTGCATCCCTCTCCTTCATCTTCACTACCCCTCAAGATGCCTCAATATACTTCCAATGCATTAGTTTTTTTAAAGACAGTTTTAGTTAGGTTTCTGTAACTTGAATCCAAAAGTGTGAACTAGCTTAAAGGGGCTATGGCCTCATGTTAGTCATTTGGAAACATCACCATTGAAGCAGTATGGAAAACAGCTTCCAATGAGAATAAAACTGCAAATAAAGCCAACAGACTATCAAAATAGTCCAAGAGAGAAGTGATGTTTCTTTGTCCTTAAATATATGGCCCTGATTAGGCACTCAGATTCAGAGATAACTTCAGAAAAAATTCCTAGCTCTTAAGTTAGTGTAGATGACCTCCGTTGTTCCAGGGACAATTTGTGAGGAATAATTTTACTTCTAGTAGCTCAGGATCAAAAACTGAACCTTCCAAATGAAGACAAAGAGAGCATATGAAGCTAAAGAAGAAGGGGCCGTATCATGAAAGTTCTGATAAACTACATCAAAGTCAAGACTATGAGGATAAAGAGATAAAGAGCAATGGTATTGACTGTTTTCACTGCTGCTATTGGACTCAATCCCAGGAGCCTTGGAAGACATTATGACACAGGGAAGCTCAGGATGGTGGACTAGCAAGGGCTGCACTTCAGTGCTCCTGTAAGTGTCAGTCACAAACATTTATAAATTTCACTTATCACAGGGCAAAAATTAAAATCTGATTCATTTTAAAAATTATTTTTTGGTATCTCCTTATAATTCTATTTACCAATGTTGTCTACTATTAATGGCATTCTGTACACATTGTTTGGGAGTTGTCCATACATAAATTGATATGCAAGTAGTTTCCTTTTTTTTTTTTAAAGTGAGGCCATAATTTGCTTTTTCCTTTCAATGTTGTCATAGTAACTTGTTCTATATTGGTTATACAGCTTTACTTTTCTTAGTCTAATGTCTACATATTTATCCATAATTTATCACTTAATAGACACTTACATTAGCTACAGTGAACATGCTTACATATACATTGGCTTAAGTTTTGCCCTCTTACTTTGTTGGAATACTTTCCTGTAAGTTGAGCAAAGAATATACAAAATTTAAATTTTGAGTCCTAACTGCAGAATTCCCAATGAAATGTAGAGACACTCTTCATTAGTATCATTTCTCAGTGTATGTAGATGAAAATGCTCTACTTCCTGCAATCACAGGAACATTAGATATCTGTATTTCTAATCTTTGATAATGTAATATTCCAGAGAAATTATTTTTCCTCTGTTAATGTAAGCTCAATCATTTTCACATATCCTAAGTAGTCAGTTACATCATTTGAGTTTCCTCTTTCATTTCCCATGAAATGTTAGTTTCTTTCTTACCAACTTATTTATTTTTTCTTTCTTACCAGCTCATTTATTATCAAGGATGCTAACATTTTGATTGCTGGGCATAATGAATGTAATGCCATGGAGTTCTCCCACCCATTTATTTCACTATGGCATTTCATTTTATTTGATTGTACAGAAGTGAAATACTCAAAGACAATCATGTTCCTTTTCTTTTTTTAAGAAAGGCAATAAGAAACCACAGAAGGATTTAACACAAGAAATAAAGATAAAAGATTTGAATTTTATTAGGAACTCCATTGGAACTCCATTGGAGAATGGACCGGCAAGGGCCAAGAGTAGACATAGGCTGATTGAGCAATTCAGTCATGGAAAGGCACTAGATTAAAGCATGGTGGTGGCAATGGTGGTTGGCAGAGAAATGATAAAGGCATTTGTGAAGTAGGATCTAACAGAGTTTGGTGATTGGTTGAATTGGTAGAGGAGGCAGGGATTAAACTACTGTGTCATCATGGAGTGTCATCCATTTAGTCATAGTTCCAACTGAAGCCTAAAGAGTTCGCTATCACCAATGCTCTTCATAAAAGGGCTGAGAAGAAGTGGAGGGAAAGAATTAATTAACAAAAGCATAATCATGAAGCAACTGAACGTGAGTAGAGAAATCGTCATTAATTAGAACTTCTAAAAACATGTATAAAGTGATTCTAGAACAGATCTATGTTTCTATACATTTTAAACACAAATCAAGTTATCTTCTGAAAGCTGTGCCTTTAAATATTTAAAGTATATAAAGTTTTATAATACAGAAGCCTGGGAGAAAATAGACTGGCACTCTCAAATTGGATTATTTAATAACATTTTTATAAAGAGCAGAGTATAGGGAAACTATAAGAGATAGTGTAATACTCCCTAGCTAGTAACTATAGAGAGGGCACTGTTACTATCCCTTAGGGAGCAAGGGAAGAAAGTAGTTACCAGAATCCAGAGGGAGTTGCGAGGTCACCTGATAGGAGCTATGGTTTTAGGTAAAAGGAACACAGCCAACCAGCAGTGACCCCACAAGGTGAGAACTGGGATCTACCATATTTCATTTGCCCAGACTCTTTCTCTAGTCACTGCTTCCCATTAATTGCCAGAGGCAAGACTGTCCACTAAGTCAAGGAACACAAGAGTAGGGTGGAGAGTCCATCTGAAGGTTGCAGGCAGAGACTCGCTAGCACATTCCACCCTTGTGCCTTTCATTTGAAAGGAAACGTCTCATCCTCAATACAGGGGACATGCAAAGACCCTCAGTATCATGACATGCAAGAACACAATAAAACAAAATAGAGAATTAACTCCTACTCACCTGATGAAGCCAACCACACATTGTACAACCTATTCATACCCACACTAACTCAGCCTTAAAAACATCTTATATTTCCAGGAAAAGTACCTCCCTCTTTATCTTAACTGAATTAGTTAAAATGGCATTCTTTTGAAAAAGCACAGTCTTTAGTAATTTTTTTTCGAGATAGGGTCTTGCTACATTGTCCAGGCTTGTCTCGAACTTCTGGGCTCAAAAGATCTTCCTGCCTCAGCATCCCAAGTTGCTGGAACTACAGGTGCATACCACCATGCCTGGCTTCCAATCTTTACTTCTTAAACTACATAAGTGAATATGCAAATTTAATTTTACCATAGAATTAAACCACAAATAATAAAATAGTTACTAAATTAAATAAAAAATGAAAACACAGACTATGCTTCCTAGGAGTACTGTATTAATACTGAGGGAGAATGATGGAAGACAAATATTTGAAAGTTTGGTATTTCATTAGTGTAAAATGATTCTGCTATGGTTTCTCTACCTGTTCCCTGACTTAGCACAAACAATTTTTTAAATGTATCTAAGAATATTTCATAGTAGAATAAATTACATCACAGTTGTGGAGACTATTACTGTTTACAAAGTGTCTTCACCATAGCATGTAGTCCTCAAAAAACATTGAAAGGGAAAAGGAACAAGCCTATATCACTATCCCTGTGAAGAAAGAAAAACATTTTCTGAGAGGTTGAGTCATTAGCCAAAGGTCACATAGCTAATAAGTGATGGAGTCAAGACTAAGGTGTATCAAAACTATAAATTCATAGAAATTCACTAAAATATGTGAATATAATATGCAACAAATTATAAGTTAACATGTCTGCTTTTCCCATTTATTCATCCCACTATATTTCAATGTTTGTCATACCAATTGTTTCTCCTTGTTACATATTCCAAAGACAAAATGAATATTAAATATTTAACAACCTGAAGTTTTTTTATGCCCCAACCTTAGAAAAGTAAAATTTAGTTTTGCTTTTGTAACTAAAGCTCTTAACTTCACAAACACATATCCGTGTATCTTCACCCAACAAATAGTACCCTGAAGAACTAATTTCTCAGCTTTTTTAAGTTTTGCCATGTCATTCCTAGTTCCTTTACCTTTAAGTTGATCAAACATGTTTTTTAAAAATGATTTTTTCCCCAGAGTAAAATGTGTTCCGAGCCTAGTGAGAACAGACTGTTAATCTCTTCATTTTATTGACCTACTTCAGTTTTAGCTCATTAAACACAGACATCTCAATGATCAAAAGAAAATGAACCAAATGTAACTTAGTATAACCTTACTGAATAAGAGAGTTATTCGAAGAGCCAATAAATCTGAACAGGTAATTTAATATCGACAATATTCCATTTAAAGAATATATATGTAATGAACAGGACATCCAGAAATAATTTTTATGTTCATTTGATCAATGAATGTGTGCTTTTCATCCAACTCCCTTCTCAGATTTTATCTTCTCTCTAACTGAATATTGAAGAAATCATAAACTAAATTCCTTTGAAACGGTAAGACAAAGGAAGGCAAAAGACTATCTAAAAAGATAGCTGCAAAGATTATTTAATTATATTTCCTATATGGAATTATGAAAACTGAAATAGATTTGGTTATCATAGCACAGAGGGGAAGAAAACTAGTAATTCAAACCCATTATCCTAATAAGAATAATAAACAATTTAAATTAAGAAACAAGAAATGTTTAATAGCTTTAAAATATAACTATATTTGAAACATAAATTTAATAGCTGAACCATATCAAAATATACGTTTGTTTAAATAGTCCTTCTACTTAGGTAAAATTTCCTACCTAAACAATTAAACAACCACAATTCATACAGAAAAAATAATTTTCTAAGATATCACTGAAAAGAGGTCTTAAAGACACAAACTTAAATGTCCATCAACAGATGAATGGATAAAGAAAATGTGGTATGTATACATGATGGAGTACTATTCAGCCATAAAAAATAAGGAAATCCGGCCGGGCGCGGTGGCTCACGCCTGTAATCCTAGCACTCTGGGAGGCCGAGGCGGGTGGATCGCTCAAGGTCAGGAGTTCGTGACCAGCCTGAGCAATGAGCGAGACCCCGTCTCTACTAAAAAATAGAAAGAAATTAGCTGGCCAACTAAAATATA
>CM052445.1:48199788-48317731 GCA_028533085.1 Varecia variegata | reverse complement strand
ATAGAAAAAATTAGCCGGGCATGGTGGCGCATGCCTGTAGTCCCAGCTACTCGGGAGGCTGAGGCAGTAGGATCGCTTAAGCCCAGGAGTTTGAGGTTGCTGTGAGCTAGGCTGACGCCACGGCACTCACTCTAGCCCGGGCAACAGAGTGAGACTCTGTCTCAAAAAAAAAAAAAAAAATAAGGAAATCCTATCATTTGCAATAACATGGATGAACCTAGAGGACATTTTGGTAAGTGAAATAAGCCAGGTCAAGAAAAACAAATCTTGCATGAGCTTATTCATATGGAATCTAAAAAAGTTGATCTCATAGAAGTAGAGAGTATAATGATGGTTACCAAAGGCTGGGGCAGGCAGGGAGGAGGGGATATTGGAGAGATGTTTGTTAAAGGATACATATTTACAGTTAGATAGGATGAATAAGTTCAAGAGATTTATTGTACATCATGGTGACTACAGTTAATGACAATATATTGTATTCTTGAAAACTGCAAATAGAGTAGATGTTAAATGTTCTCACCACAAAAATGATAACTATGCAAAGTAATGCATATTTTAATTAGCTATATTTAACCATTCCACAATGTATTTGTACTGTACTTCAAAACATGTTGGGCACAATACATACAATTCTATCTGTCAATTTAAAATTAATTGATTTTTTAAAAGACTGATAAGTATTCCTAAAATTGGAATCATTGGAAATACTTTAGAAACAGATTATACCTACTACCATATATCATGTTTTGTGATTTAACATTAAATTATTTAATAATTTAATATTAAATAAGCCATTATTATTTAATAAGCAATTATTTGTTTGCTTATTCTGAAAGGCTGTGGTCCCTTTTCTTGGTCTGCATGGAGAATGAACTCCAAGTCAGTGTCTTTTAATAAACAACGATCGTCCCAGCTCAAAAATAATTCCATAGATAAGTGATACTTTACTTCTAAAATGGAATTAACAAGGGTGAGAGATGGAAAAGCTGAATCATTTTCTAGCTCCTTATTATTAACTTCCTCATGGAAAAATATTATTTTGCAAGAAATATATTCAAATAAAACACAAACTAACCAATCCAGAGACAAATATTATACAAATTATAACTAGTCACCTTTATTTTTATCCATTCTCCCAATAATAGATCAATTAGTACTCTAACATAAACCAGTCACACTGGCTACATAATAATAAAAGCTGTGCAAATGAATCCCTTAAATGTTAAATAATTTTCTTTTCCTTAAAGAACATTTGAGGAAACTCTCTTCCAGACATTTGTCTGGTACTTAATTATTTCACTGGAAAATGTTAGATGATATAGATAAAAATTCCTTTAAATTTAAAAGATTTGGGCCACTTTATAAAATAAGTGGCAAGGTAACATAAGAAAAAATTAACTCCATAAAAACAATTTACTCAACACAGCTGAGCCAAGATCAGAATATATTTTAAGAAACTTCACATTCTATATTTTTCATTCTATTAATATTAAGCATAAAAAACTAAACATAATAAATAACCTATTAGATAACTGTAAATATAAGACTAATTCAACAAATCAAAATGTATAATTCTATAAATCAAAATTTTATGAAGTTGCCCTAATCACAGAACAAAAAGAGAAATCAATCACAGATCCTGCTGTCAAGGAGCATACAGTCCAGTAGAAAGAAAGAAATATATTTAAAATCAGTATTGCTACTTTGAGTCCCTATATTATATTAGAAATAACTAAGTATTGACCTATATGTGGTGAGTTTCAGGATTTCAGGGCTAATCAAGGAAAATACAAGACCACAAGATGGCAGTAGTACACAATGAGCTTTATTTGGATGGTGCTTGGACAGGTTGCCTGAGAAGGGAAGTCCCTCACAACAGGAGACCTTCCAGAGACTATATGGTGCAGGGCCATCACCCAGAAGGGGAAGACAGCAAAGGAACTCCCAGGAGACAGAGGAATTGGAGTGCGGCTCATGTGTCTAGGTGATAGCACTCAGCAGCAAGATGGAAAGTCTCTGGGTCAGAGAGCTGAGGGGCAGCTAGATCTTTTTATAGCCCCACAGTTTATCTATGGCTAGCAGATGTTAGGTGAAGTTTTGTGGGGTAAGCAAAGCAGGTAGGTTTTAAATGGCTAAAAATATATTTATTTGAGCTATACTCAAAGCAACTAGATGTGTAAAAATTTGAGTTGGGCACCAGTAGGCTTTGAAGTAAAAAAAACATGGGAGCCCATCTTTAACCCATTTATATAACAGCATAAAACAAAAAATATTATATAAGCAAGCAGAATCTTATATATTCAATACCCATGGACTGACTTACAGGGTTAACTTAAGAATTAGAGAAGTTCAAAAGATGTACCAAGATGCTCCTTAATGCTTTTCTAACTATTCAACAAATATTTCAACTCTTATTCCATGCCAAGCACTGTTCTAGGCACCATATAGTCTACAGTGAGTAAGGTACACATTAGGACAAGCTACATAATTGTCAGAGCCCAATGCAAAAAGATAACACAGGATCCTTTGTTCCAATTTCAATAGGGTAACAACAGAACATTAAACCAAGCATGGGGTTCTGAGTGTGTGATATAGTGTGACTATACAGGTCACATGTCCATGAACCTGACCCTGGTAGAGACATTCTCTATCTGCATCATGTATACAATCTAGTGGTGAAAGATCTAGAGTTAAAGGAAAGGAAGGTGGCACCGTGACAAATGCCATGTAGGAAACAAAGATTCTACACTAATAGCTGGTGTAATCTAGTTGAGCAAACCTTGAGAAAGGCCTCTCTGAAGAGCTGACATTTAAGCTAAGGCCTGAAACATGTAAACAAGTCAGTTATACAATCTGTGTGCATGTAAAGGACACACATGTTGGACAGTACATGTCAGTAATTCTCAACCAGGATAATTTTGCCTCCCATGAGACAGCTGGCAATGTCTGGAGACATTTTTAGTTGTGACAACTTGGGGGTGAAGGTGGGGGTACTGCTACTGGCATCTAGTGGATAGAGGTCAGAGATGCTTCGAAATAACCTACAATGCACAGGATAGCCCCCGACGACAAAGAATTTTCCATCCCCAAATGTCAATGGTTCTGAGGTTGAAAAGCCCTAGTGTATAATGAGTGTAGATCATGTGCAAAGCTGTGAGTGGGGTAAGAGTTTGGCACATTTGTCTTTCATGTCCTCAGCCATGTGACTTTATGGTAGTGAATCTGGAAACCTACACTTCCAACAACACGGGAGAATTTAATTTATGCTACAGAGATTCAGTGAAATACTATACAGACACTAAAATATATGCCTAAAAGGATATTTAATAGCATGGAAAATATTGATGTGTTCGTAATTGGAAAAGGCATGTTAGAAAGATAAAATGATTCTATGGTTTTTCAAAAAAAAATCCATGTGCTAGCAGAGGGTTGATGAGGGTACAGAAAAGATAATGCAAAGGATCTGAGTGGCTATTTCTAGATGGTAAAATTATTTTACTTTCTTTGTACTTTTCAGAACTTTAAATTTTCAAGAGAATGTAACATGTATTCCTTCATAAAACATGGAAGTACAAAATCTCATTTTCTATCTATAAAAGTGTATTATACAGTCAACTTACATGGTAGCCATATGTGGGCCTGATGCAGCTAATCAAAAGTTGTGTTGTTTGTTGTGATTCATAGAGGAATGAATAATCATTCTAGGATGATTTTGGCAGTATCATTAGTGAAATCTGAAATTTACTAAAGCTGAAAAGTGGAAGAATTGAGGGCACAGTTGGTGCTGCCTTTTCTTCTAGTTGAAGGTCAAGCTTTTATAAAAGAAAGATAGATATGGAAAATGGCTATTCTCTATTAAAATTAATTGCTATTGTTACTTAATTGAGTAGATCAGGTACCACATTCACAAAGAATCTATTTCAACAAGGCATATGTTTGAAGTCCCTCATGACCTCATTTTAACAAAATGGATCTGTGGTTTGTCAGTTGAACAGTTATACCAACACCATTCATTTATAAATGTCTGTTTAGGAGAGGCACCTAGTTAGAATGTTGGTCTTACCAGTTAATTATAAAAGAAATGTTATAGATTTAGAAGGTATTCTTACCAAATGTAAGGACAACGTGGAAAGGAGATTAAACACATACACACATATCAAAAGTCCATATTCTAGAAATTGTTAGGCTAGAAACATGGAGTAGGGTAGGGTGGGAATAAGTGTAAACTACTATTCTTAAGTTCCCCAAATTGTACTCTTATTAATACCAATTATATAAATACATGATGTTGGACACCTGGCAAAAAAGGAACTCAAATTATGGATGGAGGGAGGAGGGGGCCCTACATATTTATAGCTGACATATAATATTTATAGCAGACCCTATGAGGGAATAGGGTATGATCAGTATAATTCAGGTCTCTGATGGACAGTCATATTCTCTGGCCCTAATATAGAAAATTAAACTCACTTCCCCACCATTAAGCTTCACTAAAGGCCTGTATAAAAATGAAACACACTATTCTCTTAGACATCAAAGCACATGCTGGACTTTCTAGAGGACAAACTGACAAACTGCCCTGGCACTGGAACTGGGCCTTGATGTTCACAATTCAACATAAACAACCTGCACAGAATAAGAAAATGTTGATGAGAAAAGAATACTTGAGATCTGTGGTGCAAGAGGACAAAAACAAGGACCCTCTGCAAACACAAAAATGACTTACCACTTCTCTCTTTTGACTAACACCAGTTATTACTGCTTGTTTATTAATGACAACTACCCCATCTTAACCTTTCTAACACTTTGACAAAAGCTACCAAGGTAGCCAATTCTCCTGAATTGCCTCACTTCATTAAACCCTCCTTAAAATCACCTACCTCAAGCCCAATCCTATAAAAAGCCCTCCAACTGCTTATAATCAGTATACCCTTGGCTCCTGTTGTATGCAATCTCCCTTGCTGCAACAAGCAAAATGAACCTAATTTGTTTGACTATAGCCTTGTTTACAGTGCTTCTTGGCTGGTGGGCTTCAACACAGGGCAATCCTGGTATTAATAATCTGCCCCAATGTCAGACTACATGTCCCAGTTTTGGTTTTGGAAATTCGATCACCATAAATATGCTGCTCAAAATGGTCTAAATTCATGAGAAACAGTCCCAATTTAAGATTATGGTCAATGAGTGACTATGGCCACCAGCTTCTAATTGTGTGAATCCCTAAACCACCCAGTTTGTATTATTTACCTCCAGGAATACAGACAAAGAATGATGGTGGTGGGAGTGGAAATAGTGGCTATGAGTGCTGCAGCTACCAGCCATACAAGCTTGTTTCTTTCTTAGAATTTTTTTAGTTCACAAAAAGAAACAAAATATTCATTTTAACCTAACAGATACCATTTCAGAGAGAAATAGATTTCCCAATTTTAAAAAGAATCATTTGTAACTTAAAAAAATAACTTATTATAAAAACATTTTATGAAATATAGAGATCTAAAACTAAAATTTCACCTTTAAAAATCAAGTATTCAAATAAAAATCAAGATGCTAAAAAATTAAAATGACAATAACATTTTTGAGCACTTATTATGTGCCTAGATTTGTGACATCTTACATACATTATTTCATTTTATCTATGCAACTCCCTTTTACGAATATTCCCATTTTACAGATGAAGACACAGGTTTAAAGATGATACCCTATTAGCTTAGGAAGCAGAACTATAGGTGACAGACCCAAATTTTGAAAACCAGCTATCCCTCTAGTAATTCTAGACTCCAAGGTTACCAAGTAGATCATTTTTTCTTAGGTGTGAGAATGAAAGTGTCCTTGTATGATTATACGATTTGATTATAATGAAAACTGTTTAAAAAATCACTGCTTAAAGTGTCTTATAGTATTAAAATTTTATTTTGCACCAAGAGTTTATTTTTATTTCATTTTATAGCCAAAATCTATCAAAGAAAGTTATGTTTCACAAACTACTTGATATAGACAGTATGCTTGACAGAAAGTTCTATATCAACAAACATCCACATTTTCACATCCACATTTCAAAAACTAGTTGGTATATAAATTATCTGAATGTAGTCCTGGATTTTTTATAAACTTCTCTTTCTGACTTATCCTCTAAAATAGGAAATAATGCATATGTGAACAGTTCACGTATGAAGAGAATTATCCCCCCTCTTCAATAAATAAAATAAAAATGAATGGACCTTTAAAAGACACTTCACTACCAGTTCTTTTCTGAATAAAATAAACAAGAGCAAAGGGCACCTTGACTACTACTTCAGAAATAAAATCAGAACACAGGGAAATCTGTAATTCTAATCACATTTACACCTTCTCTCCTTTTTTACATTTCTCATCCAAACATCCTTAGGAGCTCAATAGGCTTAAAAGAATTGGAGCAGGGCAGAGAACAAAGGTGAGGGGAATCTGAGAAACAATTTAAATGGCTGTTCTCACCATTTTAATAATTTCAAATTGGGTAACATTTTTCAGAAATAAAAGTCAAAAATGTAAGGACAAACTGCAAAAAGTTATTCTATCTGCTTATATTACAAAAATAACATTTTGGCTAGTCATCTCAGGAATTAACCACTGTGGACAAGAAATGCAAGAAAGCACCAAAAAAAAAAAAAAAAAAAAAAAAAAACTTCCAAGGAAAATAAATACCAAATTAAAGTATTAGCTTTAGTCAATGAAAGGCTATGTGCTAAATGAATACATTTGTTATAAATAATGTTAATATTTGTATTCTTATGTAGAAATGACTACTTATAGATTAACTATGTTCTCTCTGGAGAGTGTGGATAATTTTAGAAAATAAGATACCCAACTACTATACTCAATCATCTTAAATGTTATAGTTCACACAAAAACAAAGAAAAACATTTATGAAGCATTTGGTATGTGTGGTTTACTCAACATGGGAAAGAGATTTTTTTAGTGAGAAGAGAAAAATCAATGTTAAAATAAACAGTTTAATGTGTTGAATTATTCAAATAAAAGATTGACCAACAATACAGAGATAAGGAAAATTCAGAATTATATCAAATCCATGTATGGACCCTTTTATTTGGTTAGTCTAAATCAGAATAATACTTCTCATGTGACTTTTTAAGTGAAAAAAATCAAAGAAATTTAGCATTTCTTTTCATCGGTACCACTAATGTGTCTAAGGCCCTTTAGGTGGACATTTGGGTGTTTCTGTGATTCCTCCATCACCTTAAGCTGCAGGTAAAGAAAGGTACTAGCAATGGGGAGAGAAGCCAGAATGATTTAGAAGATTCTTGTCATCTTGACACTTTCTTGTGGGTCATATATATCAAATGCAAATAATTACAGTCATTTCCTTCTCTGTAGGGCATAGCTTCAATTTTCTCTTACATCCTGGTAAAATACTATTTCAGTGATTGATACTCTGGAACATTCCTCTTCAAAAGAGATGATACACATAAGGTTCTAGAAATGCAACATCTAGTCAATGTGCTGCATTCAGCAGGTACCAGAAATACTGAGATACAAGAGGGGTGAAATCATGGACTTACTGGGGAGCTGTCCACATTCACTGGACATAGAAGCAAAAGTTATGGTATTTGGGGGGCAAAATCTAATAATTCAGGTGAAGATTTCACCACTCAACACCCTCAAACAAACCACACACACAAACCCACTTTAGTTTTATCAACTGATAGGTGAGGATTATTTCTTAATCAGAAGACTGCACTGAAATAAGAAATTACAGATTTTTAAGGGGATATTTTGTTTGAGGACGGAAGAATTGCTCTAAGCCGAGAATGTCAACTATGTTTCAAATAATATAGAAAAAACGCCTAGTCCTGAACAGATATTCAAATAAATATTTGTGTTTGAGACTGGTCATGTAAACTCAAATGCAATCAATGTTCCCAAATGCCCAGATTTTCTTTCTGGGATAACTTAAAAACTGAGTTCACAACCAGCAAACCAAACAAGAAAAGCAGCCAAGACTTGCTCGGTAGAACTAAAAGCAAGTATCTCCACCATGAAAACTCAGGCAGAGGATGGATTTTAGACTCAAACATCCTCCACAAATTCTTTGTTCAACCAATAACCTCACACAGAGATCTATGTTGGTTTCATGGTCACAGCTAAAGAGGCATTGTTCTAATGCGATCTTACTTAGCTATAGACACCTGCTATTGTGTTTGACAACTAAGACTTATTCTTCCAGACAGAACACACACTAGTAGTCCCGCCAGCAGAAGGGAATCTGTGTGGTGGGGAAGAGGAGCAGGGGATGAAAGCGCAGGCAAAAGGCGCTTACAGGAAGCACGATCTACCCTGGCCACACGGTCTTCTTCCCCTTAGAATTTTTGGAGTATCTCATCCATGTTAAGTGGCTCTCTGATACGTTCAGTTTGATCGCCTGTTGCCATAACATCTTTCAGGCTTGAAATTACCTCGTGGTCCTGGGAGACACACTGGGCAGTTGGGTTTCCTGCAAAGAGGGATTGGTGCCAGGGTGCGGAGGTGGCGCTAAGGGTCAAGTCTCTGTGTATGTACAGGGTCCGAGCGCTAATTACAGAGGAGACCGGTTGCCCTTGTTAGTGCCCTATTCCCTGGTAAAGGAGTATAAAGCAGGTTTGTGTTTTTAGTATCAAACTTGGGGCGACCAAACGCAATTCCTTCCACCTTGTGAGAAAGCAGCAAGCCGAAAACCTCCGGCGGGGCACCGATGAAATTCCCACTCGGAACAGAAACGCAATCAGGCTGCGATGTCCCCAGAGGTCTGCTTCACTGGCTCCTTCCAACTCATCACCCGAGGCTAAGGGAGCCCGGGAGGGAAGCAAACGCCCAGAACTCTGCTTAGCCGCAGGCACAGTCAGGGAGTCCCAGAGCTGCGCTGCGCTCGGGATGTGCACTCTGAGCATCCCCAAAGGCCTCGCCGGGATTCACCTAGCGTGCCTGGAGAGCCCGAAAGGTCATCTTCCCACGAAGAGCCACCGGAGAGAGCCCGGGGGAGCGCAGGGCCGGCACTCAGACGCCCCCCGCCCCGCGCCAGCCAGCCGCGCCTTACCTGCCCGCGGCGAATCCGGCAGCCCCTTGACAGCTCCCACAAGGCGCCACTGGAAAAGTTTCCGAACTTCTTCGCAGGTCTGTACTCCCTCGCTTCGGGCAGAACCAACGAGAGCCAGAAGGAGGAGACAGCGAAAGCCCACTGGCCAGGTGTGTGCGTCCATCATTGGTGCCCCGGTCACCCCTTCCCCCGCAGCGGACCCCACTCTGCCCGCGCGCCCTGAGCCGCCGGCGCTACACGAGCCTCGGCAGTCGAGGTTTCGAGGGGTACGGTCTGGCGGGCGTTTCGGGACACCGGCTTCACCTGAGAGCACTTGGCTTTCTCCTGAGGAGGCCCGAGGCTGAGACACCAGAGTTTTTGGGTTGAGCACCGCCCGGTCTTCCTCACGGATAGAGGCGAGTTGGCGCTGCGCGGGCGAAGAAAACTGCTGGAGCCCCAAGGAGCCCGTGAACATCCGGCTCTGGCCACAGCCGCCACAGCCGCCGCAGCCGCCGCAGCCGCCACAGACACCTCAGCCGCCTCAGCCGCCTGCCGGGCTCGCAGCCGCTAACCGGGGATATGCCGGCCAGCCGCGCTCGGCGGGAAAGCCCCGCCCCCGAGACGCCACGCCCCGCGGACAGGCCACGCCCCGGCGCGCTGCGGGGTTCCGCACCCGCTGAGAGGCTGTCAGCGCCTGTCTCACAGCTGGAGAGACATCAGAGCAGCATCGACTGGGGCAAAGAAAAACAAGGAAACCCGCACTTCACTGTCCCAGTCCATTCTGGGGAAGAATCGTCTGATGCAAAGAATATATGAAGAAGATCAGAGAAGACAAGAGATGAGAAACACCAACTGGAACTAAAATGAAATATTTCTCTCTATATAATCAAAGCCTCAATACATAGGAATTTGTACTCAAATTGCATGAAATGCGATCTGGGCATAATACAAAAGCCAAAAACTGTAGTTAGAGATCCCATTTGAGAGGATTGATAAATAACACTTAGGTTTTAAAAAGTGTACTTGAGAAGTTATTTTTTTAAATGGCTTTATGTTACTGCTTTGGAACATTTTTCTATAACGTTAACTACAATTTTCTGAAAGAAAGAATTACAATCAAGCGTTATCACATTCTTATTATCACAGTGCAATCCAGTTCATTCTCTTACCACCTTTTAGCATCATATTTTACTTCAGCACATTGTATCTATAGGGCCCTTCTAAGCTTTAAACCACTTTTGGAATTTCTTTAAAACCTCTTCCCAAAAACAACTAAGGAAAGAGTGCCCAGGGGAGTTTTTCACCAGGAAGATAGAAAAATGAAGACTTTAAGCAATTAAAAAATGATAAAGGAATTTTGCCAATTTACAGTTTACAAAAAGAATGCATTAGAAACCGTAAACCAAAGGGCAAGGTGCATTTTGTAAATGTGACTGACTCAATAACTAAGCCTGTGTGAGTGACAACAGTGTCTCTTAATCTACAGCCCCCTGAAGAGAGTACTCCTCCAGCAAAACAAAACTAGTTAAAAGCATCAGACAGGGGGAACTATAAATGCCTTAACCACTTTAAGGGAATTTCATTTCAAATTTGAACCCTTGCCAAGAGATAGCAATGCATAATTTTAAGTCTTGGTGAAGTATCATGGGACTTTTAATAACCATCTGATATCAAAGGCAGCACTTTCAGCAGTAGATTGTTGCTTTAAAACCATTCCAGGGCAATGGCTGAGACATTGCTTCAGAGTGTAATAGTGCTACTCGGCTTTCGACATCAATCCCTTGAATGCTAGATTTTTTGTTAAGAAGCTCTCTTAATAAATGACAAGAGAAAACATTAGCTGCTTTTAAATTCGAGGCCTTCAAGCAAAGTTTTATATATGTATCCCAGAAAAAGAAAAAAAAAAAATCTCCTTCACGAATCTTTCCTGCTCTAGCCACCAGCACGGAAAGACTGCTTGGAAGTCAGACATATCTATGTGAAGAAACAAGAACGACCATGAGAATATACATGGTGCTTATGTGCCAAATAATATTCTAAGTGCTTTATGGACGTAAATCCACTCATTTAATCTTTATAGCAACCCTATAAAGTAGTTGCGACTATTATCATTGTTTTACAGATGAGGAAACAGGCACAAAAAGGTGAAGTGACTTGCCCAGTGCTTAAGGTAAGTGATAGAGCCAGGAATAAAACCGAGGAATCTGAACCCAAAACCTGCACTGTTCACCACAGGCTCTCCTCCGCCGTTCTGTGCCATACCAAGAACCCATCGGCTTACATTCACTAACCCCAGAGTCATTTATCAGGTATTTTACTAGTAGGTATACATATTTTCTATCTATATAACTTTATTCTACTAGAATCCTTTATATGTTAATATAAGGCTAATAAATTCCCAGGTTTTTCCTTAACTACTTTATTCTTGCCAATATCTCTTATTGATAACTTTGATCATAATTAGCATTAAAAAGATTCTTAGATTACCTGGTCCAATTCATTTACTTGGAATCTCTAAAAGAATTTGTATTGTAAGAATAAAATCACAAACACAACTAAGAAATATTGATGATTCAGTAAAAAATAATTAACAATTATTGACTGACCACGTATATTTTTTTAAAAACTACTATGCTAGGCATAATAGAGGTTACAGAGACAAATTTCAACAAAACAGGTGGGAGGTCATATGCAGAAATGGAGTAGGATCTAATGAGAAAATAAGTATGTTTAGTCTGTATAAAATATCCCCATTAATAAAAAAATAACTAAATGTATTTTGTTTCTATCCTTTATCTCTAACTGCTACCAAAGTGGATGAGCCAACATGTGGCTTAGAAGGGCTTCTTTTCTTCTCAGTATCCGTATGCCAGCCACCCAAATAAACAGTATGCTTGCTATGCTGTGAAGCTTCAAGACAAGTTCCTTGTTCCACCTAGAATACTATACCACAATGCATCTCACCTGAACATTCTAGAGCAACCTATACAAACTGTCATATGACTAACCTTTTGCTCAATTTACTGGTAAAAATTACAAATGAAGCTATGGAGGAATTTCTATAATTTGATAGTTATAATTAATGCCTCATTTTTCAAAAGCTATTCCATAAACATTTATTGAATGTCTTTTATGTAATAGGTACTGCACTTTACTTTCAAAATGTCAATAACCTTAGATAGGAGAATCTTTAAATGGTCATTATTTAAAATATACCTTAGTAATCTTCTAAATGCAAGACTTGCCTAGTACTTTTAAGTAACTGTTTACAGTTTGTCAACTCAGGACCTTGCAAAGAGAAATTAATAATCTCTAGTGCAGTTTAGGTGGTCTTAATGATATTGCCGAGTCTACTACTCTGACTATTCCTTTAGGCTAAGAATGACCACTGGTAGCTCATCCTCAGAAGCTGGTCTAGGTAATTTCTATAGCCAATCAATAATAATAGCAAATATTTCTTAAGTGCTTACAGGTACTTTCTCATTTAACATTTCAACCACCTCATGAGACAGTTACTATTATACTACTAATGGGAAAAAAAAGAAGTATAAATAAATTAAATAACCTTCCAGAAGCCCTGATTAGAACCCAAATGCAAGCTAGGTATGATGACTTCACTCCTTAGCCACTATACTCTCCTGCCTTGACAAGCCAGACACCTGTTTTTAGCCCCTTGAACTCAACCTATTAAACATGGGTAGAACCCTGGTATTCACTACTATTCCTTGTGGACATCCAACCAGATCTCTTCTTTATGGTGGTCCAGAGGCCTGCATTGGCTCCAAATATGGCCCCAACTATGGCCCCATAGTACCTCACTGCCCTGCAGCTGGCCAAGGTACTACTTGTTCCTCTCTCCTACCTCCCGTAAACTTTTAACCATGAGAACTATATTGTAAGGACTAAAATCCCCCTGCTGCCTTGTCATCTTTGTGCCTAACAAAGTCTCCAAAGCCTAGCTATGAGTTCTGCTCTTGCAAGATATGCCCCCCACCCAGCAGGAAAGGACCCCTTCCCAGCTAGCTCCCTTATCAGCTGGACCAACTATATCCCACCCTATCTTCAACCTAATGGGTTTCACCTCCCTACCAGAAAAATTCAAACAAGCCAATCACATCCTCCAGTGGAAAGGGTCACCTCCATCTTCTTATCACTACAAAGCCTGCCTCCCACAGCTCCTGTTGGTTCATGCTGCTCTCCAGTGCAACCTCTGTGTGGCCCTGCATGGCCTTGCATGGCACGTGGTGGCCTCCTTTCCTGGGATGTGATTGTACCTGACTAATAAGCTACTGTAAATTTCATCTGTCCAGTGTTGTGTGTTTGGTCATCTCATATTATTTAGGGAGGGGGATCCCTCCTTCATCAATGGAATAGAAGGGAGGTGGTCAGAACAAGAACCACAATACAAATACTTCCACTTAGCTATTTCCAATAAATACTGAATTTTGTCTTGCCCCACCTTCTATTTTTCTCAAATGCAGGCTCTATAAAGGCACTAATAAAGGAAGCCAAATTGGAGGTCAGCCCCAGCTGTCCCTACTAATAAATCTCTGCCACCAAACATCCAGAAAAAAACTGAGGGATACCCGTTTGAAGTCTCCTCAAGTCAAAATAGTAATGGTTGTGAAAAGATTGCCTAACGGAGAGAATATACAACAAATAAAACATCCCATAACATACGCAAAACCAGATACCAAATTGAAATTAACATGCCAGTCAGTGGGAAACTTTGATTAGGAAACACATTTTTCAAGAAAACCCTTTCTAAATAGATAGATAGATAGATAGATAGACACACGCACATATATATATTATATACATACGATCATATATTTCTAAATATATATATATACAATGCTAATCTACTTTTCCAACTTGAAAATCCTCATCCTCTAATCATCAGTACATGTTTGTCTATGATTTTGAAAGATTTTAGATGCATTTGTATCATTATATCATAATTATTATGCTTCAAGGCAAAGACAATGGAAATATTTCACAAAAAGCATTAAACTGTTCGTGTGGACATTTCAAAAATATTTCATATTCTATTTAATTTTGTAAGTTTTGTATTTGCAGTTTCTAATGAAAGACACTTTATTTCTTTCAGAGAACTTGTGGAGAAATAAAAATACTGGTTGCTTTCTAAAAAGAGAATGAAAAGTATTAGAAATGACTCTAGGAAAATAAATCAGCAACAAAAAGTGTATGAAAGTAAATGTTTTCAAATAATTTTGCTCTAGTCTACAATCTAAGAATGTGAAAACCGTGTCCCTCAAAGTTGCAATATACATGTGTAAACTGTATGTCCAGTTATGTTATTATGGAAATGAATACAGTACAAATTTCTCTCACTTTCAAATGTGGATTTTGCACCAACTAATATGACTCCAACTATTTTTGGTTTCCAAATAGAGCAAAATTCACTTTCAAAATTCAGTTCCACCATTAATTATACCAATATTTTAAGAAAAACAATTGTATTAACAAATAGATTCCACTGTGAACTACATAGAATACATAATATTCTTCCTTAAATGAATGTTTTACAGAAATTAAACTAAGCAAAAAATCCTCTATGATATGTTATACCTATTTGTTGTTAGTTGTTTAACCTGAGAGCTAAGGGGCCACAAAGGTTTATCTGCCAGACGATAAGCCTTGTAAGGTCAGGTGAGCCTGGACTATCTATCTCTACCCTTGGAGCAGTGAGTATGGGCATCCCATAACTTTATTGAATGAATTAGGCACCCATAAGGTTGATATTCTCATGTGTTATGTTTATCAGAATTATTTGATTATTTTTTAAGCAGCAGTCAACTTTTTAGCTTCAACTTAATCCCTAATTTTTTTTTTTTTTTTTGAGACAGAGTCTCGCTCTGTTGCCTGGGCTAGAGTGAGTGCCGTGGCATCAGCCTAGCTCACAGCAACCTCAAACTCCTGGGCTCAAGCGATCCTTCTGCCTCAGCCTCCCAAGTAGCTAGGACTACAGGCATGTGCCACCATGTCTGGCTAATTTTTCTATATATATTTTAGCTGTCCATATAATTTCTTTCTATTTTTAGTAGAGACGGGGTCTCGCTCTTGCTCAGGCTGGTCTCGAACTCCTGAGTTCAAACAATCCGCCCGCCTCGGCCTCCCAAAGTGCTAGGATTACAGGCGTGAGCCACCACGCCCGGCCCCTAAATTTTTTTATTACCTTCAAAATGGAAAATTCACTATCTGATGGAATAGTATAAATAAACACCTTCAAAACCAGGTTGTAATTAACTAAAGTTAGTTAGTTATAGATCACTGCATCATCTAGTATTTGACTTTCAGTAAATCTCTGATGTCTGTTTCACTTCTTTTCATTTACTTTCTATGACTGAAAATGTGAGGTATATGTCTTAAATTTTTAATGTAACTACCAAGTTAATTATTGAATCAAGAGTTAAAGAATTATTTTCCTAATCATTTTCCTACAACTTCTGACATAACATCTTAAATATTAATATATTCAGATAAAATTAATTTTAATATTAGCTATCAAATATTCTCCAGAATGATTACTATTGATAATTATCTGTGTCACTTTGGTCAAGTTTTTAAAACCACTCTGATACTCCCTTTCCTTACTATGTAAAATGAGGGGAAAATACAATGTGTATATTATCATGCTGTTGATAAGATTAACTAATATACTATATGTGAAGGGTTTTGCGCAATTCTTGGCTCATCACTCAATAATTGGACATTATTCTTCTCCATTGGAAAAACACCTGCAATTAATTTGTGATCTGTGAGTTACATCCTAGATGTAAGTAGGGTAATAAACCTCCTCTAAACTCAATAACTATTCAAAAGCAAAACCTTTTGTCCTTCCCATATTCATAATAAGTTTCCTTCAAATTATTTAGCAGTTATGTACCTATCAAATTATTTTTTTTGAGTCAGAGAACATATGAACATTATCTCAACTCACTGTAAGTACAGAATCTAAGTTGCTCAAGGTCATGAGCTAAAAGTCACTTTTAAAAGAAAAAGAGTCACTCCTCTCTGAACGTAATGAGCACTCAGAGCAAGATCTGAAAACTAATTATCATCAGCTTTTTAAGATGCAAAATGTAGACACTCTACTCATTATTACACCTCATAATTGATAATTATCTTTGATTAATGAGTAGGAAGTTCTTCCAGAGGCTTTTACTGCTGTGTACTATTGTCATAATTGATCTTTAATTGCTCCATGTAAGGGTCCCTTTAATCATATGTTTAATCTTTGCTATTTATAAATAAGGTCCATGTACTGGCCTTATTAGCTATCCTTAGATGTGATATTACTTTACAAATGTCTTTGCAATTTAATTAGCATTCAACCTAATTCTTTATATTTGCATATGAAAAGGTACAAGCAGTTCATGCTCTCAACCAGAAAGGAGAAATCCTTTGCTCTGACCACTTTTGAATTCTCTTCTTGATCCAGATTTTGAGAAAAGAGAAAACAATCCTCCCTCTAGATGTGCCAGAGGAAACTTTACATAATTGCCAACTCTCTGCTCCTGGAGGGGAATTGTATTTAGGTCTTTCTTATCTTGGAAAAAGAATCTTCATCTAATCTCTGCCTGTTTCCTATAGAGCATCATAGTTTTTCCTCATTTTCCTTTTCCTGCCCATATTTCCAAATGATCTTGTAACTGCTCTCCTGATGTTCATGAGTCATATTAGTAGTCCAGAACCTACTGGCCAACTTTTTGCATATATCTGCTGAACCTGACATTACTGAAAACTCTCTTGAAGTCTTTGCCCTCTTCAACTTTCCTGACAGTTCACTATCCTAGTTCTTCTCCTAGCTCTTCAACATTTCTTTCTCTATTCTTTTTTCTATTTTTCTCTTTTCTCCTGCATCTAAAGTTCCCAAGGCTTAGACCGTAGGACTTGGACTTCTTTTTCTACATATTCTTCCTAGGAAGGTACAATGGGTTGAATATTGTCCCTGCAAAATTCATGCCCACCCATGAATTTTGAACCTCAGAATGTGACTTTATTTGGAAATAGGGTCTTTGTAGATGTAATTAATTAAAGATCTTGAGATGAACTCATCCTGGATTTAGGATTAGCCCAAAATCCAATAACCAGTGTCCTTATAAGAAGAGTCCAGAGACAGAGAAGGAGATGTGAAGATGGAGGCAGAGATTGGAGTGATTCATCCATAACCCAAGGAACGCCAAGGATTGCTGACAACCACCTGAAGCTAATAAAGGAATGGATGGTTCCTCCCTCAGAGCCTCCAGAAGGAAACAACCTTGCTGACACCTTGATTTCAGACTTCTGGATACTTCAATTGTGAAAGAATACATTTTTTTGTGTTGAGCTGTTTGTGGTTACGGCAGCCCTAGGAAATGAATAGTGAGGGTTTACTGGTTCTCGTGCCTTCACCTTTAACATCTGTGCTAAATATCTACAGACATTTCTCTCCAGGTCTGCCCTCTCATCTACCTCCTCTGCTTTTTAATTTGGGTATCCTGTTATCATCTCAAACTCTATTTTTACCAACAGGACCTTATTTTTCTCTCCCCAATTTACACTCTCCCTTATCCATTGATTAATGTATTAATTTAATAAATATAAGCCCTTGAGACCTGTTTTTTTTAATTAATAAAACCCAGAATATTTGTGTCCCTCTCTCCTTTACTATCTCAATGTAATATAAATTACAAGACCTGCCAATTTATCCACCTATCCCTCATATTCATCTTTTTCATCCCAACTTCTCCATTCTTCCTCATTAAAATTACCAGTTAATTGCATTAGTTCCCAGAGAGGGCTCTCTGATCTAAATTATCCTCCATCCTAGACTCAGGTCAGTCAATTTGCATCAGGATTTTATGGTATTCAAAAAAATTGTTAATTGGTGGCAAACCACACTCTAGCATCTACTACCCCTGTGTTTCTTCCAGTATAGTTCAGAGAATGCCAGCATCGTGTTCACCTGGAGTATTAGAATGCAGATTCCTGGGCCTTATCCAAAATCAGATTCTTGGTTTGGAATCCAGAGTTATTCCCACAAAATGTGAATTTAAGCTCAATATTCAGACTTAGTAAGTTTTATTTACTTTGCTTTAAATCTACTTTCCTTCCTATATGAACTATGTTTCTTCCAGAAACAGAAAAATCCACCGCTTATCCTACCTAAAATATATCTTGCTCATTTCTACTTTTAAGCATCAGTTAAGCCTAGAATTATTTCTTTCTTCTTCTGTAGCTCTCTTTTTTTGAAAGCTCCACTCAAGTTTCTTATTCATCATGAGGACTTTTCTAACCATGCAACTCACATCACTCTCTTCCACCTCTGGATTCCTATAGCATTATTATTGCAGTTACTATTTACTGATTAATTATATATCATTATTTAGGTTAACACATAGTTGTTTTGTTCCTTACAAAAATCTTAAGCTGCTCCAGATTCCCCACAGGATCCTTAATAGGAGGAACTCAGAAAATGTGTGCTGAATGAATGCTTGAAAGAAAGGTTTGGAGTAGCATCTTGAAAAGCTCACCAATGCTCAGAGAGACTTATTAGGAGGCAAACTAATGGGGACAGATGCTTATATTCTTATTCAATCCACCTGAGTACAACTATGAAGGCTGACTGATGATAACTTAACAATGATAACATGTTTTATATTTGATCTTCAGGAAACTGAGATTAGCTAGACTAAAACTATCAATTTTAAGTCCTATGGTCTACCGGTCTAATAGCCACTGAATTATTCTTAATACAACAAACACATTTAACAAGGTAAACAATTAAGTTGATTAAAGTATAATTTTAAAACTAAAAGCATATCAGTATTCATTATTCACTTTTAAATATAAATCATTGCATTCACTCTGACAAATATCTATTGAGCATTACTATGTGCTCTGCAAATTAAAATATTGATTACCTGGTCCACGACATACTGACCATGGAAACTAAACATAGAAGGATCTCTATTGCTCTTTATGAATGAGAAATCATAAACATTATGCAGAGAAATATCTATAAAACACTGATTCTACTGTCCTGCTTTATTCTTTTTTTAATCCATATTAATATAAATAAACACAATGATACTTTAAGAAACTCTCTGCAATCATGAAATAACATATGTTTTTAAACTGTGCCTTGGCTTTCACCAATTAGCTTATCCTTCTCTCAGGAGGAAAAAAAAAGTTTATGTTACAAACTTCAGAATTCAAAACACATTCCTTGCATTCTCTATTCCTTATTCTTACTTCTCATATGTTGCATAGAGAAAAACTGAACAATTATCCTAGATCTCTATACCACCCCTGCTCACACATTTAACAGAGTGAATGTTTCCTCAGAATTCAAAAAGCATTACCTAAACCATTCATTCAGACCAAACCCCACTGACTTCTTTATCAACTCTCAGTATGCCCTGAATCATTCCATTGATTCATTCAAACATCAAAGCACTTACATACATGCCAGGCTCTACGCCAAGTACAGAATTAGGGATGCAGAGCTGAATCAAATGCAGTCCCTGCCCTCAAAAAAAATTTACAATCCCAAAGACTAGACAGGCACATAAACAAATAAGGACCATAAAGGGTTATGGATGTCCTGATCAGAGTGCACAAAGAAAAGCTATAATCGCCACACAAAGCACAAGACTCAAGAAACAAGCTGTTTTTCTTGGGTAATGGCTTAACACATGTCCCTCTTAATATTCAAAATGCAATTTAGTCAAATAGAAATTTTAAAATAAAGCACATACATCTCCTTATAATAAGTCATTTATATAAGGGCGAACGTTGAAAATCATAGGGTTTGGAAAGCATAGACTCATGTTCTTAGCCTCAAAGCACTTAGAAAAACAATCCACATACCACATCATCAATATGATGGAAAGGAATGTAGTCATTAAAAGTTATGTTTTAAAAGTTTCAAAAAACTTGAGCAATGTCAGTTTGGAAAACTAAGATTAGAAATGTCAAAGAGTATGATAGCAGCTGTACTAAACATTGCATAGAAAAAGGGATGATAAAAATGTACTAACTCATTATTTCTGAATTATTACTTTATTTTTTATAGTTTCGAGTATTTTCCAAATTTACAGTTGTAATTTGAAAATGCACACTCTATACAAATACAATTCTAACTGTCCTAAAAATAAATTCACTTTCTCTAATATTGGAGGAAGGCAAGGAAGTATACAAAAAGATGAGTGGAAGAAATGTAGAGTGCTAAAAGGAGGGCTATAGCACTGGCCTTCCGTTCCCATCATGAGAGATGCTCAGATATCTAGTGGAAGCTTATGACTGCTGTTTGTACAGCTGAGTAAATTTTTGTTGATTCCTTATATCTAAATTAATTAATATGCCTTAATGCAATTGTAAGAAGCCAAGTCAATGGGCAATAGTTAAGTGGAAGCACATTAAGCTCTGAGATTATTAAAAAGTGTGATGAACTCCCCATTCTGCCCTTCTTGCATGTGGTTTCCTCTGCTCCTCATATCCGTTGTTCCTGTCCACGTGGCTTCAGCATTTCCCTCCCCTCCAGTAACTTGGGTGAGGAGGAGTCAGGAAGGTCGGTGGCAGAGAGGAGGCAAAACCAAGTCAGGCTGGGTGCCGTGGTTCATGCTTATAATCCTAGCACTTTGGAAAGCTGAGATGGGAGGATTGCTTGAGAACAGAAGCTCAAGACCAGCTTGGGCAACATTAACAAGACTTTGTCTCTACAAAAAAGTTTAAAGATTTAGCTGGGTGTGGTGGCTCACACCTATAGTCTTAGCTACTTGGGAGGCTGAGGCAAGAGGATTGCTTGAATCCAAGAGTTCAAGGTTGCTGTGAGCTATAATCATGCTGCTGTGCTCCAGCCTGGGTTACAGACCGAAACCCTGTCCCTTATAAAAAAAAAAAAAAAAAAAAAAAAAAGTCAGTCTGAACAGCCAGTGGTGTAAAAACAAACAGTAAATCTCAACAACTATTTTAAAAGGGCCAAAGGGACCAAAGGATAAGTGTTACTGACGTTTCTGTCCTGTGTGTATGCTAATTTGGATGATGCTATAAATAAAATAAAATGTTCTCCCTGTTACTTTACTATTTACACAACCAGAAATCCTCATAAGGTTCTTTGTAGTATTTTCCATGTTAAATTTCTTAGACAGAAAATCACTTTTTGTCACATTACTAAAAAAAAAAAAAAAAAAGTAAGATGAGGGGGAGGAGGGAAAATTATCAGCCCCTGGATATAATCAAAATTTCCCTCATTTTTAGTATTCTGTTACCTTGAGCCACTAACCAAGATCACAGAGCTTCCACTTCCTCTAGAGCGGCTGAACTAAATGGGCTATTGTGTCTCTTGCAGCTATGAAATTCTACAAACTTTAAAAAGAAAGAGAGTAAGTTATTGATTTTAAACAAGGGCTCTTGAAAAACAAAAAGCAGAAAAAGTTTAATTGTTCAAAATGAATTAAAACACTCATTCTCACTATTTGGAAAAATAACATACATATAATTTTTTAGTCTTCATATTCTACAAGTATATAAAGACAGCATCAAAAATATGTATAAATCAAAAAATAATCTTAGCAATAAGATACAAAATAAGTTTTGCCTCATTATTTGGGTAATTCAGAAATTAAAACAATTTCACATAATACAAAAGTTAAGGCTATCTTATTATATTTACTAGCAATAGAATCTTTTTTATAAATCACTTACTAATATGTCAGGGTCTATGGTAAGTCGCTAACACTCACTTTTTCATTTGATCCACATTACAGCTTGTAGGTACAATTATAATCTCTGTTACACACATTAAAGAAATCAAGGCTCAGAGAAGTTAAGTAACTTGCCTGAGGTCACAAAGCCAGTGACTTACAGAACCAGATTTGAAATGACATATGTTTGTCAATTACTCAGCCTACCATTCCAGCGTGAGCTGAGCCTACCTACCTCATCAGAATTGTTTTCTACTGTTCCTTTTTATATGCATTTCATTCAAGCCAACTGAATTAATTTCCTTTTCCCATCTTTAATTTTTTTTTTATTTTAATGTATTTGGGGGTACAAGTTGAATTTCATTATATATATATATATATATATATAGTGTGTAGTGCCGGAGTCTGGGCTTTTGGTGTACTTATCACCCAAGCAGTGCATATTGTACCTCACAGGTAAATTTTCTTCCCGCACCCACTGCCCACCCCTCCCTCCTTTTGAATCTCTGATGTCCATTATAGCACTCTGTGTGCCTAAGCTGTCCATTCGTAAACATTTATTCCCAGTTCCTAAACATGTCTCAAATTGTATCCATTGTTCATAAAGCCAGTTTGTCTTACATGGAATTCATGATCCCCTCCTCAATTCTCATATCACTTCATTTATTCCTCTTGGATGGCATTTATTACCTCGTTATTGGGTTTTATATTTAATATGTCTTGATTTATCACCTCTTCTGGAATAACATCCTTGTATATAGAATCCTTGAAGAGTTCATTTTTATATCCTCAAAGCATTTAGTGCAAGAGGGAATATGGTTGGTTTAGAATATCACTATTTGTTCTCAGATAATCATAAAGTTCCAAAATGCATGTTTTGTTTTAAAGTCCAGTAACATATAATGGAAACAGAAACTACTCTTCTCAAGGAATAATTTAAGAGGGAAACACACACATACTTACACCCCACCTCCCACACACAGATTTAAAGAAAAGCTGAGATTATTTTTAAATTTTGGTTGATTTTCACTGAAATATGGGGAAAGAGAGTCAACTTGGGCCATTGAACTTTTTATTTTACATTTCTGATTCTCACAAGTATTAATACCTTGGATAAAATATTATATTTAATAATTTTAAAATTTCACCAAAGAAAAATCACTATAACAATTTTACTATCGTTGAATTTTATAGTTAATCTCCAAGACTCAAGATAAAAACTGTAACAGTGTCTGCACAGTAAAGACATCTATATACAAAAGATTTTGAAAGTTAAAACTTTTTTTCTTACTATGAGATTTTAATTAGAAGCAGAAAACATTGATCAAATAAACTTCAAATATGCTCACAGAATTAATCTGTCCTTGCAGGCCATGAAGTTCTGTTCTTGGGAGCTGCACAGCTGAGTAGTTATGGCACACACACAAAAAATATATGTCATCAAACAGTGCCTTGACTCTGTTTTCTGCTTAAATACGTTCACCTCAACTGCTTGACCATTTTACTTCTCTAGAAACCTCTTCAAGAACTGAATCCATCAGACTTCTACTCTCCAAATAACAATACTCTCATTAGGAAAAAGAAAACTGTCTTACACAAATGCCTCAGTTTCCCACCTTTCACCACAACATTTCAGACTGAATAACTATCATCTTATTATTTTATGTCACTGATATTCATTTCTCTTTTAGCATGCACATGTAGTCAATCATTAGGTTATCAATTCTCTCTTCTGAAATGTTCTGATATTTATACTTTATCATTCTTACTACCTTCAGCCTAATTCAAGCTTCAACTTCCCATAGCCCACCCACTCTGCAGAGACGTCTGTGAGCTACAATATGAAAATTATCCCTCAAAGAACATGGTGGTTGAATATAAAAGAAATTCAAATATATTATAAGAATGATAAAAGACCTCAGGTGCCTATGTGTTGTTTAATGTAGAGCTATAATCTATTCCTTAACATTTTTAACAGAATAGAGAATTAAAACATGACTATTCTACATGATATCCCTCATATTATGTTTCTAATTCCTTACTTAGTCCAGATTTTTACTGTTCATAAGTATATCTAACAACTGTGGCACAGACAGTAAATGCTTATCAATTGAAATCCCCAGATTCTGATGATTATACAAATATTTTGCTAGTAGTTGTTTTTGTAATTGTTACCAATTTCTTGATTTTCATTTCTTTTTCCTCCCAGATCATTATTCCTGAATTAGACTATAGCAGATGGTACAGATTACTTGTTTTTCCAGATGTTCTAAATTTTTTAATGTGAAAGCTATTTTACTATTGAGAAAGTAATAAACATTCTTAACTAGCTTCAAAAACATGTTTAATTTCAGTGAGATTAAGTAGCAACTTGAGTTAATTCACCAAGACCCAAAACTAGTTTGCTGTGCTCAAACTTTTAAAATTCCTCATTTTCTCTGACATCCCAATATCACAACCATAATACCTAGCATACCATAATTACCCAACAGATATGTTGTATAGATGTACAGAACAATTATCCCATTAAAAGTTTTTGCCTTTATTAGTAACAGAACATATTCTACATATTACAATAAACAGCACAGGGGAGGAAATCATACATTTAGTTTGAAACCATACTCTCCAAAATGCTGTTCAGAGCCATGCACCTTAGTCTCTGTGCTTCCTCAGCATTTACCTTGTGAAATATTCAGAAGATCCTATCCTCTACTCTAAGGAAGGCTGATGTAAACTGTATTTTATTAAGTTATCTGTATAAATAAGAAACACAGATAACTTAATAAAATGAAATAACTTCCAATAACTTAATAACTTCCAATGAAATGCCTCACTCTGCAATAAAAAGGTCTAGTGTCAAGTCATTTTTTAAAAAATATTATACAATTCATAAGAGAGGACACAGTACGTTTTACAGAATGTACACACTGAACTAAGAAATGTGCAAGCTGATGTTTACTGTGTTTATCATGTATTAGATATCTAGCATAACGCATCTTGTTTAATCTTCATCACAACCCATGAGCCAGATATTATAATTTTCTACATTTTTTGGATGTTAATGCACGAGGAATATATAATTAGTCCAAGTTCACATGGCTAATCAATGGTGGAGTCAGGACCTAGTTAGTTTGACTCCAGAAGCCATGCTCTTTACAATCTAGATGATAACAGCAGCCAGCAAAGGGTAATGCAATCTCCAAGACTTTGTAAATGCCAAATAAAAGAATACAATGGGCTAAATTCCAAAACTATGGAAGGGTAGAATCAGAAATGGAAGTCAAGCATGAAGGAAACTGTACAATCTGTCTAAAATTTTAAGGGACCAATGGCCCTAGAGAGATTCAAGAATTCTTTAGCAATACCAAGCTCTAGAAGCCAATACCACAATACTAATATGTTGCTAGCTAAGCCATGTGTTTTATTCCTGTTTCCTGGATGATTTAATGTGTGAAAAGAACTCCAACTTTAGGACCAAAATTAGTGCAAAAATAAGATTTCCGTTATAGAATTTCATTTACCAAAATTGCTTTCCATCAAATAGTCATAGAATACATCTAATTTGAATAAAAGGGTTGCCCAGTTACTTTAGATCTGAGCTCACCAGTATGGTAGCCACTAGCCACAAGCAGCTATTGAGCATTTGAAATGTCACAAGTCCAAATAGAGATATGCTGTAAGTATAAAATACACATTGAGTGCTGAAGACTTAGTACCAACAACAAAAAAAGCATATAAAATACCTCATCAGTAATTTTTTATTAGATGCTGAAATGACAGTATTTTGGGTATATTATATTAAATAAAATATATTATTAAAATTAATCACCCATTCTTCTTTATTCTTTTTTTTTACTGTGACTATTAGGAAATTTAAAATTAGTTATGTGGCTCATATTATATTTCTGTTGGAATACTTTAGATCCTTTAAGTAAAGTTAGTTAATGTACTAATATATATTCATACTACATCACATAGTCTGAAGCATATGTTAGTATTAAAACTGTTTTCTAAATTTATATCTGATAAAACTTTTAGTTTCTGAAGAAAATGCACTATATTTATTCAAATGCATTTTTGCTTTCAAATTTTGCATTGAACAGTTAAAAGAGAGCTATCTTATTTTGGTACCACACTTACAAGACAGTTGCAAAGCATTGGAGCCACCAACTGTTCAAAAGTGGCAATACCTAGCTAGTTGAAACCTCTACAGAACAAGAAATAAATATCTGTGAGAAATAAATACCTTCAAACTTCTGTGAAGGAAAAAATGTTGAAAATAACATGTAGAAAACATGTCTGATTTCTATTTTAAATTAATGTGGTAATCCATTGAGGAAAAATAATATTGGCTTGCATTTCAGTAAATTCTATTTAGAAAATAGAAGTGTTTGATGATAGAAGAATATTGATAAGTATATAGAAAACTGTATAAAGACTAAAATATTTCTAACAAATATTGAGTCACATATAATTATGCTGTTTGAAAATTTTAATTGGTAGAAAACAACATTATATATATATATATATATATTTTAGAGATAGGGTCTCATTTTATCATGCAGGCTGAGGTGCAGTTGCACAATCACAGCTCACTGCAGCCTCAAACTCCTGGAGTCAAGTGATTCTCCTGCCTCAGCCTCCCAAAGTGCTGGGATTACAGGCATGAGCCACTTAGCTTGGCCCAGATTATGCATATTTTTAAAAGAAATGCTTGTAAATTTGAGAACTTTATGATTTTAAAAAGTGTATCAATGTCTATGAGATATGACTCTCCAAGGCCCTTTTTCATCCAATAGTATTGTTAACAGTTATGACTATTATCAGTTCCTACAAATGCTAGTGGGTGCTTCTTTTGGGACTAGGTATGCTCTCCATGTGGCAGCTGACGCCTAATGGACCCTCTTGGCTCCCATCAGAGACACAGAGTCCCCTGACTAGTTTGGTGGAAAAATTTTCAGGCTAGGTTGGCCTGAAGAATAAGGATATGCATTTCTGCTTGGGGCTGAAAAATAGAGGCAAAACAACAAACTTAGCAAACTTAAACCTTCAAATGTTAAAGTTAAACCTCATGGCATATTTCCAACAATAGAATTCAAGTCATCCAGTTTGTCTTTCATAGTGTTTGACAAGCTCAGTAAGGATGTCACCATACCTCTACATACCTCTAGGTAATGTTCTACAAAGCAGGGCAGGCCATTATCCCTTTTTTTTTTTTTTTTTTTTGAGATAGGGTCTAACTCTGTTGTCTGGGCTAGAGTGCAGTGGCATCATCATAGCTCACAGCAACCTCAAACTCCTGGGCCCAAGCAGTCCTCCTGCCTCAGCCTCCTGAGTAGCTGGGACTACAGGCATTTGCCACCACGCCTGGCTAATTTTTATATATGTTTTGTAGAGACAGCATCTCGCTCTTGCTCAGGCTGGTCTTGAACTCTTAGCCTCAAGTGATCTCCCACCTTGGCCTCACAAAGTGCTAGGATTACAGGTGTGAACCACTGCACCTGGCCTTATTCTTATCTGTGATAGTTGTGGCCAAAGAGAAACCTGAAACTCTCCAGTATCATCCAAATAGGAACTATTGCCAAACACTAATCTTTAATATTTTGCTAAGAAAATGAACTTTAGAGATGTGATGACATCTAAAAGAAATGTCACAGTTGCTGTGCTTGGAGAACATCAAAATGAAACATGGCATATTTGTGCTGGTGATGGCATTAAAGGAGGCTCACAGGAAGAGGTAGCCTGGCTTCATAAGCTTGTCTAGGGAAGAGACGTGAAAACTATGTTTGGAAACTTAGGTAATCTTTACCTATCTCTTTATTTTGAGATATATGTATCCTTAGACAAACTAAATAATTTTAACATTTAAAGAGATTTTGAAGTTTTAAAAGTACTGTACAATCTTCTGTTTTCCTTTGTGGACTCAGATCAAGCTTCTTAGAAATTTAACAATTTAGGTTTTCTAATTCTGGCCCGAATTATATGAAAAATAAATCTTCCCTCAGAAAGTTTCTTAGAACTATTGGTTTGTTGCTAAAGGTCTATATTCAAATGTACTTAGTATGCTTAAAACTCAATGCTGTTTCAAAATATTATTCTGATTTAGTATCTTTTAAATGTGTCTATTTGAAACATTGTCTCATTTTAAAATGTTTTATGTATGGTATAATTTTATAGTAAGAATTATTCTTATAAGAAATAACACTAGTTTATAGGTAACCAATACATGTAGAAGTTTTGCAACATGTAAGTGGTTACCCATCAATACAATTTCAAATGGAAAAAAAATAAAGTATTAACGTAGACCCCCCCCCCCAGGGAGAATAGAGAACCCAGACTGTTTTGGGTCATGCAGAGGAGGTAGAGACATGATTTCTACCCTAATGAAAATCACAGACTAGCTGTTGAAGCAGGACTAACACACATGGCATAGGAATGAAAATTAAAGAATAAGAGTGGGTGTTAAACTTTGTAATGAGTGCCAACTGGTTCAAAGAACCCTTGAAGTAGCAGGGAATTTTTTTTACTAAAGAGGAAGGGCCTGTAAGGGCTCTGAAAAATAAATATAACTTGAACATATAGAAGGGAAAAAGAAAGACATTCTAGGAGATGTAAACAAAATGAGAAAAGATAGAAAAACAGAAATTTGAGAGTTTGGCTATACTGGAATTGGATGTTGATAAATAGTAAAATAATAATAATATTGAGTGATCAACATTAAATGGAGTCAGGATCTCAATTCAAGCAATCTGGCTTCAGAGGCTGTGCAATTTCCACCATATTATATATAATAAATATACTGAAAAAATCAAAATAGAAAATAAACATTCCAAAAGGCAGAGGAAGCAAAAGTGTTAACCTTTTTGCCAAGGCCAAAAAATAAACATGACTCGTTCATTCATCTGTCAAATGATCTTGAACAACTACCTTGTAGAAGCTTCTGTGCTCAACATCAAGAAAACATAAGTGAAAAAGATACACTCCCTTCTCTCAAGGAATTCACAAACCTATTGGGGAGACAGACAAGTAAATAGGCATTGCTTCATTTTCAGAAAGGAAGAAGGCTACTATTTCCTTAAAAGATGCAAATCAAAACCACAATGAGATATCATTTAACGCCAGTGAGAATAGCTTTTATCAAAAAGTACCAAAATAACAAATGTTGGTGTGGATGCAGAGAGATAGGAACACTCATACACTGCTGGTGGGACTGCAAATGAGTACAAACTCTAGGGAAAGTAATATGGAGATACCTCAAAGAACTAAAAGTAAAACCACAATTTGATCCAGCAATTACACTACTGGGTATCTACCCAAAGGATAAAAAGACATTCTATAATAAAGAAATTTGCACTCAAGTGTTTATAGCAGCACAATTCACAATTGCAAAGATGTGGAAACAGCCCAGGTGCCCATCAATACATGAGTGGATTAATAAAATATGGTGTATATGTATACCATGGAGTACTACTCGGCCACAAAAAACAGTGAACTAACAGCACCTCTTGTATTATCCTGGATGGTGCTAGAGCCCATTCTTCTAAGTGAAGTATCACAAGAGTGGAGAAACAAGCACCACATGTACTCACTATCAAATTGGTGCTAATTGATCAACACTTATGAACACATATGAAAATAACATTCATCGGATGTAAGGCAGGTGGGAGGAGGGAGGAAGGGATGGGTAAATGCACACCTAATGGGTGCAGTGCCTACTGTATGGGGGATGGGCACGCTTGTAACTCTGACTCAGGTGGTGCAAAGGCAATATATGCAACCTAAACGTTGTACCCCATAAAATTTTGAAATAATAATTTTAAAAAGGCAAAGTTCTTTCTTTTTTTGTTCCTTCCTTTCCCTCCTCCCTCCCTTCCTTCCTTTTTCCTTCCTTCCTGCCTCCCTTCCTCTCTTTTGTCCTTTTCTCAGTATTTGTCTCAAGTAGCACATTAAGTTGCAGGAAAGACAATGTGTTAACAAAATGCTTACTACAAAAGCAAATTGTCAAGCAGTTATTTCTTGTAATGACCTGATGTAAATTTGAGAATATAATAGGTAAGCCAAAGTTAGAGAAGGTTAATTCCAAAGAGATACCATTATTGATATGAGAAGAATAAACCTGGCCCTCAGAAGTTTGTAATTTGTCACTATTCATTTATCACCCAAGTACTTTGTATAGTAAAAGTTGATGCTGTTAGGTTAATACCAATTTTCTAAAATACTATGCTTATATACTTAGAATATAAGTAACTTATAATTCTATAATGCTTATATACTCACAATATACGTAACATGAATAACACTAATTTAATTGTTAGGAAGGAACTAAAGATATTTACTGTTCTAGAGTCAATATTCTAGATTCAATAGTGAAGATGTTTATAATTGGGGGTACAACTATTCATTGAACAATAATATCAATAACATTTGTGAACAAAGAGCACAGATAATATTCAAAAATAATATTTGTTCTGGAAGTTTGACAATTTAATATTTAGCTAAGTATAATTATCAACCATTCCAAAAATTACAGAGCAGTGGTTCCCAACATTTTTGGCACCAGGGACTGGTTTCATGGAAGACAATTTTTCCATGGACCAGGGGGTGAGGGATGGTTTCAGGATAATTTAAGGGCATTATATTTATTGTGCAGTCAAACCTCTCTGCTAATGATAATCTGTATTTGCAGCTGCTCCCTAGCACTAGCATCACAGCCTCAGCTCCACCTCAGATCATCAGGCTTCAGACTCTCCCAAGAGTGTGCAACCTAGATCCCTCACATGTGCAGTTTACAGTAGGATTTGTGCTTCTATGAGAATCTAACGCCACCTCTGATCTGACAGGAGGCAGAGCTCAGGCAGTGATGTTAGTGATGGGGAGCAGCTGTAAATACAGATGAAGCTGTGCTTGCTTGCCTGCCAATCACCTCGTGCTCTGCGGCCCCGTTCCTAACCAGAACTGGTCTGTGGCCTGGGGTTTGGGGATTGCAATGATAGAGTACATGTTTACCATTTCGGTATCTTAGAAACAGATTTGACTTATATCTCAAGCAAACTGAACATCCTTCCTGTATTTATATGACTGTTAATAGAAGCTATAAGAAAAGAATTATTACATTGTCTTTCAAGTACCTGATTTAAAACTGTTATTATCCTATGAACAGTTATTAAATTAAATATTAAAATAATTTAGTTGAATTCAGTCAAGTCACCTTGTATGTGTATGTACTTAAGCACAACCAAAACAAATTCTAATAATATTTATTTGAATAATTTTAAATTTAAATTAATTTCAGTTATTATTATTCTCCCCTTCAACTTACAATAGGATGAAACAAATATCAGTGCAGTCAGCTCCTAGTTTTTGTCCATGTCGAGGCTCTCTCTTATTATGCTTGTCTATGTTTGGCTTTACTGTGCAAGTAAACTCCTCCAGCTTAGTAACTTCAGCCGAAAGATGTAATTCTTAGGCCGGGCGCGGTGGCTCACGCCTGTAATCCTAGCACTCTGGGAGGCCGAGGCGGGTGGATCGCTCAAGGTCAGGTGTTCGAGATGTAATTCTTCCCCTGTGGTTATTGAAGTAGAGTCCCGGGCACTCTTGTGTCAAATGCTGATCCCACCACCCATCACTTACTGAGACTGGTCAGGTGTCCATTTTCATGACTAGAGATGGGTGGGGTGATAGTCTAACTCAGTCCCCACATGGAAATGGAGTTCTCTTACTGGTAATCAAGTAAGAACAGTGCAGGTCTATCCATTGCCTACCTAGGAAAAACACATCCTTTACTCCACAGATGTAAACCAGTGTGTTGAATGATACAAGGACTATGATCACAGTGAAAACTGTATCATCTTTTCCATGGTTTTAAAATTTACTCAGTTTAGGTTTTCTCCTCTATCCCAAAAAAATACGTGGGTAAGTCTGTGATTTTTGTGTTACTCACTTGTAGAAAATAAAAATTTCTTTAGTTAATATTAATGGTAAACACAGTTTCAATGTAATTGTTATGAGTCAATTCATGAAAATTAAAATGTCCAATACAAAATATCAAACCAAAAATTTTTTTAGAGACAGAATCTTGCTCTGTCGCCCTGGGTGGAGTGCAGTGGCATCATCATAGCTCACTGCAACCTCAAACTCCTGGGCTCAAGGGATCCTCCTGCTTCAGACTCCCAAACAGCTGGGACTACAAGCACACACTACCACACTTGGCTAATTTTTCTATTTTTTGTAGACACAGGGTCTCACTCTTGCTCAGGCTGGTCTCAGACCCCTGACTTCAAGAGATCCTCCTGCCTCTGCCTCTCAAAGCACTAGGATTACAGGCATGAGCCACTGTGCCTGGACTCAAACAAAATTTTAAACTTGACTTAGCATCTAACATTCTTTTATCCCAAACTTGGACCTTCTCTCTCTGGAGGCATGCCATGGGGAAGCAGGGGTATGGGTAAGGGAGAGGAAAGGAGGAGTGTCCTTGTGTTCTCCACCCCCATCATTTTCTCTTCGGAGATTCCTTAACAGACCATCTATCTCCCCGAGGGCCTTCTGCCATTTATTCCATACCCTTAGACCTATATGTGTTCATATTCATTCTTTTTCTGCTGAGATTTCCTGGATATCATTGGACAAAATCCACGACATCCCACACGTGTCCCACTTCTGGATCTTCTGTGCATATTTGTTACAATAACATAACCTGGCCTCTCCTGACCAATATTACCAATATTCCTGGCAACAACCCTCTCCAGTAAAATCTCTTAACTAAACTCTCTTTCCCTGGCTCTTTTTATATTCTTTAAGGAATAGGTCTTTAGGGCCATTTCCTTTATAATTCTGCATATGTAAGCTTCACAAGGGCAGAAAACTTAAACTGTTTTGCTCACTGCTCCATCCTGAGCACATGGAATAACAAGTAGCACATAATAGGCACTTCACGTTGAATAAATGAATATGAAGCTGGGATCCATCTCCTTCTCATTTAGGTATTCTGATTCCATCACCGGTAGCTCTGTCAAAATGGAGAAAGAAAAGATACAGTTATAACATCATTTTAGATGTGCACAAACAATTCCCACATTTCTTCTGCCTAATATAGTAAACACAATTATCCAACCTGTAACTGAAAATGTGCTTACACTTTCCCAGAGGCCAGCAACACAAAATCAAATCCAGCTACTATGAAAAATGGTTATGTCCAGGATCTCTCAAGAAGCATCTTTTTCTTTGTCCAATGTGTATGTGACTTGCCATAGCTGGCAAATGTTGACTGAATTATATGTTTAATCACCCTGTGTTCTGGTTATCTATTGTGGAGTCACAAGCTACTTCAAAACTTAGTGGCTTAAGTCAATGACATTGATTCTGTTTATGAATTTGCAGTTTGGGCAGAGCTTGGTAGGGATATGTTACCTCTGCTCCTTTTGGAGTTAAGCTGAGACAGCTTGCAAGCTGATGGCTGGCATCATCTGAAGACTCAGTTACTCACATTTGGTTGATACTGACTCTCAGTAGGACCTCTGCTGAGGTCATGACCAGAATACTGGCACATAGATTCCTCATATGGAAACTTAGCTTCCTTAGAGCATGGTGACTTGGTTCCAATGCTGAGCATGCCAGGAGAATCAGGCAGAAACTGTGTCCCTTTTATCACACAACCTCAAAAGTCACACAGCATTACATTTTCCAAGGCCACTGACCTAACCAGATTCAAAGAGAGAAAATATAAACCGCTACACCTATTGATGGATCAGACATATATTGTTGTGATCACCTTTGGAAAACACATTCTTCTACTTACTAAAATACTAAATATGCAATGGTGAAGACAGGCAACATTACCCACATTTGGAAAAAGACAAAGTAAGACAACAAATAGTGGTTCCATACCTTACACCACACCTGTGGCCATGAACAGCAGGTTCCTCAGGTTGCCAACCTTGCAGCCACTGGTTTTGCTTCCCCTCCCCATCCTGCAGCCTTGTCTGAGAGGGGATGAGAGAGTACGTCTCCATCTCTGAAGCTCTCTTTTTGCTGGTAGTGGTTCTGAAGCTCTGAGAATTGACTCATCACAATTAAGAGAATTAATCATTACAGTATTACCTAAAATCTGAGTTGCTGGTCAATTACATTTCTCTTAGTTCCACCAATTAAAATGCTGGTCTGTGGCTTGTTTGCTCTCAGAAATGCTGATTGCCTTTATATTCTTCTCAAACTCAGCAGGCTCTTTCTCAGGTTCCCATGCCATCTGCCTTTTGTTGGAAGCAAAAGACAGGGCATTTCTCCCTCTGCCTTGTATAGAATCCTTGGCCAGTGGCTGCATTTCCTTCCTGACCCCATCACTTCATCCTCCTTGTGTTCCTCCAGTGTAGGGAGGTGGTGCCCCTGCTATTGCTAGTCTTTGGGGTAACATATCATCCCAGTTGACTTCTCTCAACTATTCCATCATCTAACTGTTAATAATTCCTGTTTCAAATACTTAAATGTACTCTAGTATTATTTAAGCCCCTGTTATTCTGACCATGTCTATTGTAGTTTTATATTTGTAGTTGAATCTACAGATTTTTACAAATCAAATTTGTAAGTTTTAAGTTTACGGACTGTCCTCTTTCTTTCTAAAATGTGATTTCTCCTATTTTAACATAATTTGATAATTTATTATTAATAGATCAACATATTCACTTTAAGAGAAGGGAGGTATTATTTACAAGTTACCCATTTGGTAAATAATTCAATTCTCATTCAACTCAATGAAGTTGAGATATCATCTTGCTTTTATAGTGAAAAGAAAAAAAGAAAAACAACTGAGACTCACACAAGTTAATTAAATAGCTTGTCCAGGGTCTGACTCTATTATTCTTTCCACTACAATACACTATGGCACTGCATATTTTATTTTCACTCATTAGTCTTTATCCTGATTTGAAATTAGCCATTTGATATTTAGTAATAAATTTTAGTGTTTTTAGTGAGCTCCTCCAAAGCCCTTATTTGTGTTCTTAATCAGTATCTCTTCATCTATACTTTGATAAATCAAAACTTTTATCAAAGCTCAGAATTAATTACTATAAGAATTCACTTGGCCAGGTGTGGTGGCTCATGCCTGTAATCCTAGCACTTTGGAAGGCTGAGGTGGGAGACAATCGCTTAAGGCCAGGAGTTCAAAACCAGCCTGAACAACACAGTGGAACCCTGTATCTACAAAAAAATAGAAAAATTAGCCAGGCATGGTAGCGTGTGCCTATAGTCCCAGCTACTTGGGAGGCTGGGGCAGGAGGATCCCTTGAACCCAGGAGTTTGAAGTTGCAGTGAGCTATGATGACCTCACTGTACTCAAGCCTGGGCAACAGAGTGAGACCCTGTCTCGAAAAAAAATCCCCCCAGAAAACCTCACGAATCTAGTTGGTGTTCAGATAAGGAGAGGTAAATAAGGCATTTCAGGATAGGCATACCAACTCACCAATAATTAATTTACAGTATTCATATAATAATCTTGTAAAGTCCAAAAAGTTAATTTAATTTATAGAAAGAAAATCATAGTTATTAGCATTGAAATAAATCTGTTACTTGTTTACAGAGTAGGCCTGAAACTAGTTAGAAAGAAATCATATTGAATTCATAAGTCCTCCTTATTATAACCATATTGTCAGCTACTTGGGTGTCACCAAAATATTTCACCATAAAGTGATGGTTTAGTTGAAGCTCTGCTTGCAATGAGAAAGATGAATAGCCTCAAAGCTTATTTGGTATCACCTTAAAACATGTTTGCAAGCCCAGGAACACATATCTTTTATGTATATGTATCTTTTATGTATATGTATGTACATGTACACTATTACATGTAGACTAATTTTGTGACAATTTGAGTTTTTCTGAGTTTCTTTGGGGCCAAAAGTATAGGGAAAAAAAGAGCTTTTGTGTGGAGATAAAAGCCAAAGAAATGTGAAAAGCTGAAAGGGAAAATTGACAAAAGTCTTTATGGTAGGCAAAACTATGAGATGTCCCTCAGTATTCCCCATCCTAGCTGCATACACCCTGTCTAATCCTCAGGTCAGGACTGTGAATTTGATGTATTGTACTCCTGTGATTAGCTTATGCTAGATGACACCATTAACCCTGTGGTGGGGAGATCCTCTGGGAGGGTGAGACCTAATCAAATGAGCCCTAAAAGGAGAGAGTTTTCTCTGGCTGCTCACAAGAGAGAAAGTTGGAGAAATTCAAAGGTCAGTGTTCAGTTGCTGAGATAGAAGGGAACTTGTGATAAGGAACCCAGAGCAGCCTAGGAGTTTAGAGGTGTTCCCAGCTGATAGCCAGCAAATTAACAGGAATTTTGCTCCTACAACCGCAAAGAGCTAAATTCTGCCAATAACAAGAATAAATTAGGAAAAGGACTCTGAACTCCATGTGAAAATGTAGCTGGCTGACACCTTGATGTCAGCCTGCGCAGAATCCAGCCTTGATGTGCCGAACTTCTGACCTACAGAACTCTGAGCTAATAAATGGGTGTTGTTATAAGCTGCTAAATTTGTAGTGATCTGTTATATAGCCTCCAAAGGTGGTCAAACAGCTCTCTTTCAGCACACGGAGAAAGCATGGGTTGATGGAACATGGAGGAGCTTCATTGCAGACTTGTTCCACTCAAGTCATACTAGGACTCTCTACTGTACTCTGAACAACTTGTGTGGGTTTATATTGTATTAAGGTTTCATTATTTGGCTTTATTCCATTAAAAGCATGTATAGTGTCCTAGCTTACCATGCACATTTGATCTGGGCAAAACTCCAAGAATTGCATGGGTTTAAAGCTCCATCCATTCAGCATTTTGGTTCATAACCATGTTTGTAAGCAAAGTGGATGATAGAAAAACCCAATCTTGATATTTTGTCTCCAAATTCAAATCACCTCCCTAAGATGTGTAATAGTCAATGAAAATAGTAAACTGTATTTTGTAGAATAACATGGCTTTCTTATTGCTTTATTTTTTGCCTAATAGATTTTAATTTTTGAGAGTTCTTATTTGCAAATTGGAATTTACAAATATCCAAAAGGCACAAACATAATCACAAAAACCTAACCTAAAAAATTGTTAAAGGACATATTGACAATTTTTTTCTCCCACCAAAGATAAGTGCAGCCTGGGCAACATACCGAGACCCCAACTCTAAAAAAAAAAAAAAAAAAAAAGAAAGAAAAAGAAAAAAAAACAACAAAAAAAATTTAGCTGGGCATGGTGTTGCATTCCTGTAGTCCCAGCTACTCAGGAGGCAGGGGTTGAAGGATTGCTTGAGACCAGGAGTTCAAGGTTACAGTGAGCTATGATCATGCCACTGCACTCTAACCTGGGCAACAGAGTAAGACCCTGTCACAAAAAAAAAAAAAAAAAGAAAAGAAAAGATAATTGTACATTATTAAATTGTTTGGACAAATAAAACATCCTGAAAAGTTGGACATAAAAAAGCATTTTTAATAATGTAATTGCTACTGAATATATTAAATTTTAGAAATGCAGTTCATTGGCAGTTCTTGCTATTTGCATTTCTTTAACTATGGTAAATGTGAAGTCTGAGGATTTTATTTGGAGGGTGAAGTTAACATTATTAATAACAGCATACTATTCTGAATCATACTTCTGTATACAGCATGTTCTGACTTTTATTGGTTTGCTCTACAGCTTTAGTATCTGGAAATGAGGGAAAAGAGACATACCTAGTATTACCACTAACTGACAGACTGATTAGGGCATGAATACACTTTTGCTGCAATGAGATTTTAAGTATAGCATATTTTAAAATTTATTTATGCCTTAAATACTAGAAGATCTTAAATACTGCAATGCTACATCAATCATTAATGAAAGTGTGGTATGGGGCCCATGTGAGATGATTTTACACGTAAGAATATTTTCACTTAAGTAGATAGCTATTTATTTGAATGTGTATTAATGTGGTTGTCCCTTCTACTTAAAGAAAATGTGTTGAGCACAATATTTATGGCAAGTAAGACCATGATGCTGGTTTTTAAAAAATCAAACATATTTAAATAAAAATAGAATTAAATATAATAAAATTATTAGGTAAATATTATTTTAGGTGTTACATGGATATGACAAAAATTGTGAAAGTGGTTTAAAAATAAGATTTGGAAAACAATGCTTTATAAATTTTTATCTCTATTTAATTCCCAGTTCTCATATTAATTATATCTCTTTACTTTTCCAAAATATGTTTTCAAAAGGCATTAAGTTAATGCCAGCAATTAATACATTTATTTTAAAATTTGAAAGTATTTCTTTTTAATTACTTGAATATTTTTACTAAATGATTCACAAACTACTTTCTTCTTGGTTCAAGATCCAAACTTCTCTGCATCTTGATATGTGTTTAAAGATTCAATCAGAATAATCTATTTTCAACTTTGCTTCATAAAACACTTTTAAATAAATTTAGTCAATAAAACAATTGATTATCAACAATTAATCACTTTTATAATGACTGCTTTTGTGTGCATGCTTTAAAGGTTTTGCATATAATTTTATTAAAAATAGTTTTAGTATATTTATATATATTAAAGGATTTTCATATATATGTATATAATTAAAGATTATATAATAACTGAAACAAGTATTTGACACTTAGTTCAGTATTTGTGGTTTGATAATAGAAAATACTGATGTTTTGTAAATCATCCTTTATGTTCAGTGTAAAACAGAACTAAATCACCTAATGCTTTTGAAGATGAACAAAAATACTATTTCATTATGAAATATTTTGTACACCTCCAAATTACATTAGAATTCTCCCATTCCACCCTTAGGGCCTCCATATTATCTGAATCCTCCCCAGATCATCAGCAATGAAAATGGATAATGTTTTATACTGTGCTCTGCCTCATTTAGCATTAGTTACTACAGCTATTGCCTCCGTCTATATCTTACTGTGTGATTGACACCAAAAGCAATCTTAGGTTGGAGAAGCAGAGTCTTCTTATTTAGGTGCACCCTGGAATGCATTATAATTACATACTCAAGGGAACTTATGCTGAACACAATTTTACATTTACATTATAGGCTCTACCTGCAGGCAATGACAGTAAAGAATAACGAGATGAAGCCAAAGATTTCTGCAAACTCTTCTTTCTGCAGAAAAATGGGAGGAACAGACTCAAGAGAAAGGAAATCATGTAAAAGTTGCATGTCAAATAGAAAGAAAATAATATATTTAATTTGAAAGGAATATGGGAAAGAAGACTGTTTTAGCTAGGGAACAGGTTAAGCTGATGTAACAAAAAGACCAAGAATACACTAGCTAAAACAATAAATACATAACAAAAATTTATTCTCTCACATATCAGTCTAGAGGTAGGCAGGCAATCCAGCACAAGCAAGACACTCTACTTCCCAAGGGCACCTTAAGGAACTCAGGTTTTCTATGTGGGGCTCTTCGAACCCCTGAAGAACTTATCCTTGGCTACCTATTCAAAACTGACTCAACAGCTCTGTGTCTTTATTTAAAACTGAAGAAAAGAGAAAAGAGAGAGAAGGGAGCATACACCTAATCGTGTTACAAGCAAGATTAAAGTGTTACACATATCCCTTCCCTTTACATCTGATTGTCAAGAACCCAGCCTTATGTATCAACAAAGGAAACTTGCAAAATGTAGTCTCTTGCCGGCCAGGTACTCAGTAAAAGCTTAAGGAATTTTAGTATTTAAAAGGAAAATAGAGAAAGTATATTGGGGAACAATTAGAAGTCTCTGCCTTTGGTCCCCAGCCCCACAAGTATCCACATGTACCAATCTTCCCATACAAAGAACACAGGCTCTCCCCAAGGAATGCAATTAAAGTTCATGCAGCTATTGCTCCCAATTCAAAATCTGAGATCTCTGAGTGTTTATTTATCTCCATCTGATCTAAAAGTGGCTCCTCAAAAACTAGCAATTTATTATCTAATAGACAAGTTATTTGTAATCCCATACATCTTGATGCAAAATGGTGGAGTATAATAAAGAACTGCAATAAAAGTTACCATTCTAAAAATAAATAATGGGAAACATAGCAATCTCTATGACATTGTTTGGCAGGAATTCAGAAGGCTTCCTTCCCAGGCAATAGAGTAAATTCCTTGGCTAGGCTCTGGTTCCGATCTTGGGAAGGCATTCCTTTGTCTGCTGTTCCCCAGTCCCATGGCCACTGGGCTTCCCTTCAGGAGATTCATTCTTTTCCATTATCTACTATCTATTATGGTGTTACCTTATATCAGTCTTGGTCTAATTAGGAGAAAAACCAACAGTGATTTGAACAAGGAAAGTTTAACTACAACAGGGGTTTGTAATAATGAGGAGTTGGCTAACAGGAATTAAAGAGAATTCTAAAGAACACAGGAATAGCAGATATAAGGAGCAGCCACTACTCACAGGGCTGAGATAGAGCCCCAAGGACGAAGTTCCCCAAGGATTGAGATCCAGACTTCATTGGAGAGAGTTAGCATGGCTCACTGAATAGCAGCAGAGAAGCCATTGCAGGGATGAGTCAGTGGAATTTACTCAAATTTCACTAAGGGTGCTAGGGATAGCTTTTCATGAGGCAGTGTCTTGCCATAGGTGCTCCACCATGAATCTGCCTGAGGAAACTGCTGCCTCTGGGTGCTGCTGTCATACCTGTCCTGTAGCAGCTGGGCAATACAGAAGCCACACATTCTACAAGAGACTGCCAGGTGAGCACACCAGAGCCAGGAAAGAAAACCCTTTCCTCCTACAATCTCTTCCCAGCACCTTCTATTGACAAAGCTTAACATTGTGTCAGCTGGCAGGAGAAAAATATTTAAAGGGCAAGCTCCATTTCTGCAGTGCAGGCAATGAAGGATGCATTTAGAGCTGAGAAGCATAAGTTGGCACCCAACTGAAGTGAGTTGTTGATAGTCACCTTGTTGGTGAATGCACAGCTTTTGCAGTATGTTTTCTGCTGGTAGTTTCCAGTTCGAGATTGCTGAAGACAGGCATCATATTTGTGATTTCCTTGGCAAACAATTTCCCCCCGGATTTAATAGACTCCTAGTTTACTTGTTTCCAGTCACATCCATGTTAAAGCAGCTTCAGTCAAAGGTCATGTCTTGTTACAGTTCTTAAGCTTTCAGACTCTAGTTTATTTTCTGGTTGTTGTGTTCAGTCTACCCAGCTCTCAGTTAATTTAGTAGTGGCTACCTTGAGGCCACTTAAAAAAATAGACTTAGGTGGGAATGGAATGTCCTTAGTCTATTGTCGTAGGGCTGGCTCCCACTTTCTGGCTGAGAACACATACTGGAGGCTCTTGAGAAATATCCTGAGGGACAATATTATCTCCTGTGGTTTGAGGTACAGAGAAGTTGGCTTTGCCAAATTTGGAAGTCCCCAGACACTGTCAAATTAGTTAATTCAGATTTTCTACTTTAGAAGGAGAAAACCTCTTTGTCCAGCCTTCCATATCTGTTTCTTTACCACCCACTTCCCTATCAATCAGCCATGACCACATATTTTAAGTTTTTATTATAGCAGCACCCCATTTCAGGTAATAATGTCTGCATTAGTTAGGGTACAGCTTAAATTGCCATAAAAACAGTGATTCAGACAATAAATTAGTTTGTATTTCTCTCACATAATAGTCTAGATGTAGACAAGCTATCTACAGAAGGTGTACTAGTCACCTCTCATATACTGGAAGACAAGTTGATTGCCTTCACTCAAACTCTGGAGAGCAACAATTTGTCCAGATATGTTTGCTATCTCTGTTCAGTTTCACCTCCACCAGCATCACCATCTGAAGACTTACAGAATATCAGATTCAGCATAATATCCCACATATCACTCAAACCAAGAGATCCACCTTACAGCAAAGAAGTTGGGGCTACTGACACATTATCCAGTGGTCTTAAATACTACACCTTACCCAGAAACCTAATGATGATGATGATGATAAACAAAATAGCCTGTTTAAGGCTCAGATAAGTACCAAGTCAGGGACTATCCCTGCTGGTTTGGGGTACTCCAGCATGAAGTATGTGCACTAAATCAATGTCCAATATATGGTGCTATGACCCAGTAGCTAGAATATGTGCTGCTCGAAACATGAGGTGAAAGTAGGATTTCACCAAGAAATCCTCATAACATAAGGTGACAGCAAGAGTTCATCAAGCAGTGAAAGCAGGACTGACCTCTCAAACCACTACTCTGTGGTCTATTTTCAGAATTTATGCTTCTCGTCTTTGAAACTTTGGGTCTGCCATATTCAAGGCCCTGGTATGGAAGCAGGGTAGGGTGGAAAATGCTTCCACTGGGGGGACACAAGGAATACATTGAACTTGATGCAACAATTACCAGCTAGTAACTTGGAGCTCCTTAATGCAGGGAAGGAGTTAACCAAAAAAAAAAAAAAAAAAAGGATTTACTGTAATAGTGAGTGTATCATGAGCTATAATAAATAGCTGGTGTAAAATGAGTTTGGTGAAGAATATGCATTGAGCACATGGCATTCACTAGGCTTTTGCCTTGTGCCATTATGCCCCTTGATCATGATGAGTGGGCAATTATAGCAACTGTGGGCCAAATAGGATATGGCATGTGAGGGGTCAGTCTCCTCAGGGTAAAAGGCCTGGATGATCCCACCAATTAACCAACCAAGATCAGCTGAAATGCTAGCTGAACGACAGGGAGATCTAGAAATCTAAAAAATGTGGTGGAGAAAGGACTAGCTATCATGACAGGAATATAACTTTTTCCCTCTAGTATTAAGTGCTTGCCAAGACTGTGACCAGCCACAACTTTGAAGGGAACTCAACTCTGTTGGGTTGGAATTAATGCAGGACACAAGAGGATCTGAGTGGTGCAAGGGGTGCACTGTATTAAACACCTTTGTGCACCATTTTAAATCTCCTTGATCACACCTCTTACTCCAGCTGCTTCTTAGGCAATGAGTTCTACAAAAAGTGACCAGCTTTACAGAGCACCCAGACAATGCTTCACCTTGGGTCTGTGCTATATCTCTCTCTCTGTCCAAGGGAACCCAGTATGTATGTGCTATCCAAAGAGTGGAGTAGTTAATACCCTGGAGCCATTTTTAGCCAGTAGGGAATAAGAACTAATGAAAAAAATGATTCCCCCTTTTCATCCCTAGTCAGTTTCATAAAGATCTTCAGAGAGTTTCATGGTATGGAACACTAGGCAACTTTAGCAATGGCAAAATTGATAACTCCTTTCCTGTTTCACTCCCCTTTCCCTCATTCCTGCTTCTGGGACCACTTCTAAAAGAAACTACTTTCTTGTAGACCTTTGTCTCAGATTCTAATATCAAGGCAATCCCATTTAAGGTAGGAGGCTCTCCTCCAACAGGTCATCAAGGAATCAAGTTTCCTTTCACCTTGTTGCTATCTCAACCCCTAGAATTTCACTCTACTTCTCTGCATTGTCAAAGCAGACGCACCAGCACCAGGTCCATATTTTATCCCAAAGGATGGGGAAAAGAGCTGGAGAAAGACAAGCACGTTATTTTAAAGGAAATGACCTGGAAGTTGCATATATCACTTCATTTATTTATTATTAGCAACAACTTAGTCGCATAGCCACTCCTACTGCAAAGGAACCTATAGGCTAGCTGGGCAGCCATGCACCCAGGGTAAACTTTCTTGATCTTGTTCCTAGATAGAGAATGGGAGAAATGGATATTGGCAGAAGTCTTTGCCACAAAAACACACAGAAAATATAGTAATATATGTTGAAGAATTTTCTAAACATTTTCCCTCTACCACCAAGTAAAATTCCCCCGGGGTATCTGGTAATGTAAACACGCCCTTAACACTGCCCCTGCCTGACACCAATTCTACTGCTTCTCTCAACCAGCACACTCTATACTTACCATCTGTCTTTCACTTTCCTTTAATTATCCACACCTATCTTTTGCCTGTTCATTTCTTAAAGAACTTTACTTTCTTTATGTTTTATGTGTTGCTTCATTTCTTTATGTATTAAAAATAGTAATGTTATTTCTCATATTTGTTTCACATTTTTAGTGTATTTTAATTTGGGGTCTGTCATTTTCTCAATTACATATTTTTGAGTTCTTATATATAAGGCTGTTTGAAGCCTATTTATTTTGCTCCATGGATTTATCTTGATTATTGCCAGTGTATCTCATTTTATTAGTATAACCTCATAAAACATTGAATACCTAGTATATATCCCACATTGTTTAACTTCTACTCATCTTCTCACCTGCTTATTCTTCCAGATGGATAATAGAATTATTTTATCCAAGTCCAAAAGTAAATTCTTGAGTTTTTATTAGAGCAGTGTTGGCTAAATCATGTAGTATGGGAAGACTGACATAGTACTGTGTCTTCTCATAAAAAAACCTAGCTAGCACTCTATGCAATTCTTATGAATTTCAAAGTTTAAATTTTTCTACCTTTCACTCTACATGTCTGTTAAGATTTTTTTTTCTAGATGTTTTATACTGCTGTTATTATTTTGCAGTCTTTTTGTTTTATTTGGTAACTTTGTGTTTGTTAGTGTATAAGAAAACTATTGGTTTTTATATTTTAATTTTGTGTTAAATTACCTCACTGAAGTTTCTTATTAGTCTTAATTTTTCTAATAATTCTCTTGTAGTTTTCAAAGGAAGACAATTATTTTGAATACTAACAATGATAATTTTGCCTCCACTTTTCCAATAGTTATGCCAATTATTTCTGTGTTCTATTTCATTGAGTTTATTAACACTACCAAAGCAGAGCTAAATCATAATGATCACAGCAGCTATCTTAATATATAACTAAATTTGTTATGTTATTTGCATTATTTTTATGTAGTTATTTTGCATAAGTAAGATTATTCTCTTATATTCTGTATATTTCTTAGACTTTAATGCCAAGGATTGGATTAGGAATCTTTCTACCTTTTCCTCTGTCCTTTAACAGTTCATAACAGCATTTAAATTGGCTCATCTTCATAAATTTAAAATAATACCCCAGATACTCTAGGTTTAAAGTCTTTGATGGAAGTAATTACTTAATTACTTCTTGAAGTATTTCTTGTTTACTGACTTATTAATAATTTCTATGTTTTCTGAATCATTGTTGGTAACACATTTTCTCCAGAAAATCAGTGACCATATAATCAATTTTTAGCATAAAAATTTACATATAATTTTTACCTTACTTTATTTTTTTGAAACTATGAGTTTAAAACCAAATACCAAAAACTAAAGCGAAAGTACAAAAAAAAAATTCACTGAAAATCTCATGAATATATAACATTGCAACAGACATTTTTGCATATATTTGTTCCAGTCTTTCTGGTGAGAGTATTTTATATAATTATTCCCATAGTTTTCATTAGAAAATTATACTCATTTTTAAGTCTTTATTTTCTGATTGTATCAGAAATGTGATGATTCTATAAAATTGGGTAAAGTTATAAACTCAGATACTAAAATCCCCCCCAAATTTTTCTGTTAGGTAATAACTAATACTTTGTTGCTATTTCCTTGGATTTTGTTAGCATAGTTATATTGTATAGGCTGGCCTGAAAGGCAGTATAGCAGTTAAGAGAACTGGTTCTAAAACCAGACTGCACAGATTCTAATCCTGGTTCCTCCATTTATCATCTCTATGAACTTGGTAGGCTACCTATCTGTTTCCTCATCTGTAAAATGGTAACAATTATCATAGCAATTATCATATATGGATGGAGTTAAAATTAAATGAATATCCAGTGCTTGACAGTAATTGTTAGCTACTATGATTATCTTTAAATAGAGTTAAGATAAGGACATTCACAAGTCCTATATGAAGGATGGAAGGCTGAATAAATTGTTCATAACAAAATTGCTCAAGCCCTCAATGTGATTTTTTAAGGTTATAAAAAAATCATTCTTCAAGTTTCCATACAAGGAAATTGCCATTATGCAGCCCAATGCAGTTCTGCAGCAGGGCAGATTGATTTGTCTATTACTACTTTGTTTCTGCTCTAAGGAACTAAATGAGTAGGGACAACAGTGATTGCAAGAGGTATTCTCTTGCTGTGGGATCAAGGTTCAGAGAAGGGAGGAGGCATAATTGGCTGCTTTGTTTGAGTTTTAGCAGTTATCCAGTTTTATCCTATCAATGAGGATCAGCCATGGTCTCCCCTCTCACTTTATTGTGGGCTCAGAATTTAGAGTTCATGTTGACCACAAAAACTGTTTCTTAATTCTAACTACCACCTCTTCTTTTCTAATCTACTCTCTATATTAAATGATTCTAGACCAAGCTCTTCCAATGCTTTATTATTTTCTGTCTCTAATCCCTTGTACACATGTAGCTAGAATGGATTTGAGCCCATAAATTCAGGGCAGGGGTAAGGGAGCTTTTTTCTGTGCTGGTCTTTGGACATCAGGCCATCAGTGTCACTCCTACATTGTCTCTTGTTCATGATTGAGGGCCTTTTCAAGCATGACTCTCAGGCATACAGAGATCCTTATGCAATCTTTTAAATTTACTTTTTTGTGTATACATGTGTGTCTTTTCATGTTCCTGTAAGGATACACTTGAAATCCAAAAGCCAAGCAAAAATTCCTTGTCTTCACTTGAAGAGAATGAGTAAGAGCTGACAGAATGGAAGAAAAGGACATGAGGTAAAGGGAAGTACCTGGGAAAAATCTTCAGGTACTATTTCAAAATATATTGCTACATACATCCTTACTCTGTTCTTTGGGCATGGGTTCATGAGATTAAAAAAATCTTTGAAAGACCTTTATTTAACTCTTAGATTAAGATGGCTTCAAGACAGAGTAGACATCACTCAAATTCCAGGCACTTTGAGATGACTAGGATACCCTGTTATGATTATGGTCCAATAAATAGGCAGTTAAGTTCAGGTGGTATTAATTCAATGAAACTGCTAGAAAATAACTTGGCCTTCATACCTGTTTCAAAATATACCACTATTTTAAATAATTACTTTTGCCTCTGACTTTTCCATATGAATGCAAAACATCCAACTGAAACTACAAAGGTATTCTGACTACCTTGATAGGTCTAAAAATACTTAAAAATTTTTAAGAATAGATAGGATTAATAACTGGACAAAATTCTTAACCATGTTCCTATCACTGATGATATAAATGGGGGGGAAGGAAGGGAGGAAGAGTGAGAAGAAGCGGAGGCAGAGAGAGAGCATGCGCAATTGCACAGGATCATAACTCCAATTCCTCAAACAAACAAAAACTACTAAAGATCTAGGAAGAGTAAAGGTCTGCTGCCATTAAGTAAATTTTCTGAAAATCACTTTATTCATTTTATTCCCTATGGTCATCTACAGTGATCATATTTGCCAGACAATTGCTTAACTCCACTTCAGTTTACCTTTGCAAACAAAGTCATTGGGTCAACATAAAAGACTCAAACAGTTTCAAAAGTGGAACATTTTGAAAGCATTTTTGTTTGCTAATACAAATATACCTTATGGTTAACTATTTAGTAGAAATTGATTTCCTCAAACTTGGTCCAATTATTTGATGAGTTTAAGACAGAACAGCGTCAGCAGCACTTCAACTATTACAACATGGTTAATGTGTAAAAACCAATCATTAATCTCATAATTTTCTTCAGCATCTTAGTAGAATATGCTCTGCGCTTAGCTAGCATTGCAATGTAAAAAAAAGTGGGCAAAGGTCATGGGTAAGTCATTCTCAATTGTTTAAAATAATGGCATTATATAACATCCTTATTTAATTGCTGCAATGTAACCTCATTGAATTATCAAACTGTAATTGTAAAATTTTCCTGATAGCTTTAAGGTTATCAGTGTTTCCATATCCTAGATCCTATCACTTTCCAGAAATAGGTATGTGTAAGAAAACTTTAATTTAAAATTGAATTACATAACTGATAAATATATTGCTGTCCTTAATTTTTTTCATAAACCAAATGAATACAAACTAATTACCCTATACAAAAAATGAAAACACTTTAGGATGGCATCCTTTTGGAGACAGATTTGTGATTAAAATATTACAGTAGGCTTTAAATATTAGCAGGATTAAGTCTTTTTTTTTTTTTTTTTCCAAATCAGACGGCTAATGTGCTGACGACATAACAAGGATTGAGGGAGGTACATCTCACGCATGCATGTGAAAACTCCATCATCATGCTAGTGAACTACAAAAGGATCAAAATAAGTCTTTAAAATGAATAAAATGTGTGTTTAGGGTCTCTGACATTCTAATATTTCATAATTATTTTAAGAAGGCCCAGTACTTCTACCATAGTGAGATGTCTCAAATCCTATATAAGCAAGAAAACCAGGAATTTATTCTCTGACAGTAAGTAGTATCAATCAACTATGACTGAATGGTTTCACTTGGTACTAAACTGCACATTCCATTTTTGGGTGGAAAAAACATTAAATATTAGATTCCTTATTCTAAGCAAGGATCAACATACCATGACCAAATTGTTAAAGAATATCCACCCTAATTACTGTATTTATGTATGCTAAATTAGATTAACAAGTCTCACTTTCTAATTATCTACGTGTTCTAGAGTGTGCCAAATGCACACAATACCGTATTAGTTATTTCCCCCACTGAACTCCAGTAGCACTTACTTTCTGAGCCTTTCATTTAGTATCGCTTTCCACTTCATTTTACTAATTCTAATTTTACACATGTGAGATTTGTCTCAAAATCACCTACAATCTCCATGAGGACACACAGCCTTTAGTATAGGATTATGCATGTATTTTCACAAGTACTTGTCAGTTCACTAAGCAACTTATTTCCTGAACACTAACTAGAATGATCTGGTGAAGAACAGCAATGGCTAGAAAGTAAAAAAGAAAGACTGTGGTCCTGAGGTCAGACTCACTTCCCATTTCCTAACTTATAAAGCAGGAAAACTGTGTTGCTTCTATTTGAGGTCTGTTCCGAACCCCTTAATCACACTATGGCCCACTAGTAAAGTTCTCAGAACTGACCAGATCACTGTCCCACCCCACTCAGCCATCCACGTTGCCCTTACATATCACATATGTGCACAGATAACTTCTTTATATCCAGTGCCCCTTCTCCCTATCAGTATAAGCATAATCTCCAACTTCTACCTCCGGACAAAATTTGGCATCAGATGAGAAATTTAAGAATGGTATGGAAATATCTACTGCAATACATCAAAGAATAGACTAATAGTAAAATAATGCTTAGGACAAACCCTTAATTCATTCAACAGATATTTATTGAAGATCTATTTTGCAGTCATTTTGGGGAATACAAAGTAAGATTTATTCCTTGTTTTCACAGAGCTGAGGTTCAACAAAAGATCTTATTGCTGGTCCAGAGAGTACCAAGGTAAGGGTCAGGACTTCCCTTTGACCGTGGGCAAACCACCAGTTGCCTATATTTTCAATGTTTAAAAATAACCAAGGCTTGCATGTTATGAAACTTAAGTATAACTGAGTTAAAACACTAACTACTTATTTTCTATGCTTAAATAAAATTAAAATGCTCTTCTGTTTCCTTCTTTTTGTTTTTTGCTTCGTGGGCTGTTCTCTCAGCTTTTTTTCTAGTGATTTCAAAGTGAAGTACATTGTTTTTCTGCCAGTGGTTGCTTTGAAACAAAAATCACCATATTCAAACCATTTCTGTACTCTTAACAAAGAATAAATTGTTTATTTACTTTTTACCTGTCTCTAAAGGCTAATTTCCCAGTTTATGGCTAATTTTGAAGTTTTAGACCCTAAGAGTATCTACATTCTGAATGTTCATTTCTAAAAGCAATTCTTTAATGTTCTACATATTTCACTGCCTAACAAATATTTCATTTATTTTGTGGTTTCCCCATTACGGAGCTTTCTCTTTAATCTGTTAGATTGATGTAGTTCTACACTTTTTTTCTATGATGGGTTTGTAAAAGTACACTATGAGCCCTTCCTATCTGAGAAAATCTTCATTTTACTCAAATGACAATAGGTAGTTACTGAATTTGTGAATAATCTTTTTTTAAAGATTAGTCCTATATAATATGTATAAAGATTATAAATGCCTATATATAAAGATTTAACCTCTATATATTGGCATTTAAATACTGCTGAAGAAAATTCTTAAGACACCTTGTGTTTGTCTATTTTTTCTCACTGGATTGTTAAAAAGTATTTTCCTTAATTCATTTTACTTAAGCTCAGTCTGAATACAATCCTAAGTAGTTAGCAGGCCTGGAACTATAACCACGTCCAAAACCAACACAATTGCATGAAAAGATGAAGGGAGATGTGGTAGGTAAAACAATAGCCTCCAACTATATCTGAGTCCTAATCCCAGAACCTGCAAATATTATAGGATAAGGGGAATTAAGGTGGCAGATGGAATTAAGGCTGCTAATCAACTGACCTTAAAACAGAGAAATTATTTTTTAATATCCTCAAAATAATCACAGGAGTCCTTAAAAGTGGAAGAGGGAGGCAGAAGGGGTCAGCGTGGTGTGATGTAAATACCTGCTGTTGCTGGACATGAAGACAGAGTAAGAGACTGTGAGCTATGGCACGCAGGCAGTCTTCAAAGCCAGAAGAGACGAAGAAACCCGTTTCCACAAACAGCCCTGCTGACACCTGAATTCTAGCCTAGTGAGACCTATGTCAAGAATCCTGACCTACAGAACTATAATAAATTTGTTTTAAGCCATTTTGTGGCAATTTGTTAAAACAGCAAAACACAATAGACAAAAATATGTACAAATTGTATTAAGTGCTTTGAATAAAACAAATCGCAGGGATAACAGAATAGGGCAGAGTAGTCAGGGAAGGCCTCTTTGAGGAAGTAACATTTAAGCAGAGACCTAGAAGCAGCAGTTGAATCAGCTATGCCAAGTGCAAGAGCACTGTGGGCTTGACAAAGAATGTTTGCCTCTTACACTTGTGCTGGAGTTGTCATCTTACCTGAAAATTCTCTCCCATCCCAGTCATACAGTGATGACTGTAACATCACTAGTCACAGAAATCTACTTTTGCTGTTTGGTGCCAGGCAAGACAAATATGCCCCTAACCCTTAGTATCTTTAAGCTATCCACACCACCACCCTGCCTAGCCAATCCTGTGTGCTTCGGGGAGGGAAAGCTTTCATTGTCACTGTCAGAAATGATGCATAAGGCTTGGGCCTGAATATGATCTTATCCCTCAGATTATTTCAGGTGGGCCTGAAAACTAAATTTGTTCAAGCACAGTGAAGCTGAAACTTCATTTTGAAGGCTGAGGCAATGGAGGCTTGTCTTCCAGCTGATACGAACTTGGAATAGCTATGACCAAACTATTAATACCCGGTTGACCAAGATGGGAAAACCTATGAGATTACAATTCTTGGGGAAAGATACTTAACATGCCTAAGCTACTAGCAGGGGAAGCTAATACACGAACCCAGAACTCTCCCTCTTAAACATTACAGTATAATAGTCCTTAAATAATTAGCTTAGTATCATGTGGTGACTCAAAAAGAGCAGACTTCAAATTGGTGTGTGTGTGTGTGTGTGTGTGTGTGTGTGTGTGTATATATCTGTAAATTTTCCTGGGACTCACAAACTAGATGAACTACACAAAAGCATGTATAGTTCTGAGAAAATCAATTGCCTTATCAATTTGTTTCCTAAAATTAACCTGGTTTCCTTTCTCCTCTTTACCATCATCCTTCTCTCACATCCAACACACACTGAATATTTCTCAAGCACACCATTTACTAATGTTGCTTTGTTCCAGGGTGCCAAAGGGACAACTCAAAATTTAATCAAGGCACCATATACCAGTGTAGGACTTCCTGTATTTCTTCTACCTTATTCTGCTGGAAGTGAAGCTGAAAATTAGAAGACTGCATAGTATTTGGTCAACATTGATATTCTAAATGTCAATATACTACAGAGGGGATGCTGAAATGCTAAACAGGGGGCTTGAGACTGGAGAACAAAACAAAAGAACGATTAAAATTATTAGACAGAGCCTTATCTCATCCAAGCAACAAAATCATGTTGAAAACTACTAATCTGCCACAGAGCACCACCTCTCAACATTTTCAACTTTCTTGGGATTTTGTCAAATGCGCACATCCACCCTGTTGCTGTCAGTTGCTTACTTTGTGAGATCTAGAAGCCAGGTTTGATGTTGATTTCGCTTCCAACATATCACTATCACATTCCCACATAAATGGAACATGTATCAAAATGGAAGGTTTCCCGTGACCCCTCAGACTTAGTTCACTCATTTTTGCTAGAGGATTATTGTATACTATAAATATTTATTTACTTACCCAATTTCACCCACCAACACTGGCCTAATCACTTCTACCAGGTATTTCTAATTTGCCAATAAGACACCTTACAATTATTACACCTTTCTTAAAGTTCTGTATTAGAGCTTCCTGTTTTGCTGTTCACTTCCACCGAGCCTATCTTTTTAGGAGTAATACCCACAGGCATTTCCACTCGTTTATTTAACGTTTATTGAGTGCCTTCTACACACCAGGCAGTTTTAGATGTTGAACACACACCTCAACAAGCCACACATATTCAAATTCCTGCCCTCATGAAATTCCATCGTCAAGGATATTTGGGGAGGGGAGTATAGTTTTAAAATACAGAAATGCCAACTCAGGTTTTGGGGGAAGGGCCTCCATATTTCTAACAAGATCCCAGATGATACCACTACTTAGGAAAAATGACCCCGAGAAAGAATAGAGTATGCAGTTTGGGGAAAGCCAGTTTGACATGTGTGCATAAAGACTGGAAGAAAACAGGACTAAATCGTAGGTAACTGGGGTGGGGATATTCCAAGCTAAGGCAAGAACAAGTGCAAAGTCCATGAGGTGGAAGTCTGCCTGGAGAGGGCAAATGGTGGGAATTGAGGGAAGCAGAGCACTTAAAACAGGCCCTGCATAAAGGTGTCATTGAATGAGCTGGGGTCTCAAGTCTCATTTTAAAAGGAAAGTAAAAGCACAGTCGAGGGCAGAATCATAGGGTCACAAAAACAAGAAATGGTCAAAACATTGCAGAAACTACATCTTTTCTAACTTCAAATTTACAAAGAATTTTAGATTAACAATCTAAGATACAGGTTCCACATTTTTTGAGGTAAAGAGGACTAGAAAATTCCTAAGACCACCGGTTTAGAACAGAATCATGGGATTCTAAAGGGATTTAAAATATGTATTCCTTAAGATTTAGATTTCTCAGGAACTGCAGTAAGGAGGGAACTGAGGTAGTAACAAGCCTAACTCCTATTTAAACCAATTGTTTCGTTATAACACTGAATAAAGTGTTCTAAGGCTAAATCTGAAACCTTTAGAGAAGAACTCCACATGTTGGAAGGGGCCAATGGCTTGAAAGATGTCACATTTATCTCGTGTAGCCTTACTTGTTCAAAATGACCCTGACCACATTTTGACCACAAGAACCAAGGAAATCCCCATACAGCTCAGTGATAACTGCATACCAAAACAAAAAGGAAAAGTTACTAAAGAAAACAGATTCAGAAGCAAATGTGAGCTTGCGGCTGGCTAGTGTTATGCCAAGTAAAATACAAGTCAGCTCTAAAACTGAGAGGAATGAATGTATATGGAACATAAAAATATTGTTTATTCACATTTAAATCATCATACCTCCATACAAATTGTAAGGCATCAATGTTCTTCAGCATTCTGATGACTCACCACGTTGGAAAAGTCAAGGTGGTGGTTCCAAGACACTTCTCAAAATACTGTCTTCCCAGCATGCTGTCCTACTCACCCCTACAAAGACTCCAATCTAACCCATCTGAATTAAAGTTCCAGGTCTGTTTTAAACATTATCTTTGGAGTTCCAGAGCAGCTTGAGCAAGAGCCAGATCCTGTCTCTACAAAAAACAGAAAAATTTAGCTGGATATGGTGGCATGTGCCTGCAGTCTCAGCTACTTGGGAAGCTGAGGCAAGAGAATCACTTGAGCCCAGGAGTTTGAGGTTGCAGTGAATATGCCACTACACTATACCCAGGGCAACAGAGCACACACAACTGTCCTGACCTTGGATTAAAAACTTTGGGGAAAAAAAATTCTACCAACTTCCAAGAAGCAAAAACTTGTTCTATGTCTAATCCATGTAAATGAAGTGATGGTATATTATTTATACAAGTAATCAAAAGATGACTTAAAGCATATGGGAGGATGTGTGTAGGTTATATGCAAGTTCTACACCATTTTATGTGAAGGACTTGGGCATCTGTACATTTTGGTATCTGCTGAGGGTGGTCCTGGAACCAATAGCCCCCCTTTTAACAAGGGTTCAACTGTACTAAAACTGCATGAGACTGGATTCCCTTGCTTTACTGGCCACAGAAAGTACAGCCTAGTTTTTAAAAGTTATTACCATTTTTAACATTTAGAAATTGCTAAGCTTGGAGGGGTGCTCAGAACATACCATTCTCATTCAGTGTTTTAAACATTGTACAGGTACATTAACAATGAACAAATCTAGAATCAACAAATGTGTGAATATTTCACAAAAGCAGGAGTTAACATTTTATATACTTTGGCCTCTCAGCTTAAACCTTCATATTATTAATAGGTTAAAAAATGAAGAGCTAAAAAAAAAAAATAATAAAAACCCTTAACATGCGTACAATGTCCCAGTAAAAACAATATGAAGATGCTTCAAACTTAACTAGATCAATAAAATCCCAACTGGTTAGATTTTAAGTGTCTATGCACTACAACTTAAAATAAGTTAACAAAACATTTAAACTTAGAGCTCTTCATATCAGATTTTAAGTTATATATTAGGATCACAAATTAATCTTCAAATTAAGGAAATTTATGACCAGAGTGAATATTGACACAGACTTGAATTCAGAGTTCATCTAACAGCTTTCCATCCTGCTTGCAAATAAATTTTTCTGATTCTGTCTATAAAACCAGGATACAAATGCAGACACACAACTTTGGTACCTGTTCCCACTTCCCCAACAAGCAAAAACTTTTGGACCATCTGCAGTGACAAACAAAAAACAGAAAAACTGCTACAATTAAGACAGCCTTAAATATGTTTATTTCAATATGCTCATTCTGGACAATTTCTTAACAAGCAGTTTTAAAATGCAGTATTTTATTTATTAACATTAAATGCACTAGAAATCAAACAACCTGATCAAAGTATAAACACACAATTAGGCATATCTGAATGCCGTGTTCAAGTTACTAGAAAAAGAAAACTAAGCCTTCTTCAACAATTTTTCTATGTTCTTAAAATTCACGGGATATGTACATTTTCTTAATGATCCTTTAAAACTCAGTAATAGTATATCCTGAACTTAACAAAACAAGAAACTACATTAATTTGGACTTTAATGAGAATGTAAGCTACATAATCATTAAAAAAGCCAAGGAATAAAGTCTTAAGTGGGCATGATAATCTTTACAGACACCAAAAACTGGCTTTGTATGTACTGAGCCCGCTTACCTTTGCTGCTCAGCTGACTCTTAATTCTCTAACGCTAGACAAACTACACAGGGTTGTCAATTACTAACAATAGCATTTCATTAAATACATAATACACTTTAATGTGAGACTGAATTTTTCTCCAGGCAGTTGCAGGTTGCGTTTTGTCAAGAATGAGTTTTGTAGGACTCTTCAAACTGTAGGGAAAGACTGACTCAAGTCTGGCTCGTCGTGGTTAGACAGGGTTGCCTGTAAAATGAAGATCTCAAGGTTTTCAGTAAAATCAATACTTCACAAGCAGCTTTAAAAATTGTTTGTAAAATGTTAAGTGTGTTCCTTCCAAATACAGGCTAAAAATAAAGAATTTTACATGCACAACACGAAAGAATATTGAGATCCATTTTTTAATAATATTCAGGTTATATTAAACCTGGAGCAACATATCCCAAGTCTTAAGCAACTTCAAGGTTAAAGCACTTCAGGAGTGGAAGCTGGTTTTTTCCATGTCAATTACAGGTGAGGCAAGCATCAATTTGTTCACTTACCTGTATCCCACAATGTTAACCTTTTTTTGAGACAGTCTCACTCTGTTGCCCAGGCTCCAGTCCAGTGGTGTCATCACAGGTCGCTGCAACCTCAAACTCCTGGGGTCAAGTGATCCTCCTGCCTCAGCCTCCCCAACAGCTGGGACCACAGGCATGTACCAGCACCAGCAAGCCTAGTTAATTTTTTTAATTTTTTGTAGATGGTGTCTATGTTTCCCAGGCTGGTCTTGAACTCCTGGCCTCAAGTGATCCTCCCCCGCCTTGGCCTCCCAAAGTGTTGGGATTACAAAGTATAAGCCACTACACCTGGCCTAGTAATGTTAAATGTTGTCCTTCATATACAATTGCATGGCTTGTGTTATCATGCCTAAGAAAATCTTAATAGAACCAAGAACATAAAAGCCACATTCTAAAGCCAGAAACAAATCAAAAGCAATTCCTACTAAACCCTATACAACCACAGCTCACTGCCAACCCCACAACAAAACATACACATTTATTAACTTGTTTATTAGATTTAAATCTCAGTTCAAGTCAAATTAACTTCAGAACACAATGAATACTACACTTTCAATATCCAGGGAGAAAGAGTTAAGACTTTACTAAAATTTGACTTACATTGTAGCATATTTAAGAAATCATCTGGCAGGCTTCATATCACTGTTCCATTTAAAAAAAGAAAAAGAAAAAAAAGCTGGTGTATTTCCCCGAAAGGTTTAAAATAAAATTATATGGTTTGGTAGATGTAAACATCACTGTTTTGACTCGTAACCACAGCACACCATTTTGCAGATTGCCATGAGCCATGGTAATGTTTTGGAACTTTACAAACATTTGGTTTAAAGCAATGTTTGTCATTAAATAACCAAAACAAAACAATTTTTAGGATTCCTTCAACTCAAAAGATTCAAGAACTCAGCTGAAAGACAATTATAATTCCATTCTATAAATCACTGTACAATACTGATTACTTTCTCACCCTGAAAATTTACCTTTTAGTCAACTCCAGAACAGTGAAATTCTTACCTTTTTATTCAGAAATCCAAGATTAAGCTCCTTAAATTTCTTAAAGAAGGAATACATTCATTACAGATGAAACTTTTCCTGTTAGACTTCATAATGTATTTTAAAATGATGTTTTCCAAATTTATCAAGTGGTATAATTACTAAGACTTCACAAATTTATTTCATATCACTAAGATAGCACCTTTCCTCCAAAATACAATGAAATTTCCCAAAACTTACTGTTCAAGCGTGGGTCCAATATTAACTGGTCCTTTTAAATCGAACTATTCTTAAGGTAACCCACACTGTTCTACACACCGAAACACAGGCTAGAGACAAAACTTATAAAAGGCAGAAATGTTGAATAAAAGAATGTAATTGCCATTTCTTGGTTTCCACTCCAGTGACGTAAGTCACATAAGCCTGGAATCAACTACCACTGTTGCCAAAGTCTGGCTTAGGAAGCTAGTAGGGAACATTTAACTATAGACTTAAAGAAAAGCTAATTTCAGATTCTCACCCCACCACTGCACTCTTGGCATTCCGGAAGAGTGCACATATACTTGTCACTCCATTTAGCATCAGCATGTCCCTTTTTTCTTTTTAACTTCCATTTCTTAAGTTGCAGATGCTGAGAACAGTCTGAGGTTCCTGATCACTTACAGTTTAGACGTCATTAACAATCACAAAGAAAAACTAGGATACAGTTAACAGTTGCACATCAAGAACTTATGTATTGGTAAAATCGTACTTGTTTACCAGAAACAAACCCCACCCCCCCCACACTAAATTCCATGTTTCAAAAAACCCCTTTCAAGATTTAAACAGAATGGCATTTTTACCAAATTTACGTACTGAATAGTGTATGAGTAACATAACTTATTAACTTTTAGATTAAGTAAAACATACTGGAATAACACTAGGTCCAAAGAAGGCAAAAAGACATGATCTTAACTTTTACAGACTATCATCATGCATGTACAGTTAATTTTTTGTTTTACACACCACAATCACAATGAAATACTAAACAGCAGCAAGTAAATCTAACTCAACAAAAAGCAGTCAAAATTTATGTTGCCAAATATATACATACATGCAACCTCAGAAGTGAAATGTTTTAGTACAAAAAATAAGACAAAACTTGATTTCAAGAAAACAAAAAGTTGTACATGTTTTACATTGACAAAATTAATAAATTAGAATTACAAAGTTTTTTATACTTCATATGTCTAGAACAGTTAACAGTGGAAGTTGGAATCTTCAGTAATACTTAATTTTCAAAATCTTCTGGTCACAATCCCCACCAAACTCAACAGGCCGGGACAAGTGCAATACCATACAGAAACACAGCATTGCAACCGATCCCAACCTGTGTAGAAAGGGGTTTGATTTTCCCTTACTTTTCTACAGACTTTTCACTACCACAGTCAGTTTTGCATGGATTTGCACAGCAGAATATCACACAGCTGGATGCAAACCTGCAAAACTAACCATAGAACAGTGCTCAGTAACAGGACAGTTTGACTGGGCGACAGGCCGAAGCTGGAGTTCTGCAGCTAGCAGTACTTTAAGTGCTCATGATGCAGTAGATAACTAAACACTACCTGCACTATAAGCACTTTAGTGCTACAGAAGCTGTCACATCGGATACACCAGGCAAATTCTACATCGACATAATAAAAGTACACAAAATTAGTAAAAATCATTTGAAGGAAATAGCAGGCCACCATCAGTTTTGCATAGATTTGCACAACTACATTCTTCTTGTAGTGCAACTATGCAAAACTAACAGAGGACTGCAAACAAAAACTATTAAAACACCTCTATACTTGCTTGGCTTGAATTATTGGATGAAAACATAACTTCTTATGCCAGAAGGAGCACTTAGGGCAGTAGATGCTAATCTACTTCACTATCTGCACTAGATGCACCTTAGAACAAAAAGCACTCAACATCAGCAGGCCCTGCGCTTTAAAAAGCCCACCTTGGCTTCCCGAGGCAGCTGTCACCATAATGCTACAAGTGCCTTCACTGCAGTAGATGCACATATCACTACCTGCACTGTAAGCACTTTGACATTATTCTGACTGGTCACAATCTTCAGTTTTACAAGGTGATGTTCTCTTTATTCCTGCTAAATTTGAAATAATTAGAATAACACCTCAAACTCTAACAGCTATAAACCATACAAATTCAGCATAATCCCTAATAGGAAAGAGAAAATTAGTTTAATTATCTCAAAGCTATGAGGTCCATTTAGACACACATTTAAGCCTTAAAAATATTAAGAAAATTCTTTTCAGAAGGCAACCATAACCAGCATCATTCTAACACTAGTAAGTTGTGGCTCTTATGCCTACCCTTTCCCAAATGGATACTTAAAACAGACAAAAATAAAAAAATCAGACTGCATATAAATGAGATATAATATAGCAACAGGGCAATTTAAGTTGGGTGTACCTTTTAGAAGAAATCTTCACATCCACGTAGCAAACCATTTTCCTTTTCTTCTGGTTTCCAATTAGCAAATACTTGATGAAATGATTAATAAAATTACTGTTCAGATTACATTTCAAGTTTATTAGTTAGTTGTAGAACTTACATATCCTGTTTAAATGATTTTAAATTTTAAAAATTTATCCCCACATCAAATCTACTTTATCACCAAATTTAAAAGAGGTTCTAAAATTCAATTTTGTAAACTGCTTCAGAGAGTTTCCAAAGATGTATAAGTTTATTTGCAGTGTGCTTTTACTACCTTAAAAATTAGCTAATTCACATCCGTTAACTTTCTAGAAAAGGTAAAGTGGACAAATACAAATGCCTATTTCACTCTAAAAACCCAATCCTATCTGATTTATTCAATTAAAAAATAGTATCAAGACAAACTTGTTTTTAAGTAAGCTTAGAAAATAATACTTACCCACTCACGAAAACTTCCTTCTCAGCAAGTATCCTTAGAAAAGCAATTGGTGCAGTTAGGTCCACGTGTATGACTGGTGTTGGGGGGGAATAGGGAAAAAAAGATAAACATATTTGCTCAAAATTACTACCACCCACCAAATGTATATTTCAATTTGCTTTTTTCTAACCTTCTAATACCAACTAATTCCATCCATCTGCAAAACCATGGGTAAGAGTCGGGCAATACTAGCAGGATTTAAAAGACCAACAATGCATGGGTGAAAACCTGGAGGAGAAAGTTGAAAAATCCGTAGGTAACAGATACATGTCTTAAATAATAAAATCCTGAAATACTACTATAATCAGCAGCAGTCATTACCTCTACCGTACAGCTCCAGTAAGTGGAAAAACGCAGCCAAGGGACTATTCTTCACCACCCCTCCCCCAATCAAGACCTCGTGGCTGCAAGCCGGGATAAAGAGTTGTTTCCCCAACTGCTGTGGTCCTGATAGCATGTTGCTAATCTTTTCTTTTGGTGATACTGCAGCAACAAGCCTGTCTTCTCCGGTTTCTTTCCCCTTTGCTCCGGCTCAGGAACACAAAACGGGGCAGGAACACCCGAGACTGCAAAGTGCCCGCCACGCTCATGGAGCCCGGGCCGGCGGCACATGTCGCACAAGGGGGCGCGCGGCCCTGCGGTTCCCCGCACAGCCGCCAGGGGGCGGAGGGTCAGAGTCGGGCCCCGCCGGACGCGGCAACCCCCCCCAAACCCGTTTCCCGGCGGCAGCCGCGCGGCGACCGGCAACGCCAAGGCCCGAGCGCGGCGGGGACGCGGGCGCGCCGCCCCTCCTTTGTGTCCCGCAGCCCCCCCAAGCCCGGCCCAGAGGGGCGGGGGCTCCGCGGCCGCGGTGCCCATCGCACGCGGCCCGAGGCCTAAGCCAGGAACAATCGGCGGCGGCGCGCAGTCGCCGCCATGTCCCCTGCCCTCACCCCCGCGCAGCCCGCCCCGCAGGAACATGGCGGCGGGGACGCCGCTCCCGCCGAGCCGGGCCGTCCCTCCCGCGCCGCGCTCACAGCGAGCGGGCGGGCGCAGGCGGCTCCACGGCGCAACCGAAGCGGACTCCGGCCTCCTCTGAGGGCCACCGACGGGGAAGTTGCGAGCCCCGCCCCAGGACTGGCCACGCGGGTTAACAAAGCCCACGCGGAGCGGGGGTGGCGCCCAGGCCGGGCCGTGCTCCCGCGCCCCTCCTCCCACCTTCGCGCGTACAAAGTTTAGGGGCCCGCAGGCTCCCGCCCACGCCACGCCGCCCGCCGGCGCGCAGGTACCTCGTGGGCGCGCCCCCTCCCGGCCCGCGGCCTGCCCCATGTGCCGCTGCCGCCGCTGCTTTGTTCTGGAGGCGCTTTAACTCTCGCCCCCAGGAGAAACTTTCCCTACCCGGGAACCCCGCGCCCCGCGTGCACCCCGCGCCCTGGAGGAGCGCGGCCCTCGCACGTCCTCTCCCCGAGGGGCCATTGTGTGCGCCGCGCGCCCACCCGCCTTCGGGGCCGGCCGAAGCAAGGTCTGCGCGGGTCCCGGGCGCGGCCGCCACGCGCACGCCGCCCCCTCCCACCCTTCCTTCCCCGGCCCTGCCCCTCGGCCATCCCGCGTGCGAGCTAGGGGACAGTGAGTCGCGGCTGCCACACGCCGGGGCGGCCAACGGCCTGAGACCCGCCCCGGCCACGCCGCCGCGCTGCCCTGGGCCACCCTGCCCCGGGCCACACCGCCCCGCCCGCCGGACCCGGGCCGCACACAACAGGTTTCACTCAGTCGTTGGAGGGGCGGGCAGACTCACCAAGAGGAGTAGCCGCCACCATCTTCGCCTCGCCCGCCGCGGGCTCTCGCTCCCGCCTCCCCACCCGCCTCCGCTTTACTACGACCGGAGGCCCCAGGCCGGGGGTGCGGCCAGCCAGCCGGCCAGCCCCGCAAAGAAGCCTTCGTGGAGGGACGCGAGCCGCCGCGGCGCTGCGGGGGTCGTCCCCACCCCCTCGGCCTCGCCCGAGGGCGCGAAGTGGCGCAAAGGCGCAGGTCCGGAGGCGGCGGCGGCACCTCGAAGGACCATGTGGGTGAATGAAGGGCGGCGGCTCCCGCCTCAACGTAAATACGGACAAGCCCCACTCCCTCATTAGCATAAAAAACAAAGTACTTCCGACCTCCCCGCCCGCCCGCCAATCACCGCAGGCCCCGCCCACGGCAGCTCGTTCTTGGCGGCCGGGAGAGCGGGAGCCGGGAGCCGCTCGCGGCGCCGCGCAGCCTTCCCCGGGCCGCGCTTCTCCGCGGCCCGCCCACTGCCGCCAGCCTAGCGGAGCGCCTCGCCCGGACACCTCGCGCCACGCCTTCGGCACGCCCTCCGTTAACAAGCTCTGCGCGCGTGCAGACCCCCGCGCGCCGCACACCCTCCTGGAAGCGCACGCTTCCTGGGGCTTCCTGTGAGCCCAGCTCTGCCTGGGACTCGACGTGTATGCAGTGTGATTACAGTTTATTACTTTACTTGCTCTTGGTGGGTTTCAGTGGCAATTAGGGGCCTGCTTCATGCCCACATGAACCAAAGATAAGTAAAATGCAGTGACTTTTACAACGAAACGGAATTAGTGCGGAGATCGTTTTAAACCCAAAAATAAACGCACTACACCCGAGAGTGTTAGGAATGCACAAATCGTTCAAATGTGTTTCCTTAACCTGACCGTGTGTAAACCAAAAACGCATGCCCGAGCAGAGGTTTCACAGCTGCAGTACCTGAGCCTCCTCTCATGCCCAACTGCATTTAGTAAGAACTCTTGGCTCTCCTGTAGAAATAGCATAGCTGGGAAACAGCCTCATAAACAACCACAAAGCTGAGAGAAGAAGCCCACTCAGGAGCACCTCCTGCTACACATTGTGGTTGAGGAAATTCCAGAATTCTCAGAAACATCATTGTTAAAAAGTGAGGATTCATAACATTTACCACAAATGTAGTAATTTAAAATTGGTTTTAAATAATCTAGTAAGTAGTTTGGAAAGCACGTACCACTGTTTTGTGATTTTACAAGTCAACTGTAAAAAACTTATTACCAGAAAATGTCTATAATGTCCAAGTGTTAACATTTTTGACATTCAAATCTTGACAATATTGACATTTACCCTTTCTGACTCATTTTATCATGCTTTGCTTAAATTCAATTGTCAAACTAGTGATGATATAAAAACTAATAACGTCTAGTTTTTGCTACTTTTTTACATCACAGATCTCTTTTCAAGATATTTCTAGCTTTGTAAATCAAATAGGTAGCCAAATTTGGAATTTAATACTATTTAATCTTTCTGTAAGATAGTCATTTGAGAGTTTTTCAAAGAGGAAAAAATTGCTGACTTTTACGTTAAAAGTCTAATTTACATTACTTTTGGCGGGCATTGACTAATATGTCAATTACTTTTTCTTTAAAACTTTAACTTCTGTTTAAATTAGAATGGTTGGGGTTGGGAGGGTGTTGTGAATAAGAGTGTTCATCACACTCTCTGAATCACTGGAAATCCCACCTTCATCCAGGTTTCTTAGCAGGAGTTATCTATCTCATCCTCATCGTTTCCTTCCAATTAAAGTCAATATTGAAATACTATGAGCTTTAAAAAGCTGTTTTTAGACATCTAACAATAACTGTGGAAATCCGACATACAAGCAACTATTTTCTGTGACTACAGTATAAGGGGTTTAATTGTTAACATATATACAATTTTTACCGTAATCAGGATTTTGGAAGACGTAAATTCACTTAAACACACTGACTTGGAAATCCCAGAAAGTTTCAGAATTAGTAGGTTGCATTTTATTTTTAAGGGGTTCACTCATACTGCCTTTCAAAATTAATATACAAATTATCTCAAGTATAATTAGAACAACTGAAAACATTTCTATCCCAATGAATTTGAAGCTTAGCCAACTTCACTTTTTTCTTGAAGTTACTTCTAATTAGAAACTCATCCTCCTCGATTTCAGGGGCCACAGCTAGGTATACATTATAACTAAAGGAAAGATTTTGTGGTTATGATTTTGAAGATCTCAAAAATATCTGAACTGCTAACAAATGCCTTTTGCGACCAAGGAATGTGAAAATAAAGCTGTCTGAAATACCAAAGTAGACACACAGACTTCTCAAGTCAGCTAAAACACAGTACTGTTTTACACAAATCCAGAATGCTTTAGATGAAATGAAAAGCTCAGTTCGATGTCAGAACAGTTTCATATAACTGACTGTTTACGTGATATAGAACAAGTAGTAGAAAATATCTGTATTTTTCACTTTTCACTCATATGTTTCAGAATCATATCATAGATGTTATGAACAGAGAACATCTAAAAAGTTCTTCACCTTATTAATAACCAAGAGAATTTTATTTCCTACCTTTTATTTTTTAACTATGCCAGTATCAATTGACTTAATTGTGTTGAATATTTGAAAGCTAAATTCAGTTAAAATGCTCTAGTTTTTTTTAGTGTAATTATAGGACTTTTAAGAAACTAATAAAGCAATAATCACAAATTATGGATGTGAAAACTTAGGAATGAGGCAGGAGTCTAAGATAAATATGAACTTCTTAGTGTTATTTTAAACCTATATCTATACATACTTTAAATAGTAATTCAGAGATAGTTTATACATTTGCTATAGCAAGTAAGTATATTCCATATTTTGGCAAGTTGGTTTTAACATAAATGCATCTAATTTTATTATTTTCCCACGGCATTTGTATTTTTGGGGAAAAGGAAACAAATTTAAATGCTATTTTGAGGTTAGAAAATTAACTGGTTATAAACCAAGAACATTTTGGACTCTTTTTTGTAGTGTAGCTAACAGTGATCAATGACACAAATTCAATGCTGAAATGTGGGAGTTTTTACAATACATATTGGTAAATGTCTGAAAATTCATAGTTTAGTACTACTAAATTAATTATGTGTTATATTTAGGATTTTTAAAAATATTCAATCCAATTTAACAATCATGTGTTGAGTGCCTGCTATTCGAAGTTATAACAAGGAATAAGACAAAACCCATGCTTTTGAAAAGTTCAAGAACTACAGAATATTGCTAATTACCATGAATCTTTGACAAAAAAGCTGAAGGTTTTACGTCTTCAAGCTTTTAATTTATTTGTTCCTGCCAATGTCTAATCAAATAATTTCTCTGATGGGAAGTTATTTTATTTCCTTAATTTAGAATTTAGAACATCTGTATTTTATGTATGTCATTAGAAAATTGTGCATAACACGAATATATAGATTACTAACTACAAATGGCATTCCAGGGTGCTACTAATGACAATAAATTTGTAGTGAATGCAAATAATGTGATCATTTAGCCTTATAGTCCTACCTACGATTTTGGAATTAAGAAATTATAAATTATAGAGGCAAAGATGAATAAGTATGTGGTTTTAAATAAAGAAAAGATTTGAAGAAAGTGCTTTTTTTTGTATCTTTGAAATTGTCACTGTGATACTCTGTAGAACCAGATGGGGGTAATTGATATTTAATTAAGAAAACCAGACGTAGTAGGTACTATTTGTCACAATAGTACCTACTCTTAAAGAAGTTCAGTATATATTGATGTCTATTAATATATATATATAATGGTATGGCTTTTACAAAACAAGTCTAATACATTTTTAATGAAACATTTAAAGACAGTGTACTGTTATAGTACATTATCGACAGTATTTCACTAGTTTTTCACTTGTTTTTACTAGAAGGATGAAACACCAAAATTAGAAGTAGCTTATTTTTAATTTATTTTTCTTAACTCAGTGGTTTTCAACCTGGGTGTACTTTACAATCACCTAAGGAGCCTTTAACACATGCAAATGTCTTGTCCTGCCTTGCAGATATTCTAATTTAAGTGGTCAGAAGTGGGACCAAAATTGTTTTTTAAAAATTCCCAGGTCATGCTTGTGTGAAATCAGGACTGATAAGCTCTGGTACTTAGTTAAATAAAAATGTTTGACTAATCATTGCCATTAGCTGTTTAATCTTGATAGGTTTTGTGGCTGTGTTCATCCATATTCCATATATGTGTGTTATTAACACATAGAGAAACAAACAGCTGTAAGCTATTCAAAATCTTTCACTAAGGAGTTATGGACATAACAGTTTTAAAAAAAAAGACAAAGCCTTCAGAAATAATTTTGAAAAACTTAAAGTCCTCAACTGTTGTAACCTTGATATATAAGGCACATTGGAAACTTCAGAGTGCTGTTATACTTTTGCTATATGGGGTTGCAGTTTAATTTAACTAAGAAATTTGCTTAACAATGGAAAACATTACTCGCATGGATTGTGTTGTGCTTGAAAAAATTCTTTGGAGTGGAAAACTTTAGATATGAATTTTTTTCTCAATTACTTGAGAAAGGAGTCTACAGAGATCGCTTGGGTCATCTATAAAATTTTTAAAATAATAACAGACAAGAAGAAGAATCCAGAATAGGAGAAATTACCAAATGCTATTGCTTTTAATTAATTTTATTCAATTTCCTAAAATCTTCTTAAGTTTTTTTTTACATTCTTGATTCAAAAATGCAGGATTTAACCTCAATTTATATCAGAAGAAACAAGTTGACTTAGTCTGTCATCTAGATTTATTCCACAAGCTAATAGTTCCAAAAACAACTTTAAGATATTGATTACATAGTTTTTTCTTTAAGATTGGTCATAATAACACAGATTTCACAGTTGTCATATTATTTTACAAAACTACACTGAAGTAGCAATGTTCATATTAATAGTTAAACCTAATTCTATGAATTTCAAGGTAATGAAAAATTATTTTTATTTTATGTAAATTACAATTCATTATTAATATCTTTAATAATTTGCCTTTCTGAGGGCACTTTAAAAGTTGGATAACAATGTGTTCAGATGGAAGATTTCTGATGGTTCAATTGGTTTACTTCTAAAAGTGTGTAATGAGTAGATAAACTGGTACAATTACAAAAACTTAAAAACATAATTTATATGAGACTTCCAAAAACAGGATACATTTTTGATAAATCCTGCAAATCAGTACACCCTAGTTCCCCTAAATGTCAGTTAATTAAGCCTTTTCCCTATACAGGCAGTAAATTTCAATGTACTAGCTTCTTTTTCACATACCAATATTCAAGACAAGTAAGTATATTACGAAGATTTGACCAGGTAAAACCAAAAACTAAATTAGAACAAATGATGACATTTCTATGTCTGAAGTGATAAAAGTGTAAGGGCCAATTAATGTTATACAGAATGAGTGGGGCCTCTTCCGTGCAATTGTCCAAAGAGAAATCAGTACCCACTCGAGCCTCAAAAATCATCCTTGAGAATGTGAATGATTTTCTTTGTTCTCTGAGAATGTATACATGATGATGTTGTATTGGTAGGAAGACCAGCTATGTCTGACACATTTGTTTCTAGGAATTTTCCAGAATTATGTGAATATAAATTTAAAAGCAAATGATATTAGATTTAGCCATATACGCTTGATGTGTCCAGTGTTAACTTTGCATGCAAAATATTTAGAGCAAATTGTTTGTTCTTCTCTGGCTGGGAGGTCATAGTAGCTGTTATTAGGAGCTTCAGGTAAAATTAATCCAAGAGAGTATATAAAGCCAAGTCAAGATAAGAAGAGATGAGAAAAGCTGAAGTTTATAAGTCATAAAAGCCCAAGCAAGAGATTAAAACGAGGAGGAAGATGGACCCCAAAGGATGGGAATAGGGTATGAAAAATAACCTAGGAAGGTGGGTATTGGAAATATTCTATTAATATATTTTGATATAAGAGGTATGTAAAAAAAGTCACCATTACACACTGATGATTGGTGTACTCTATACCCTTTATTCTTTGTGTATGACCTGTCAGTTTCAAAACAACAATACTAACAGCAATAACAATAACAAGAAGGAATAAGTGTTAAGAACCCAAAGCAAACAGAATGACAGGGATTAATGAAATACATACACAGATGGTTTGGTTAAATACCTGCATATTGGTTGTTGCTAGCTTTTGTGTGTTCTTTAAATGATTATATGTGGATGAGTTAGTTGCAATTAAGGAGTCATGGACAGAATGGACAAATCACAGATGATAGTTAGGAAACTACTAATGCCTAACACTAGTCAGAAGAGCTGGCTTTTATGACATCAAATATTTAAGAAAAGACTTAGCTCTAACGTTAGCCAAGAGAATTCTCTTTTTCAATATTAAATGTTTAAGAGATGACTAACATCTTACATTATCCAGGTAAGCTGGCTGTTTCAGTATGCATTGTTTACATCCTCATGGAACATTAGCTATAGCTGTTGATTATTTTAATACCTGGTGTTAAAGAAAGATTAGTGCCTAATATTGGCAAAAAATTTAGCTATTTCAAAGTCTATTATATGTTCCCTTAAAATAATTTGCCACAGAGTATGTGCTCAAAAATTATTTGTTGAAGTAATCAATGAACATGAGAATCCTATCTGCAGAATCATGAATGCAATTTCTATTTTATGAATGTATCCTTAGAGACATATTTAAAAATAAGTCTTATAATTCCATCTGAAAAGAGAGACAGCCTTTTTTGGGTTTTATTTATACCCATGTAGTATTATACAAAGGGACTCAGTTGAAGCCTTGGTAGAAACCAGTGGGATGCTGGAGACCAAGAGAGACCAGGACAAAGAGATGGTGCAGATACTGATACTAGAATCTGTCAAGATTATCAGGCTTTTGAACTATGAAATCAGAAGTGAATTGAGACCAAGGGATGACATATTGATAATGGCTGGGGGTGGGGAGTATAATCAAAATGGCAGGAAGGCAGCAAGATATAAACAGGAGAGGTCGATCATGGTTAACTAGCTGACTCAGCATCAGAGAAACAGAAACAGAGATGAGGCACAGAATCAGCCACTTGCGTCATGAGTGGGTCTTATGAAACACATTTTCTCTGGGATGACCAAAGCATCCTTGGCCCCCTGATGAAAGTTCTCTGGCTTAAAGATCATTTAATACTGTCTTCCTCCATTGTCCATGAGTCATTATGTCATTCTGATATCAGAGTTACTTCTTCACAAGGGGGCAAGTAGGAGAGTTCAGCTTTGGGCTGGATATAGGTTGATTCATCAAATTTCTAGGGCACTCTACACTGTATCACATATCCCTGACATAAAACCAAAATAGGAGACCTGCAGTTGCAAAATGATGGCATAGATGCAAGCTGGACTTCAGTGTCTTCCACAGAAAAACCAAAAACAAATATACAGTGCTGACATTATCACCAGTAATATCCCAAAACTCAATTATGAGGATGAGTCAGTTTCCAGGGCCACAGAGAAGTAAAAAAACAAAAACAAAAACAAAACAAAAACTCTGAACAGACAATAAGAGAATCAGATTTTCATATCCATAATGCTTCTCCCTCCAATCTGCCTGGTGCCAAGCATGTGTAAAATTTCCCCTGACTCACAGTTTCTACACTGAAAAAACTGAGGTCAAGGTTGATAACCAGCATCCTCACCATCTTGAGTTCTTTGGCAGCAGACCTTTCCATGCCTCAACCCACTAGAAGTAGTGTGAGTGCCCGAAGGGAGACATATCCCTGAGGACAGCCAGAGACACAGAGGGGAGGTGAGACTATCTTTGCCAGTCCTGTAAATTCTTCTCTATAATTCATCCAAAGCAGACACGAAATCAGAGCAGCTGTTCAACAGCACCACACTGTAGGAGATACATTCATAGGCCCCCTGGGCATGAACCCTTAACCAGGCTTTCTACAATGCCAGGCTAACACCTCTGGGACTTTTCCCATCCCAGATGGGCAGCTTTCTGATTGTTTGCTAGAGCCAAAACAAACCTGGGCTTTAGGCATCATCTAGTACCAAAAAGGAGACAGAGACCTAATGGAGAAAAATATGACTTTCAGCAGGTAAATTATAAAGAATGTCTAAGCAAACATAACCAATAAAAACCAAAACAAGCCAGATAGAGAAGACCAGAATAAATAACAAATTAGTCAAAGCAAATACACAGATATATATCACAAGAAACAATAGCAAACAGGGAACTATAACCTCCCCAAATGGACAAAGCAGGAAACTGGTGACTGACCCTAACAAGATGGCAATATGTGAGCTCTCTGACCAAGGATTCAACATAGCAGTTATAAAGAAACTCAGTGACCTCCAAGATGTCTCAGAAAAGCAATTCAGAAATTTATCAGAGAGATGGAAATAATAATTAAAAAACCAAGAAATCTTAGAACTGAGAAATACATTTACTGAACCGAAAAATTCACTGGGGGCTCTCAATAGCAGAATGAATCAAGCAGAGGAGAGAATCAGTGAGCTTGAAGATAGGCTATTTGAAATTACCCAGTCCAAGGAGAAAAAAGAAAAAAAGGATGAAAAGGAATGAAGATTGCCTACAAGGTAAAGACAATTACCTGAAAAGACCAAATTTAAGAACTGTTAATGTTCAAGAGAAATTTGAGAAAGAGCAAGGGGTTGAAAGTCTACTCACAGAAATAATAACAGAAAACTTACCAAAATTTGAGAAAGATATAAATATCCATGTACAAGAAGTTCCGAAAACACAAACAGGTTTGACCCAAATAAGACTACCCCAAGTCACATAATAATCAAACTCTCAAAGTGCAAACACAAAGAAAGAATCCTAAAAGCTGCAAAAGAAAAGAAGCAAATAACATATAAAGGAACTCCAAAGTTCCTAAAGACTATGTGGCAACAAAATTCTCAATGAAAACCATATAGCCCAGGAAAGAGGAGATTGACATTTTCAAAGTACTGAAAGAAAAAACCCTGCCCTTCAAGAATACTTTATTCAGCAAAGTTATCCTTCAAATATGAAGGAAAGAGAAAGTTTTTCCTAGACAAACAAAAGGTGAGAGAATTCACTACTACCAAATCTGTCTTATTAGAAATGCTAAAGGGAATTCTTCAATCTTAAAGAACAAAACACTAGCGGGGAGAATAAATTGAAGGTATAAAACCCACTGGTAACATTAAGTACACAGACAACTCCAGTATACTCCAATACTGTAATTGTCATATGCAATCCACTTATAACTCTAGTATGAAGTCTAAAAGACAAATATATCAAAACCAATAATAGTTACAGCAATCTGTTAAGAGATAGACATATAAAAATATGTAAATTCAGACAAAAGTCAAAATGTGAGGGGATGGAGCTAAAGTGTGAGTCCTTTTCAGTTTTTTTCTTTGCTTTTATTCTTTTTTGCAATTTAAGATAAATTGTCATCTCTTTAAAATAACTTATATAAGAAGTTTTTTATAAGCCTTCTGGTAACCACAATGCAAAAATGTATAATAAATACACTGAAACTAAAGCAATAAATTAAAACATACTCTGGCGAAAGTCACTTAACCACAAAGGATGACAGTAAGAAAGGAAGAAAGGAAGAAAAGAGTCTCAAGAAAGACAGAAAAGAAGCAACAAAATGGCAGTAGTCCTTACTCATCAATAATAACACTGAATGTAAATGGACTCAATTCTCCAATTAAAAGATGTAGATTGGCTCAATGGATAATGAAATCCACCCCAACTATATGCTGTGTACAAGAAACCCACCTCACCTGTAACAACACACAGACTGAAAGTGAAAGGATGAAAAAAGATACACATGCAAGTAGAAATCAAAAGAAGCAGGAGTAGTCTATACTTGCATCAGATAAACTAGACAAGTCAAAGATTGTAAAAAGAGATGAAGAAGACCACTATATGGCACTATATAATGATAAAGGGGTCAATAGAGAAAGAGGATATAATAATTGTAAATATCTATGCACTCAACACTGGAGTTCCCAAGTATATAAAGCATCCATTAATAGATCTAAAGGGAGAGATAGACTGCAGTATAATAGTATTGCATAGTATTAATAATAGTAGGGGACTTCTAACACTCCACTCTCAGTAGTGGACAGATCTTGTAGGCAGAAAATCAACAAAGAAACATTGGAATTAAACTACACACTAGACCAAATAGTCCTGACTGACCTTTACAGAACACTTCACCCAACTGCTGCAGAATGCACATTTTTTCATCAGTACATGAACATTCTCCAGAACAGACCATATCTTAGGTTACAAAACAAGTGTCAACATATTCAAAAATGTTAAAATCATATCAAGTATCTTTTCTGAGAACAATGGAATAAAACTAGAAATCAGTAATAAAAGGAAACTTGGAAACCACAGAAACACATGGAAATTGAACAACATATCCCTGAATGACCAATGGGTCAATGAAGAAGTTAAGAAGAAAATTAAAAAATCTCTTGAAACAAATGAAAATGGAAATACAACATACAACATACTCTATGGGATATAGCAAATGCAGTACTAAGAGAGAAGTTTATAGCAACAAATGCCTATGTCCAAAAAGTTGAAAGCCTTCAAATAACCTAACAATGCATCTTAAGGAATGAGAATAGCAAGGAGAAAACAAACCCAAAATTAGTGGAAGGGGAAAAAAAATAAAGATCAGAGCAGAAATAAATGAAATTGAGATTAAAAAACAATACAGAAGATCAATAAAATGAAAAGCTGGTTTTTCTAAAAGATAAACAAAATCACCAAACCTTTAGCTAGACTTAAAAAAAAAATGAAAGAAGACCCAAATAAATAAAATCAGACACAGAAAAGGAAACATAAAAACTGAGACCACATAATACAAAGAATCATTAGAGACTGTTAGAAAAATATGGAAAACCAAATTTCAAACAAATTGGAAAAAATAGAAGAAATAGATAAATTCCTAGACACACACAACCTGCCAAGATTGAACAATGAAAAACTATAAAACCTAAACAAACCATTAACAAGTAACAAGATCAAAGCTGTAATACAATCTCCCATCAAAGAGAAGCCCAGGACCTGAAGGCTTCACTAATGAATTCTACCAAAAATTTAAAGAAGAACTAATACCAATCCTACTCAAACTCTTCGGAAAAATTAAAGAGGAGGGAACACTACCAAACTCATTCTATAAGGCCAGCATTACTGGAATACTAAAACCAAACAAGAACATAACAATAAAGAAAACTGCAAATCAATGTCACTGATGAACATAGATGCAAAAATTCTCAATAAAATACTAGTAAACCAAATTCAGCAACACATTAGAAAGATTATTTACCATGATCAAGTGGGATTCATCCCACGGATGCAAAAGAGGTTCAACACACTCAAATCAATAAATGTGATACATCACATTAACAGAACCAAGAACAAAAACCAGATGATCATTTCAATAGGTGCTGAAAAGTCATTTGATAAAATTCAACATCCTTTATGATAAAACCTCTGAGAAACTGGGTATAAAAGGAACATATCTCAAAATAATACAGGCCACATATCACAAACCCATAGCTAACATCATACAGAATGAGGAAAAATTGAAAGCCTTTCCTCTACAATATGGAACAAGACAAGGATGCCCACTTTCTCCACTTCTATTCAATATAATATGAAAATCCTAGCCAGAGTAATTAGACACCAGAAGCATCCAAATTTGAAAGGAAGACGTCAAATTAACCTTGTTTGCAGATGTCATGATTTTAGACTTAGAAAATCCTAATCATTCCACCAAAAAACTGTTGGAACTGATAAACAAATTCAGTAAAGTTGCAGGATACACAGTCAACATACAAAACCAGTAACATCTGTATACACCAACAGCAAACAATCTGGAAAAGAAATCAAGAAAGCAATTCCATTTATAATAGCTACAAAGAATATAAAATACCTAGGCATCAATTTAACCAGAGGGAAAAAAAAACTATAAACACTGATAAAAGAAATTGAAGAGGATGCAAAAAAATGAAAAGATATTCAATGCTCATGGATTGGAAGAATTAATATTGTTAAAATGACAATTCTACACAAAGCAATTTATAGGCTCAATTCAATCCCTATCAAAATATCAATGATATTCTTCACAGAATTAGAAAAAAGTAACCTTAAAATTCATATAGAACCACAAAAACACCAAATAGCCAAAGAAATTCTGAAGAAAAAGAACAAATCTGAAGGCATCACATTAAGCTATAGTAACCAAATTAGCATGGTATTGACATAAAAACAGCCCCATAGACCAATGGAACAGAAGAGAGGACCCAGATAAATATCCATGTCATTTTCAACAAGATTGCCATGAACATACAAAGGGGAAAGGACAGTCTTTTCAATAAATAGTGCTAGAAAAACTATAGAACCATATGCAGAAGAGTAAAATCAGACCCCTATCACTCACTATATAGAAAAATCAAATAAAAATGGATTAAAGATTTAAATCTAAGTCCCGAAAATATGAAATTACTAAAAGAAAACATTGGGAAAATGCTTAAGGATATTGGTCTGGGCAAAGATTTTTTGTATAAGACCTCACAGGCAACAAAATCAAAAGTAGAAAAATGGGATTACATCAAGCTAAAAGCTTCTTCATAGAAAAGGAAACAATCAACAGAGTGAAGGGATAACCCACAGAATGGGAGAAAATATTTTCAAACCATTCATCTTACAAGGGATTATTATCTAGACTATATAAAGAGCTCAAACAAATCAACAGCAAAAAATCCCAAATAATCCAATTAAAAATGGGCAAAAGATATGAATAGACATCACCATCACTAATCATCAGAGAAATGTAACTCAAAACAACAATGAAATATCATCTTACCACCAGTTAGAATGGCTTTTATCAAAAACCTGAAATGACAGAAGCTGGTGAGCATGTGGAGCAAGGGGAATCCTCGTCCACTGTTGGTGGGAATACAAATTAGTAAAACCACTATTGAAAACAGTATGGAGAGTCCTCAAAACACTAAAAATATAACTACTGTATGATCTGGCCATTCCACCGCTGGGTATATATCAAAAAGAAAGGAAATCAATATATTTAAGTTATATCCAAACTCCCATGTTTATTGCAGCTCTATTCGGAATAGTTAAAATATGGAATCAACACGTGTCCATCGTTGGATAAATGGATAAAGAAAATCTAGTATACATACACAATGGAATATTATTCAGCCGTGAAAAGAATTAAATTCTGTCATTTGCAGCAACATACATGGAAGTAGAGGTCATGGAGATCATTCTGTTAAGTGAAACAAGCCAAGCACAGAAAGGCAAATATCACATATACTCACTCATATGCAGGAGCTAAGAAGTGGATCTCATGAAGATAGAGAGTAGATTGGTGGCTACCAGAACCTGGGAAGGGTAGGAGGGAGAGGGGGATGAAGAGAAGTTGATTAATGGGTACAAATTCTTCTTAGATAAAAGAAATAAGACCTGGTGTTCCATAAATCAGTCGGATGGCTATAGTTAGCATTGATTATACAATTCAAAATAGCTAGAAAAGAATAATTCAAATGTTCCTAGTGTAAAGAAAAGATAAATATTAAAGGTTATGGAGATCCCAATTATCCTGAATTGATTATATGAATGTATCAAATTATCACATCTGCCCTGAAAATATGTACATCTAATGGGTATAAATAAAAAATATAAAAAATTTTTAAACCAAGAATAAATATAGGATGGAAGTGAGTGTTTCTAGAAGACAGATTTGACTGGAACTCTGAAAGAGCTTTAAGACATTGTGGCAGATTATACTGCGACCATTGACCAACTGAATACTGCATTAATATAACCATTCTTTCCCATGTATGTGTTTGTGAAAGTAACTGATTGCACTCTCTAATTTGGGAAGCTGATACAACTGATAGTGATAACCACATATTATTTGCATGCATGAGGACAGTCAAATGATCAATAATAATTATCTGTGAATGTAATAATTTAGCTCATCAAACTGGGGTTATGGAAAATGCAAAGCAGATACTAGGATTAGAAGAGTCCTCCCAATCCCCTCCTGTCAAAAAATAAAAAACAAAAAAAGCCTGCCATCCCCTGTGGAACAGTGGAAATCAGGCAAGGACTACAGCATGAAAAAAGTCAATACAAAGCGTCAGAATCTATCTATCTAACTATCTATCTATCTATCTATCTAACACTATCTGGTAAAACTGATACAGAGGCAAAATTTTGTCCTTGTTTGGAGTTTCTCAAATATTTCCTTTTCAAGGAGAATACAAACCATTGGCTGGCCTGAATCAGTAATGCGGAGCAGCTGGGTGAAGTTGAGACTGAAGAGTGGTAAACTAAAACTGGCTGGCTTCTAAGATAAGCCCTCAAGGACCACCTTCTATAGCGCTCTCCTCTGTTTGAGCTGTTCTTTCTCTGATCCTAGAGGCAGGATCCTCTCGAGCTTTTTTTATTCTTCTAAAAAGATTAAATGCTGCATTTTAGCAGTACTTTATAGGTAGACTATTACATTTGATATATTTTAGATTACCTTTGAGCAATATCAGTTAAACTAGATTTAGTGACAGAGATTCAAAACACTCTCTATATTTTTCATTTTCATTTTGATTTGTTAGGATATCTTATGTTTTTGTTACCTAAAAACTGCCAAGCTAAGTAGAAGAATATTGCTAATTTTATATGAGATTCCTAGTTATTAGAAATTTTTCAGCATGAATGTATTAAATAAAAATTAAATAATTTAAGTCTAAACATTTCCAAGGCACCAAACCCTTCTTCAGTAAATCTGTAAAAGAAATAATAAAAATGTACCCATTAAAAAAATCTCATATTCTTCAGTTCTAGCAGATGAATATGAATAGCAAAGTTGCCAATGTTCTGATTACCAATAGAAGAAATAAAAGGCAAGAATTATTTTCATATTGCCATTTCTAGGCAATAGAAAATTGAGAGTATGATGTAAATTAAGTAATCTCTTTCAATTTCTCCTGAAGTCTCAAAAGCATCTTAAAACCTTCTCAACCGGGTCATAAAATATCTGGCATTTCCATAGTTCGTTCTAAATTAGGAACTTTATAGATACCAATGTTTAAAAACTGAAACTTAGAGTCATACCTAGAGATCTGTGTGGGGGCCCCAGCTCTTTTACTTACTACCCTATAATCCTGGACAGCATTCTACCTCTCTATTTTCTCATCTGTAAAAGGAGAACATTAACAGTATCTATTTTATGGGTTTTTATTTAGAATTAAATGAAATAATATATGTAAATGGTTGAAGGTCATAGAGGTACATAAAGAGTCAATAAATATTAGCCATTATTGTTACCAATAATATAAAGATAAAATGTATTGTAAAGATTATTTGCCAACATCTAGGGTTTTTATTGTTGAAAAGATACTAAATCATATAGTTATTATATATTGATCCAGAGTCTGAAAACAATCATAAGAATAAATTATAATTAAAGAAGCTGTAGCAATTTTTTCACCATAAAGGTGTCCATTTTACTATTAAAGTACAGAAAAGTTTCTCTAAATAGACTCATGTCTACATATCCACACACACATATTCATATATGCAGCAGATGCAGAACTGAGCACGTTGTGTGTTCATGAAGCAAAATAAATAATACATTCGAACCTAGTTATGCAATTAATACAAAAGTGAGGAGAAATTTGTTTTTTTCCAAAGTCTTTTCTCCCTGGCTTAAGATTTATGAGAGTGAAGAATAAACTTGAAAATCACCTCTAAATTGATACATTTGCTCTGGATTGAGTTGGGGTTGTCTCCTTTGGAATATGATAGAACAAGTTTTTTTGTTTGTTTGGGTTCTTTTTTCCTTTGGCCAAATCCAATGTTCAATAATGAATGAATGAATGAATGATTTATTCATTCAATAAATAATACTTGAGTAAGACACAGAAATGTATAACACAGACAGCTTGTTTTCAAAGAGAAATACCCTAGAAAGAACATGTAAGTAAGTATTGTATAGGGAAAACAGCCAGCACAATACCTTGCAGTGAGAAGATGCTGGATACAGGACTTCTTTGTATGTGTCTATACATTTAAAAAAAAGTACAGATCTTCACTGATCTGCTTGTATCATTTCAGGATTGTTTGTACAGAGAACTGAAGTTAAGAGAGTTGCCAGTGTTTGCCCACGGATGGGTGAGGGGAAGTCAGGATGAGGGCAGGAAATGCTGATTTATTTCCTCATTTATTTAAGAGCACAGTCTCATACAAAAGTCTCTTGAGGTTCTTTTACTAGGACCTCTTTCCTAACCCTCCATCTCCACCCCAAGAATTGAAATCAAGGGCAGTTTTTCCTGTTCTTTGTAAAATGCATTTAAAACTGCAAATTTCCCCAGCCTTTCTTTGCTCTACTTTTCTTTTCTTACTATGTCTATTGTTTACTTTCTGCCTCTCTCCATGGGACTATAAGGTTACAAGGGCAGCCATCTTTTTTTAGATCCTTGACAACCTAAAGATTCTAGTTCATTGGTCTACCTTTTTCTTCAACCCAACTTTATTTTACTCAAAGTCATTTCTACTCCAGTTTCCCTAATATCCTTTGCACCAGCTCCTCCCTCTGCCGAATAGGACATAAAGGAGAAAAAACAAGAGAACAAAAATTTTAAATGTTATTTAAGTTAAATCTTAAAGTTAATTCATTTTAAGTTGCATATGTGTGTACGTGAAAGAAAAAACTCTACTATTTCTAAGATTCTAAACTCATTCCGGGAGATGTTAATTTATTATTATTCATTAGAGCTACAGAAAAATGGAAACCCCTCAGTTAATTGTCATAATTACATATTGTGTTGTTCCCATTGACTGTGATTCTCTGATTTTCCAAGAGTTAATCTATTGATTCAATAAAACAATTAGAGACAAGGACAACCCTGATAGGATACAGGAATCTGGATCAACAGGCAGTGCTTTAACTATGCCTCTTTGTATTGGTAGAACCCTAATTAAGTATTTTTAGAAATATAGCATTTTTACCAACCAAAAGCCTTTAATAGTCTCCTAAAATGAACTGTGTATATAATCAGCTACCTTTGCAAACCTTGCTTACAAACCATTAGTAAGCAGGCCATCACCCACAGTGTCAATACATTTTTAAAAGAGGCTTTAGAAAATGTCAATTTTATAATTCCCTTTAGTGGTTTACATGGAAGGAAACATAATCTCTCTCTGAGGCTTCAAGACTGAAGAAAGTAAGACAGCTCAGAAGTATACTTTGGTAGGTGACTAATTATCAGAACTGACTCTTAATTCCTTACATGGAAGACATACTGCAATGCTATCTCTACCAAAAAAGTAGGGTGAATTCAGCCATTACATTTAAAACAAGCAAAAAAAAACCTTTATATTTTTTTAATCCAGAAAGTATGCATATATACACATGTGCATATTTTTGGCATGCTTGTTAAATTGTAAGTTTCTGATGGATGAGGACAAATGAAAAATGTTTTTCGATTGGAAAAAGAGCAGGAGGCAATTCTAAAAATAATTGAACAATTGCAAAGAACTTTTGAAAAAATGAACTTAAAAATGTAATGATAACACTCATAGAAGTTATATTGTTTCAGTCAGAATTTGTAGAATTATTTTCTTTTCTTAGATTAAAAATGCACCTGGAAACTGGAAAGCCAAGAGAAGAAAACAGAAAGCTTCAAAGATGCTTGCAAATTATTGAATAAATGGGATGAGATACATACTACTCTCCATTAACCTAGACTTTATCTCCAACATAACAAAGATTTTACTGTACTTGCTATAAACTGGCATGGCCTGAGACTGAAGCTTTCCTACCTCTGATTTATGGAGTTTGGGGGAGGGAGTAGGAAAAGGAAGGATTTCAGAGAAACTCTAACTTTTGGGGGAAAGAAACATGGTGCCAGTGGCTTGTGGGTTACAGTTACCTAGATGCCTGTTAATAAGGGTGTGACTCCAGCTGTTCTATTAAGAATAACCTCTTTGGCAGGACCTAAAGTGAGATCAGTACTCCTTTAGAAATTATATATAGCATGCTCCCTTTCCATTGGAAACTTACACTTTAATAAGCATGCCAAAAATATACATGCACACACAGGAACACACACATACACACATACGTGCACATACACTTGTGGAGACTGATTTTTCTGGCTCAAAATAAAATAAAGGTATTTTTTGAGTTCTAGATGCAGGTTGTGAATTCACCCTGCTTCTTTGGTAGAGATAGGTTTATGCATGTCTTTGGTGCAAAGAATTAAGAGCCTTAATGATTAGAATGATTAGGTGGCTTCCATAGTATTAATTTTTTAAAGGGAGTAAAAAGTACAGTCACTGAAAATTCTCTCCCAGCTCTTAAGTCTTCCGTAGCATCTGTTAAAATCCCTACCATTACTCACACCTTTTTCGATGAGGGATTATCTCCACGAGAGTCCAATTAAAATTCACATGTTAGTAGGGTACACAATAACTCATGAGCATATGTTACACATATTAATGTTACTAACCACATCAAAATATTCATGTTAACTTACCTTTTAAACTACTTTAACCTAAAACAGTATCTGAAGGACTGAAACCAAAACAGGGAATAGGTACATTTTGATATGGGAAAACTTTGAAGGTGAAGAATTTTGGCAATTAAGAATTAAGGGCACTTGACCAGCTAGCAAACAGCTTAAAATATTTATTATGGGAATAAAAGAAGTAGTAAGAGAGAAGGGGAATAAAAATAATGAGTTTCTACAAGAGGGCATATGGAGGAAACAAAGTTTGTCTATGCTATGGTTTGTCTATGGTCAGGTTGAAACTTTGAATAGGGAACAGAGTAGATCTACTATTGTTGCCCCAGACCTGTTGTCTCTTTTTTTAAGCCAAGATATTCCAAATATAACTTTGTGTTTAAAAATTATGTGGTTTGTAAAAAATATCATTGTTATAACTTTCTGTGTCATTTAATGACAATGCTATACTGTTCATATTATTTTCATGATTAGCTTTTATTAATGAAATTAAATGAGAACATAGTTAGCACAAACATGTTTTCCTATGCTTACTAGATTAATCAAAGTCGCTCTTTTTCCTCTGCAAAATCTGCTAACCCAAGGCCACAGGGTATTCACTAGAGCTAGTAGACTTCCTTTCAGTCAGTATACGCTACATTTCTGCTCCCAGAAATCAGAGTTAGGGTCTTGCCAAATGTCAGTTGTGTTTGTTCCCAAACCGGTTTATGCTAGTTGTTATTGTAATTATGCAACTGCATTAAATGTTACATAAACTGATGAAATAACAGTTGGAAGAAAAAATTGTTGTTTCTAGGAAAACTAAGTTGAATGCTTTAGAAAGACTCCTTATAGACAATATGATTTTTTAAAAAATGCTATTAAATTAGGTGTATGTGGAAAACTAAAAGATTTTGAAGAAAACAAACCAAAAATCCATAAATATTCTCACATTCTTTTGCTAATGTTTTATGTTCTTTTTACAGAAGCCAGTATTAGATATTTCAGAAGATGCATTAGAAGTATGGTGATACGTGAAGGATATGCATAATCTAATCAAAACAATTCTAATCAGTGAACCTATACTTTAGGAACAGGCTTTGGTCCTACATCAAAGAAACTGCAGAATAAAATGCACAAAAATATATTTTATGTCAATTTGTTTAAAGTATGTAATATTAACGCAATTAGAATGCAAATTAGACATTCCACATTTGTTTCTATTAATATATTAATGCACACTATTTGCATCAAGTTGGTTAATTTACATGTCACAATTTTTATGAAGTCTAATTCTAAGCATGTAATGTAAAACACTGATTATCACAGCATATACTAAGTTTGTTGGTAATATCTGATGTTCTCTAGGGAGTTAGATTAACTTGGGTCTTTAAAGTAGTAGACCAATTCCTTGTACCATTTCTTAAAATGGAGGTCAGTTTATAAGACTTGGTGTATCTTACCTTGAAGGGATGAAAATAGGAGCATTCAGGAGGTTTGAGACTGTATGTGTTTAAATTATATTATCAATAATGTGGTCTACAACAGTGAATCCCACACGGCTCTCTGATCAGATGATACAATGTTTCCTATCTCATGATGAAAAGAGGAAAACAAGGACAATGCAGTTACTTTAAAAACTCTAAATATATTAATATTTAATGTTAAGGATTGTTATTTATTTTTAAATATGTCTACTTTATTGCTTTGGGTTAAAATTGCTAATTTTTAAAAAATTAAGATGAATTTTTTAAAAAATGTTTATAATGCACAAAATAAAATTTTGGGTACTCTGGATACCCTATGTTAAACTTTTCCTTTTTTTTTGCTGACTGATGCTTCTACTAATCAGTATTAGAGAGTAGAGTGGATGAGCTATCAGCTCACTTGGAATAGTATATAACCTGTTTTATTTACCTTATTTATACTGAGTCCTATAAAAAATATGGATATAGCCCCATGGGGATCATCCCAACAGGTGGACTCTTTCATTTATGTCTTGGCCAAGTTTGATTAACCATTGTTTTACCACCTACAAAAACAGATGGAAATGTGAAGGGCACTTTGAACAGCTTTGGTTGCTCATGGAGGAAGGGAAATGATCAGGCTTATGCTTTAAGGAAAGAATGCACATAGTTACTGTCAGTAGACATCTATGTTTTAAATTCATTTGGAACTCTGTTGACTTAGGTACAAGTGAGGAGGAGGGAGAGAATTATCTGTTCAGTATGCACATCAGTAAGCTTTGGAGGTGAGGAAGCATCTCTCCTGAGCCACACCCATCTTCAGGTGGCTGTCAGCACTATTGATAAAGATTATGTGCGCGACTCATATGTAAAATAATTATACCCAAACAGAACACTTATCAATGATTTCTATTCTGAGATAAGAGTCTCCAGAAATCAATGGAAAAACCAGACCGGAAGGAAGGTAGGCTAAAAATTGATTAAGGACTTTTCAATTGATATTTACAATGATTTATAGTTCTCCCGGGAATAAAAAAAGAACTAAAGTTAATGCTAACATACCAAAACAAATAAAAACAACTTTGGCAATCAGATAAGAGATATTTAAACATTTCATTCACTCTATCATTACACAGCCTCCTTAGAAGTATTACTTTTTTTTTTTTTTTTTTTTAGAGAGGAGACCTCGCTATGTTGCCCAGGCTGCTCTTGAATTCCTGGTCTCAAGTGCTCCTCCCACCTCAGCCTCCGGAGTACCTGAGACTGTAGAGGCATAACACTGTGCCTGGTTAGAAAATAACTTTTTGAGAATCATTATTTATCGAGTGTTCACATAGTGCTTTCATGTTTATATGTGCTTTACAAGTATTAATTCACTTAATTCTCAAAAAACTTCTACGAAGTAGAGCCTACATCCTTATGGTCCCCATTTTATAGATGAGGAAACTGAGGCAAAGAGAGGTCAACTAATTTCCCTGAGATCACATAGTGTGTAAGTGGTGAAGCCAAGACACACGCTCAGGCAGCGTGCCTACAGAGTCCGAGCTCCTATCCTCTAGACATTGCTGCCTCTCTAGTGAATGATGTGGTTGTTGTGGCTGCTGTAGAGGTCCTTCTTCTTGTCACCACCTCCATCTTTGTATCATTAAGACCACAGAAAACACTGATAGTGCTTAGTGAGAAGTGTTGTCTATGACAGGCATGACAACTGGTCCTCTGCATGATTTTTCCTTAACTGATCACTTCAGCGGAGACTGACCAGGGGAAGTCAGAGAAAAGCCATTTGGCCATGTCCTTTGGAATAGTTATTCTGGTGTAAAAGGCGCAACTGGTAGCCTTCCTTTCTTATTTTTTCCCTAAAATGTAAAGAGAAGCCAGGAACTTCTGTAGCTTACATAGCTCACTTTTAAAGTCTGTGGATCCACATATTTACCTGACTCTCTGAGAGTTCCTCTTTTTTTGGCCTGTAACTGTTCATGGACTCATGCTAAAGAAGGATATGGAACCCAATTCTTGTGTTAAGGCTGTGATAAGAGACCTTGTTTCCTAAGACTTCTGTATACTCCCAATTCAGGTATAGAATCATATTATGTGCAGGTACTAAGCACGTTGCTTCATCTTTCCTAATGTTTATTATTTATAGCTCATTTGCATGTCTCGTTTATTGTACAAATATGTATAGATGTTTTCTCTGATATATTCATGTCAAGAAAATATCCTTTCATAGAACAATTAGCAGTTTTAATTCTCATGATGACTTAGTAAAATAAAGATTACTATCATTGTTTTACAAAAGATGAAACTGAGGCTCAGAGAAGTGAAAGAAATTATTCAAGGTCTAAGCATGATCAAGTGGCTGAGCCAGGATTCAAACTCTGGCTCGTCCAATTTCACTACACCATCTAACTTTAATAAGTCAGTTCATGAAGTCAACATGCACAAAGAAATCTCAAAAAGAATAATTTTTATATACACCCCTACTATAGGGATGCATTATTATATTAACAGGTCTCTAGTCAGCTTTCTCAACTGAACACATGGGAGTGCTATTGAAATGTCCCAGAGACACATCCTTTTCCTCTCCCTTTACACTGCTCAAGTGGCATGCCACCTTGCTGCACACTATTCTGTACCCCAAATCAGAAATCACCATTATGAAGAGGGGCATAGCAACAGTACCCTACCAGCAATTTCCCACAAATATGCTTTTCCTCTGTAATGCAGACTGAAGAAGAGACCTCTGAAAGTAGCCTAATTGTCAAGCTTTTTTCTCTTCATGATTAGCATATGTGACTATAACTAGGCTTGAGGGAAGGGGAGCTTTTTCTCAGTGAGGTTGGCTAGCAGATGAGAGCAATGAGGTAAGCATGCATCTCAGAGTGCTCTTGGTTTACATATTCAGCAATCAAAGTGATTTTAGGACGGTTTGGCTCATGAATAATGACCATTGCACTGGTACTATTCCATGCTAAAGTTTACTCTGGGTAGGGCAAAACTAAAAAAAAAAAAAAAAAATAAGCATAATACCAGTGAGTTTTTTGGTAAGGTTTGGATTCAATCAATTTAGTGTTTTAGATTTTGTTGTGAGACGATACTCTTCTTATTTCTGTGGGATTAAAATATTCTTTTTGAAAGGACAATAGTGGTGGTGATTGAGGAGTGGCATTTATTTTTATCAAATGAATAAAATTAAAATAAAAATTAAAAATGTAAACAAATAAAAGACTAGATGGTGAAATTCAAATGCCTAGGACTGTGCATCTTAGTGATTCCAAATCTTTATCGTTTTCTCCCCAAACCTTGATTTTACAGCACAAGTATTTCTTCAGTTATTCTAGTGAATGTTGTGAAATTTGTAAAACTCAATTATTTTAAAATTTAATTTGAAGGATAACAGAACTCCATGCCATCCAACACTTTTAAAAGTTCAGGGGAGGAAATCACTGCATCAGTCAAAGGTAGTCTGTTGTACACATCTGATGGCAGGTGTGTTATAGAGAAGTTTCCATTTTAAATTGGAGTTCAATTGGCCCGATGCAGTCTGAGGAAGGCAATAGAAATTCCAGGTCATGCTGGACATGAGCCTAGGTGGCCATCCATATAGCCCGTAAGTAACATTTCTCTCTCTGTATCTATGGTGAATACCATTGCATCACAACCTCCTGGGAAAAAAAAAATTAGCAAAATTAAGGTAAACTTTACAAAGAGTTATATGAGGATCCTCAGAGAAACAGCCTGCCAAGGTGAGGTGTGTGAATGAATACAAGCTCGGGTACACACCAGGTAGATAGAAAAGGACCTGAAGGGGAGGAATAGTGAAGAAGAAAAAAAAAGCTATAAAGCTTAAAAAAAATATCTGGGCTCAGGTGCTTCAGGAGCAATCCTAAGGATATTTTAACTCAAAGCAAATCATCAAGAAAAGGTCCAGTGGGGTGGGAGGAATGAGGGCTCGGAGTGGCAGCTGGTTCCAGATGGTGACCTGGAACCCCAGGCCAGGGCGGCCTGAGTGTCCTGTGCATCCAGGCCAGCACGCTGCTAGGACACATCCAGAGTCCACCAGAATTTATTCCCAATGGACGAGCGGGCCAAAGAAGCCTTGAAGATTCTCAGAGGCGAGGCTTGCAGGCCTGGACAGTTAGGAGAACACAAGGTCCTAGTCTCCTACCCCAAATTACACTTCTGGGCAGAGGTCGCTTAGAGGGAAGCCCTGGACCTCGTGCTAGGCGTAGCCCCGGAACTCCCCAGCCTGGTCTGCACCTGCGCCCTTGGCTGTGGGGACAGTGGAGGGGACTTGGCCTCTGGGCTCCTACACCCTCTCCATTCTACCCAGTCCTGACTACATATAGGTGTGAGGGGCACATGCTAGCCTTCCTTGTTTCATTTTTATAAGGTTTTATTTTAAAATGTATTACAATACTATTGAACAAAGTGGAGGTCAGGGGAGCTGACACCCCATATAGTTAAAAATCCACTACAACTTTTGACTCCCCTAAAACTTAACTATTAATACTAATAGCCAACTATTGACCAGAAGCCTTATGAATAACAGAGTCCATTAATACATACAGTATTTTGTGTTCTATGTAGCATATCCTGTATTCTTAAAATAATCTAAAGAAAAGAAAATGCTACTAAGGAAACTACAAGGTAGAGAAAATATATTTGCTATTCGTTAAGTGAAATTATATTATCATAAAAGTCTTCACCCCAAGTAGGTGGAGGAGGAGGGAGGGGTTGGTCTTGGGGCCTCAGGGGTGGCAGAGGCAGAAGAAAATACCCACGTTAAGTGGACTTGTGCATGTAAGTGGACTCTTGCAGTTCAAACCCATTTTGTTCAAGGGTCACCTGTATATTCATTTCTATTATTTTATTTTTGCATTTCATATTTTTATTAACCAGTTTCACAGAGGCTTCTTTTCAAAGAAATCACAGCACTAGTAGATGCATGGGCACTGCCTCCAGGTGTGGCTTGCAGCTCACCTGGGAGGGTCCTGCTCCTGCTCCTCTTATCACAAGCAGAGGGTTTTTGTCTCAAAACTGGCCATCCAAGAGCCCTTCCCCTCCTGGTTCCCTTGGACCCACTTGGGCCCCTTTTGCTGTGTCTTTTCTTGTGGGTGCTGCCAGGGGCAACCCCTTGTGTGAAGTCTGCACTTTTAGGGTCCACATGTCTGCACAAAAGAGCATCCACATTGCAGGCTCCACAGGGCTATTATGAAACTCAAAACTTAGCATTTATCTGGCTTTCAGAGAGTGGGCTAGAACAATGTGGATTTTAGGTTGATGCCAATAGGTTTCTGACACTATTTTCTTTCAGTAGCTTATCAAAGTCATTCACTCTTCCTTGAGGACTCAGAAACAGCAACATTCTTCTCACCAACTTCAATAGGTGTTTTCTGTATTAGTTGTGTGTGTGTGTGATTTACATTGTAAATGGTACAGTAGGATAGGAATATAGTGGGGACTGTGTAGCTATTAAAGTGGTATATAGACTGAAAGCCACTGGGTTTTAGAGCAGAATTTAAGTCCACCAAAATGCATATCAATTTACTTTTAGAGGTTAATATCTTCCATGTAGGAATCTTCTTTCCACGGTATTCTCCAAAATGCACATTACCTTGCTCACAAGCCCTTGTTGCTGTAGTTGCTGTTATTTTTATAGTATTCGTTCTCATGACCTGCCTCCTCTTGACTGATGTTGGATTAACAGAATTTCTGCATGTCTTTTTTAAAGCAGACTGACTGATTCCAAAGACACTGAATGTTTAAGACTGGTGGGTTCCTCCTTGATAGGTAAGTTGGCTCATCCTTGATCCCAGCATTTGAGGTATATGCTTATCAACTATCTTCAAATTACTACCCCAAAGTGTGTCAGTTCCCAAAACTGTTTATGCCAGTTAACGTTGTTATTTTAATGACATAACAATTAAAAATTGTGTAAATGATACAAGATAAGTTTGAAAAATAAGTTATTTTTAGAGAAACTAAATAGAATGTTCTATGAAAGGCAAGTGATAAAATTACTGTTAAATTAGTTGTGGGTGACTGAGGGTGGAGAAAAAAATTGCAAAAACTAAAAAATCAGTTCTCAGCTGGTTAAAGTATCTTTAATTGTAACTTTTAGCCAGTATTAAGTTTTTGTTCCACTTGAAAGAAACTCAACCTGGAAATTGTATACAATGTATTATGTGAATGGCTTAGGTAAGAAGGATGATGTAGAATTCCAATCAATGGGTTCATACTCAAAGAAAAGGATTTACCTGTATATCAAAAAATTGATGAATGAAATGTGAGTGCCTGTGAATATGTATAAATATTAAATATTTTAATTTAAAACAAGTGAATGTGTTTTTCCATTAACAGACTAAGCAATGGTGCTAATATTATTAGATAAGTGTCCATTTTATTTAGACGTTTTTGAATTTTTTCAATTTTAGGTATTTGTTTGTTTTGTTCATTGATTTATTTGGAAATGTTCCTGGAACATCGTAGGTTCTCAACAAATACTTGTTGAAGGTGTGTGAATGAAATGTGAGGATTGGGTTCTTCAATTTGAAAGAAAAATATGTAAATATGTGTATATTTAAGATTGGCTTTCAGACCAGTGTAAGGGTTGAGAGTTGAGTGTTGATGGAGGTGAAGGAGAGAGGGAGGAAGAGAATTGTGCTTTCTTTAAGGGTCAAAAGACAACAAGTGGTTGGGGGCTGGGAGGTGGGGGCATGGATTTTTCAAACTCTCCCACACCACCATTCTGACACATCCTCATTGGGTATCACCAGCTTTCAACTTCCTTTCTTTTCTTGGCAGAGATCCACTGCGATTTTGTTGAGAACTACTGCCTGAAACTCTCATTTGCATTGTAATTTACCTCTGACAAGTTTAGATTTAGTTCTTTGTCTTTTAGGATTAATATCTCTTTTGGTTTACTCTGAACTTTAACACACGCTTTTTTGCACACTTGATTGATTTTTGGTTAGGAGAACACACAAAGTTAGTCAACAGGCTATTCTGAAAACAATGAGAAAATTACCATCAATTGGCTAATCAGTTCTGTGACTAAATTTGATTTCTTTATTCCTTATTTTCTTTGTTATATTGTGATATGGCTTATATGTGAACTTAAAATAAAAACCCAAAAAACTGAGTACCATTATGAAAAACAAAAACCAAAAAACCCTGAACTCTGCGTACTCACAGCCCAATTTGAGAAACAAAACATTACAGGCACGTTTGAAGCCACCACACTTTACATCTCTTCCATCAACTCATCCCTAGAAGTAGTCTATACCTGAATTTGGGGCTAATCATTGCCTTGCTTTTCTTTATAATTTTACTACATTTGTATGTATTCCTAAGCAACATGTTTAGTTTGCCCGTTTTGGAAATTGAAAACAATGGAGTTGTATTGTATTCTTCTGATATTTAATATTTCATTTAATATTTAGTTGTATTAGATTCTTCCTCATTGATGCTCATAAGTGTAATTTATTGATTTTCCATCCTGTAAAGTGTTCCAGTGTATAAATATGCCAAAATTTACTTATATTATCTACTGTCATTGGACTTTTGAATTACTTACAGTTTTTTGCTACTGTGAACAGTATTATTAATGCTATGAAGTTGGACACATCTCCCAGTGCATAGGTGGAGGAATTTCTCCAGACTACAGTATCATACACAGGGATGGTCATATGGTATGCATATATTAAACTTTACTGAGTAAAGTCAAATCATTTTTCCACCTTGGTTTTAGCAGTTTATACTCCTACCAACTGTGTGTAGATGTTTACATTCAACTTTTCAAAGCAGGCATGTATAGAGTTACCGTTATCCTGAGTTGCTGCTGAATGGCTGCAGTTGGAAGAAAGAAGAAACTTGATGTTCATTTTCTTTAAATCTTACACAGAATGAGGAGAACCAGGAAATATATATGATTCTGTTTATGATAATCTGTGTTAGCTAAATAAGGAAAAATTAAGTAGTAGACCTGAAAAAGAAAGGAAAACATTTTCTTATTCCTTTTAATTAAGTCTTTGAAATTAGTTGCTTAGTGTGAAGGGTAAACTCCAAGAATAAATGCTATACCATGTGTATGATAATACACCTCAGAGTCATTTTGTCCTTATTTTGTAAGAACTGCAATAGGGAAAAGTTAAGGGTTGACTACAGCTTTTCTTGAAAATCTTTTTGTTAATTCTATTATTTTTTTCTTTCATATTATAAGAATATTAAACATTTTCTGATTTAAAACTTTCTTGAAATAACATTCCCTCTTCTGTGAATTGCTTTTAATGTTCTATGCTTTAAGAAATGAAAATATATTCATGTTTTGCATTTTAAAGAATAAACAACTTTTATTTTCTCATTATTCTGAATTATATCACTGAATTATTTTTCAAATATTTGGGACATTGTTACTTATTTGCCACATGTGAAAAAGACACTTTATTCAAAAGAACCTGGATTTATTTGTCCTACTAAATGCTTTTAATGTCAAGTTTCCAATGTATTTTAGGTATACAGCATTTTGATCCTAATTTCAAAAGTAACAAAAATTGGTGATTCCAAGAAATGTAAGAACCTACAAGAAAATGACAAAGAAAATAGATGACAAAGTTGAAATCAATAGAGTATATTCTGTTATAAACATACCTTAATTATAATTTCTGTCACACATAAATGATATTATTTCTATAAATATAAAACCTTTGAAAAAGTATTTAGCAAATAATACTCAAAAGTAATTATTAGCTATGAAGGGATTATTTAACAAATTCAACCATTTTCCCCCAAGCATTTCATGTAAATCTAAAATTCAATACGAAGTTAGTATTTTGGTGCAGAATTTTGAAAATAATGATGGCAACCATGAAGGGATAATTTTAGTATTTATTAATGTATACATAAGCAGCCAATAAATGTTATTTTAGTTTTTAGTTTTGTTCTTTACTAACATTTTTGATGGTATGAAGAAAACATGTTTATGTTTGACAAATATTTGTGAATTTACTGTTTCTTAGCAGGATCCATGCTCAGATTGTGATAATGAATCAAGACATAAGATCCTATTGAACAATTATCTTTTAAAAGGGAAACAACAGATTTACTACTAGTTTTCTTTTACTTGTGCATTCTGTCCTTAGATACAGCATGCACAGCTTGGCTATTTTAAGTAATTGAACAGCTGCTAATTAGTGGTTTTAATAGTCAAGAAAAGGGTGAAGCATGTTGTGCATATAAACTCAACCTAAATGTTTTCTTCTGAATAGGGTTGCATAAGAAAAAGCTTTTAAAAATTGCATTTTCTCCATGATCCAAACTAACATGACTATTCATATCTGAATTTCTGTGTCCTTTCTAATCCATACCTCTCACAATGACTGACAATATACATACTTTAAAATAATTATGTTAAATTGCAGACTTTAAAATAATTAGTAGTAGGTTCACACAAACGAAAATGAGCCATATTATCCACCAGGAAAGCATGCCTAACTTTTTTTAAAAAAAAAATCATTGCATCTCTCTGTATGGGAATTAGAATCCTAATGGTTTTTCATATTAAAAAATACTGCTTAAATTCCTCAAGTAATGTTAATGAAAACAGATGATAATTGAGAAGTTATTTTGCCCAGAATAATCAGAACTCATCTATTCAGAAATAACAATGATTCTGAAGTCTGGAGAACTTAAATGATTGAAAAAAAATTTCAGTTCCAAAATGTGGTTCACATCAGACATAGGATATGGTAGTAAGTACACCAGCTTTAAAATTCTAGATGGCTTAGAAAATTTTATGTACTACAAATAGTTGAGGGACTGTATCAAGTATCTGTTGTCATTTTGTGTCAGTTGCAAATATTTGGGTTTATCTTAAAACAGAAAAAACCTCATGTGAAAGAAACCCTATATACTTAGTTATTTATGATGAGAAAATATTTTATTAACTGTTTTGACAGAATCAAAATTTGCAATGGTAAAAATTTGCAAAATTAAAAAAATGGTTAAAAACAGGAGGTATCATCCAACAATAACAAATATGTTAACATTTTATTTATTTGAAAATCTATGTTGATGTGCAGGTAGGAGTGAGGCAAAATCCCTCAGGTCACAATGAGTTGAGAAGAATCTGCAGAAACAGGACAACTGAACAGCTCTTTTTAAAAAGATCTACTTGTGTCCTTAGATTACTCTTTCTAAGTTTTAATTTTCAAATGTCTTCTGTTTTTAGTGTGTACAGGTGGAGTTTTTTCTACTGCTCAGTGGTAATGACATTAGTTCTATTAAATGTCTTATTTTTTAATATTTAATATTTTCTGACAGAGCCACTTTTGTTCCTTCAATTATTATCCGTTTCACACAGTCCATAATACGGTCTGGCTCTCCCTGCTGTCCCTAACATGGCATTTGCAGCTCTGCAGAGACACTATAAGAAATTGTTCTTCAAGTGTTAAACAGCATGATTTAAAAGAAACTAAACAAAATGCTTACTTCAAAAAAGTCCTTTCAAGAAAATCCCATATTAAATGCTTCCCATATTTAGAGTCCCAGAATTTTTTAAAAGCTATTTTATTTCAGATAATTTAGAAAACTTAAGTTTGTTTTTATTCAGTTTTGCTATGTTTGTGAATTGCAACAAATGTGAGAGTTACGATTTATGCAGATTTGAAAGAAATCTTATACAGAAAAAAAGAAAGAGAAACAGCAGAAAAATAGGCTCGTCATTCCTTTCTCTTTGTTACAATATAATCATGTTCATTCATATAAAGGAAGATTTTGAATACTGTACATTGTTACATTATTTCTGCTGCTGTCCACCAGACGGACGGAAACTCTAATTACAGTGAGTGGTCTCAGCTTTCTAAAATTTTTGCTACAGCGCTCTCAAGTAGCAATTTTTAGTTTCACTGATCTGCCCTTATCCTGCCTACCCTCTGGTGGTGGTATTTAGTAATAATGAAATGGCTACACAGGGAACGGAAGAGAAGGAAAGCACGGGAAATATATCACACCCAAACTGGAAAATGAGTGCCTTGACAACTAAAATTAAATCATACCATAAATATCCAAGGAAAGATTTTAAAAAATCAACAACACCATAGTTGTTGATGATAGTTTGTTTAGAAAATATCTAAAGTGACTTGGAAAGCAGAGGAAGTTATCTATGTTATGTAAACAAAACAGAGTATGACTTTTTATTACCTGAATATTTTAGGCAGGAATAGATTTTGGGGTTTTTTGGCAGTAATTCTCTTACATTCAACCCTGAGGCATAAAATTTAAATATTTAGAGCAATATATTGTCAGCAGAACTAAAGATTTAAGTAAGTTTGAAAGGCTATATGGATTGAGTCTGAGATTAATTACATGACATTAAAAATTATTTAAACAGAGAAAGAACTCATTGAGTCAGGAAAAATACCAGGCATATTAATACATAGCAAATCTAATTATCATTTGTGAGTTGTCAAATCTTACCTTTATGCGCTCTAATTCTTCCTAAAATTAATGTACATTAAAACCTTTTTAAAATGTTTTTTAAAAATTTGACCAATTAAAAAAAGTTAGCCAAGGCTTGTTTTTATAAGGTTTAAAGATGTTCACAGCTTCCATGATAGGCATCACCTTTGTGCCCTGGCAGTTTGTGGCACTCGTGTGTGTGTGTGTGTGTGTGTGTGTGTGTATCGGGGAGTGCTGGAAGAAGATGGGGATTCTCTAGAATAATTACAGAGAAGAAAAGTAACTATTGTCCCAGTAAATTACAAAGATGGCTAGACTTGTAGAGTTCACTTTTAATGGTTTGTTGGCAGATTCATTTGCAATTGCAACATGTTTCCAGGTAATGGGACCCTGAGACAGCTCTAGTCTAATTTCATCGTCAATGCCAAGTTAAGTACCATAGTGCTAGGCATGCCATTTCTAAGAATTTAAAATTGAGTTCTTTGATGTCCACTAGCTTTGGAGTCTGGGCAATTCTGTTAATGTTGCTGGGCCATAGTTTCCTCATTTATAAATTGGTCTTAAATAACAGTGACTCAATCTTATAGGATGGTTGTGAGAATCAAAATGAGGTAACACATAACTATGAAATTCTTAAATACTATACAAATGAAAGATGTTTTACACCAAATACCTGGACCCTGTGTTCCTAGGCATAGTCTTCACTAGTATACCTATATTTTATACCTATGTCTTTATACCTATTTCTTTCCTTTTCATTCCCCTCCTCCTGTGACACTATACAGCTTCCCAGTGATAGTGTTTTTACTAGTATCTACCCTAGGGTTTACAATGCCTTTTGAAAAGAACACTTCAAAGATATTTTTGATTGCTTGCTGTGCTAATTATTGGTTTATTGCCTCTCAACTCCAAATTCACCCTTCAGTACCTGTTCTCAGAGTCCATATGGAACTCTTAAGCCTTTTCTCTCTTCATGAGCATATTGTAAATTGAGCCAGCAGAGGGAGTGGGAAGGACCTTGCAGGAGGAAGGAAGTAACCTTTCCTGGTTCTTGTGTGTGGTTTTCCTGCTGCATAGCCAGTCAGTAGTGTGAGAAGACATGAAGTGCTCCTCTGCCCAACTGTGCAGCTCCTGGAGATACTTGTATCCCTGGCCTGGGCCTGATGACCATCTTCCTACAACTCTCCCGATGTTGACACTGAATGCTGCAGGCTTCTGACCTGCAGAAGCTCCTCTGCACCATTTGCACGCCCTCCCGCTAGCTATGACTCCCTTGCACCCTTGAGGATTATTATTTCTCAGCTACTGTGGACTACCTCTGACCCAGTGATACAGAAAACTTCTCTGCCATCCAGTGGGCTACAATAATATCTGCTCCAGTTAGGTCTGAACCTCAGCCTTGAGAAGTTTGTTCTTCCTGGTTGTGCTCCTCAACTTTAGGGTATACTTTAATATTCTCTTTACATCTTTATAGCAACTCTCCTATCGTAACTCAATTCTTTATTTTAAACATCCCCTGTTTAAATTACTGTGTGATTTTTATCTCCTGATTGAAACCAGACTCATACATTGGCTGAGTATTACATTATTGCTGGGCTTGGTTGTTTGCACCTGTAGTTCCACCAACTCCGGATGCTGAAGTGGGAGGATCCCTTGAGCCCTGGAGTTTGAGGCTACATCGAGCTATAATCATACTACTGCGCTCCAGAGGGGGCTCCAGCCTGGGAGACAGGGCAAGATTCCATCTCTTAAAAAACAAACGTATCACGTTATCATATAAAAAAACCATGATAGTAACAATAGTACCCTAAATTATAATTCCTATTTATATTATTTTTATTTTAACATATTCACTAACTTAAGTCATCATGTTTCCTTGTGTTTACCATCATTGGAAAAAGAATTCATATAATATCAGTAGGCACCAGTTATGTAAATGTATTAGTACTGTGGATTTGTTTCCAATTTTATTTAAATTTCTATTTTGCTTATAACCTAATTTCTATAAGACCAAGATTTATAAAGCAATCAATAAACCATAATTATAAATGTTACCATCTCAGTATTGAACTCTTAAATATTGGGAAATAGATTAAAAAGTATAATTTGAGTGATAAGATATTTTCTTGTATAGTGCTACATAATTAGGAAGTTTTTTTCTGTACTCCAAATAGGAATTATTTACAATTTCTACTGCCTCTGGGTTAAGGTGGCATTGGATTCTATTGTACTAATTAAACTGTTTTACTTTGACCAAAACATAGCAACTCCTTCACAGGTAAAGCATATAATGAACCATTGTGGAGGTAATAGGAAAATAGTATATGTCTTCGTATTTAAGATGCCATCAATCGTAAGAAAGGGAATTTAATTATTTAATGTATGAAGAAAGAAAAAATGCTGAAACTAATTGTAAGACATCATAAAATGTAAAAGACCTCCTGATTTCAGAGATGTTAAAATGTGCAAAAAAATATGCCTCTTATAATTGACAGAATATGGTAGAAATCTAGGACATTCTTAGCATGACTAACCATGGTATTATAATTGCTGTTTTGCCAGAATTATCAATATTTCATCTGAAAGAAAAGCTATTTTGGAGGAATTTACCAAAATATATGCCATACAGTCATTGCAGATATTCTACAAAAGCTTCTTAAATCTTCAAGTACAGTGGTTTTCAAATTGTTTTAACCACAACCCACAAGTAATCATTTTTACGTATTGACTCAATATACATTTATATATAACAGAGATAAAACTTTCACAAAACAATATTTAGCATTACTATGCATGAATGACCCTGACATTTTCTTTTCTTCTCTATTCTATTGTTTCATTCATCTAAACCGTAAGGCACAGAACATTCATTTTATTTCTCTTATACATCCCCATTCTCACCTTATTTTTTGGTAGTTGTACTGCATTTATATTGTAAAAGCATTACACATTATGTTATCTCCTTTGTAACCATCAATTAGTCATAGTTGGGTAAATATATATTTAATGTCACCATTAGTTTCTCCTTTTTTTTTTTTTTTAACTTTAGTGTCTCTCCATTCTTTTTGGGTATCTGAAGTTTGTTCTCTAGATCTGCAGTCCCCAACCCCTTATTAGGAACCGGGCTGCACAGGGAAGCTTCATTTATATTTACAACTGCTCCCTGTCGCTCACATCACTGCATAAGGTCTGCCTCCTGTCAGACCAGTGGGTGCATTAGATTTTCATAGGAACAGGAAAATTGTGCCTGCAAGGGATCTAGGTTGCACACTCCTTATGAGAATCTAATGCCTGATGATCTGAGGTGGAGCTGAGGCAGTGACTCTAGCACTGGGGAGCGCTGCAAATACAGATTATCATTAGCAGAGAGGTTTGACTGCACAATAAATGTGCTTGAATCATCCAGAATCCAGCCCCCCCCCCACCCCCGACAATCCATAGAAAAATTGTCTTCCATGAAACCAGTCCCTGGTGCCAAAAATGTTGGGGACCGCTGCTCTAGATCATTACTCAGGAAGAGCCCATGGAAACAATTTTCTGTGAGTTCCTAAGTATCCATGGTAATTTATCTGTTACCTTTATACTCGAAAATCAGTTTGGCTAGAAGTAAAATCTATGATTCTGTTTTTTGCCTTGAGGATTTAAAATATGTTACTGTATGTCTTTTGGCATAAAATATTGCTGTGCAAAAATCCGAGAGCAATCTAATTTTCTTTCCTCTATAAACTACATGGTCTTTTATTTATTTTTAATTTATTTTTATTTTTTGCCTGGAAGGTTGAAAGTCTTTCTGTTTTTGTTCTTTCAAGTCCAGTAGTTTTACTAGCATGTCTGGGGTAGTCTCTTCTGGATCAATTTCCCCAAGTATGTTGTATAACCTTTTAATATTAATTTAAAGATATCTTTTATTTCAGGAAAGTTTTATTAAGTTAACAAAAATAACAATTTGTTAAATTGTTCAGAAAAGTTTTCTTAGATTATAGTTTTTATCATTTGTTTTGTTGAATTAATGTATTATTATATTTATTTTGGAAATTTATTGCTTATCTTCTGTTCCATCACTGTTTTTCAAATTCATTTTATCCTTTTCTATCTTTTTAACTCTTAAAAGCTTTCTTCCTTCCCTTATTCTGTTTTTCTCAAAGCATTTTCTGTTGTGTTTATTTTCTTTTGTATTCTATCTAGATGAATATTTACCGAGAGAATTTTTATATTATATTTCTTTCCTGAGTTCTTCCTTAAAATCATTCTTTTTTTCTCTTTATATATCTCCATTTCCCCCAAACATCTCATTTGTAAGTTTGTATAATTATGATTTATGTTGTCCTTTCATAACTTTCATCATTGTCTTTTTTATCTTGCATTGAAATATTTTATATATATATATATATATATATATATATATATATTTTGAGACAAAGTCTCCTTCTATCACCGTGGGTACAGCTGGGACTACAGGTGCACACCACCACGCCTGGCTAATTTTTCTGTTTTTTGTAGAGATGGGCTGAGGCTGGTTTTCAACTCCTAGCCTCAAGCAATCCTGCCACCTCGGCTTCCCACAGTGCTGGGATTACAGGCGTGAGGCACTGGGCCCAGCCTGGTATTTGTATTTTTTATCTCTTTCGGGGATATGTCTTTCTGACAGGTTTTCATGGACTGTAGGATGGTAATTTTGTTCTTTATTCTTTTTTTCTTGTAATAACTTTGCATTGGATTTGACCACGGTGTTTTTATGGGGGTGTGTGTGTGTGCGTGCGCTTTCAAGGAGGGAGGGTGAAGCAAGGTAGGTTTTTAGTTTCTTGGCTCTAGAGCGCCCTCTTTGGTTTAGACGATGGTAAAGATTGTACCTCATGTTTTTTTGACATATGTCTCCTTTGTTCCTCCCCCCAGCTTTTGTCTGAAACTTCTCTTTCCGTTGTCGTTCCCATTTCTCTCCCTGTTCAATTTGGATTATACTCCCATTGAATTCTACTCCCAGCAGGCTTTCCTCAGCGGGGGGCTTTGTCTTTGAAGTTAGTCTGGTATATTAGTTTAATACTAGGCTTCAGACTGCTGGGGCACCGTTAGTCTACATTGTATTTTAACACTCTACCTTTATTCATGAATTGGATCCTGCAGAAACCCTGTGTGGTTTTGGCTTCTGTTCTCAGATTGGCCTTCTGCAATGTCCAGTGAGCACCCTGTGGCAATTTTGATGTTTCCTATTCGTAGGGCCATCGAGCCGGTTCCCTTCCCTCCACTTCCTGCCACTCAGATGCTGGGTCTCTTAGCTCTTTGTGGTTTGTCCCCATGTGCTCACATTTGGGGTTTGTGAAGTTTTATTGTAGATGTTGTCCAAAGGTTTTTGGTTTTGCTATTCTTGTTTGTCTGTTTTTATGGACAAATCAAAGGAGATTCCAAAACTACATCACTACTACCAGAACCTCACAAGAATCCTTTTGTTTTGTAAACTGTCCATTCCAGCCCATCAAAGTAATTTCATCAATTTCTGATAGGTTGGGACGTGCAGTTTGAAAAGCAAGTCTCCACAGTTTACGGCTGTGCATCATGGAACCTACAGAAATACTGGAACAGTGTGAAAAACACTGTGTTCTGTGCATTTTTCTTTGGATGTTCTATTCATTTTTCTTCACCAATTCTCATAAGTATCTGATGCAAAAAAAAAAAAAACTGCTCTGAAATGTATCCATGTATTAAACAAGATCAACAAAAATTTATACATGGACTATACTTTTTATAAACCCATTAATTTCTTTTATGGAGCATGTTTTGTTTTTATTGTATAACCATTGCTTTACATTGAGATATGTTAAAAGAAGCAGCTATATGTACTGTTTTAAAATGCATGTTTATTATATTGCTATGTCCACTTAAGTATTTGTAGGAAAAATTTCTGTCATGGTTCAGTATCAGGAAATGTCAAATATCCTGCATTATTATTTGAAAAATAGAGACAAATAACCTGTGAGTATATTTGGTGTGCAGAAAGTTACATGGCTAATGCTTAAACCCTTGAAATTTGATTAAATTTGATTAAAGCCATAGTTATTTTAATATTGTATTAATGTGGATAGTCCTGTAAATTTGCCTTAGGTAGTATAATTCAACACCATTCATTCATTTATTCTTTTTCTTATCCACTTGTGAGACTCTTCTGCCTGATGCTAACATTAAGAACCTTGAAATAAAGTATTAGAATGTGAATAGATAATATAGTAGTTTCTTGACTTGATGAAATGGCTTTATGTTTTCAGTTACAAAAAATCTAGGCTCTCCATCATGTCAAACAATTGGGTATACTTTTGCTTTTGTTAGTTGCATTATTTCCCAGAAATAGGAATATTTCTTAAGCATATTTAAACATTTTAAACATTTCTTAACATTCTTTACAGAGCAATGTTTCTATCTTACTGTCTTTAAGACAATGAGATTTCAAAATGGTTGGTACTGTTATTTTATTTTGAATAGAAACACCCTGTTGATTTAAGCTGATTTAACTTGATCCAGTGGAAGTATTATCCCAATAAATATTTGTGTGTATTTTTCAGAATATCATTACAACATTTTTTTCTGATTACATCTTTTAAAAAACAAATACTTCAACTTCAAAGAAAAAATATTTCATTAGGAATTTGATAACTAAAGTAAAAAGATCCTGAGATGTTTTAAATTTTATAATGTATGATCTTAAATCAAATAGTATACAATTTTCAGAAAGCAAGCATGAGTGAGTGGTGAGGCTAATTTTAGAAGTACAATGTTGTGAACATACAATTTTCCAGATCTACCTGAGTCTTCTGAATGCCTGCCTAAGTGTATTACTATTCTATGGGCAGCAATGATCCAGACACTTATTTAGGGAACGAGTTCCAGATGCTGGGGCAGGAATCAGTAAGGGCTTAGAAGGGCTTCAGTTCCAGAGGGCATTGAGTAGGAGGAGCACCGGAAGGCAGAGAAACAGAGGCAACGTCCTATCAGACCTAGGGCACTGTGTTAGTGTTGGGCTGGCACACACAAATACGAGTCTCAGAAAGTGTGGCCAGGGCCAATTACATACCCACTATTACAGGTAACTGCTAATCCTCAGAACTTTGGGCTGGGGTGTAATCTGGAGGCAGGCATCAAATAAGCTCAATTATGGGAAAAAAGATATATGAGTTAGGAAATATGTGAATTGGATAATTAGAAGAGTTGAAGTCGTGTACCATTGCTACATTTCTATAAAATGAATTATTAGAAAAATTAGAAAAACGAAATTATTACAGAAAACACAGGTAGCACTAAAATGATCATGATCTAGGAGTACAGATGAGAGGGGCAGTTCTGTTTTCCTTTCTTCCCTTCAAAAACTTGCCTATTTCTCAGTTAAGTGGCCTTTGCTCGACTCCTTAACGTTGGCTCTGGGAGTTGGTCTAATGACATGTTTTGTTTAATTCCTGGGAAAAGAATGAAAGGTCTTTCTTCATGAAAATCCGAACCATCCAACTTTAGGACTGTCCTTAGTAGTCTCCCTGTGGGAGAGCCTGGGCTGGGGGACTTGGCTGATTTCAGGGCTCTGGAACTCTAATAAATCTCAAATATGGGAGTAAGTATAGTATAAGATTATTCACAAGAGTCAAGTGAATCTATTGTAAAATAAATTAATTGTGAGAGCAAATCTAAATAATTTAGTGAAATCTCATAAAAGAAAAAAATTGACAGTTCTTCAATTAACAAAATCTGTTAGCAACACCCAAAAGGGACAGAACAAGTCCTTTGACAGTAGCATTTTGTCTCTCTGAAGACAATGCTTTATGACACTAAAAATGTACTTGCTGACTATTGAAACTCACTCAGAAGAATAGGTCTACATTTTTATTCATGGAAGTGCAGTTACTTTCTCCTGGCGAGTTGTCTTTGAGTATAAAGGGGGGATCCTAGGATGTACGTATTTATAGGAAATAACAGGCTGAATGGGTTAATCCTCTTCCTTACAAAAGACTTGATTAGTAAGAATTTTCTCAAAAATGACCTCACAGGTCTCCTGCAATTCAAATGAAACTATAAAACATACAAAGTGTTTCCTTTTTCTCAGGAAACTATAATTTAGAATTAGACTACAGAGAAGGACACAGACATAAAACCACGTTCTACCTTTATTTTGTAAGCAGAGTAGAGCCATGGCTTCACTGCTGTCTTTCCTGCTGCAACTCAATTTTACATTAAAACTATGAGAAAAATAATTATACTGCTTAATTTTTCTTAATGCACTTTTAAAAAACCTGGCATTAAATTCAATTTTTTTTGTTTATTGTCTTTATAATTGCACTAGAGTGTTAGTACTATGAAGACAGGGATTTTGTCTCTTCTGTTCATTACTGTATCTCATGTCTGAAATAATGTATGACATACAGTAGGTGTTGAATAAAATAATCAATGGTGAGTCTCTACAAAAATATAAAATAATTAGCTGGGCATGGTGGCAACCACCTGTAGTTCTAGCTACTAGGGAGGCTGAGCCATGGGATCGGTTGAGTCCAGGAGTTTGAAGTTGCAGTGAGCTATGATAATGCCACCGCACTCTAGTCTAGGCAACAGAGTTAGACCCTGTCTCTAAAAAAAATAAATAAAAATAAATACAAAGAATTGATTTAAAAAAATACCAGAGTTTGATGAAGAGCATGACCTAGGAGTAAACCTTGATCATAGAAATATAAGTTGTAAATTTCCTGCATATCTGCAGCCTACATTATTGATAGAGAAAATTTCGATTGAAAGTTTAAATCTTTTTTTTTTTTTTGAGACTCATTCTGTTGCCCGGGCTAGAGTGCTATGGCGTCAACCCAGCTCACAGCAACCTCAAACTCCTGGGCTCAAGCGATCCTTCTGCCTCAGCCTCCCGAGTAGCTGGCACTACAGGCATGTGCCACCATGCCCGACTAATTTTTTTTCTATATATATTTTTTTAGCTGTCCAGATAACTTCTTTCTATTTTTTTAGTAGAGACAGGGTCTCGATCTTGCTCAGGGTGGTCTCGAACTCCTGACCTCGAGCTATCGTCCTGCCTCGGCCTCCCAGAGTGCTAGGATTACAGGTGTGAGCCACCACACCCGGCCACAAGTTTAAATCTTGATTCCTTTACTTACTGCCTTTTTAGACATTCCTTGCCTCAGTATTTTCTGCTATAACCATGGAGATAGTAATGTCTGTTTCTATATCATTTTGAGAATAAATTTCAAAGATTTATTAAAATAAGACTGTGTGCATACACTGTTGTGCACATGATAGATGATAAAATATGGTAGTTATGATTATACCATTATTATTATTAATGCCATTGTTATCAGCTAGTCTATCCAACTACATACACTATGCATGGATTCTCTGTACATGTCTATCCTTCCTAAATAATCAACTAGCTTTTTTAAAAATGCCTCCAGTATCCCATGTTGTGGCTTATTCTATGGTTGAAATCTTATCTTCTTTGTTTCTATTTTACCAAAGTTCTGAAGAGAGAAGAAAAAATTATTTCTTATTATTTCCTTAAAACAATAGTGCTGATTGTCAGAATGTTTTTCGTTATAATGGTCTGCTATTTACTTTGCTTTAATTCCTGCTCATTTGTCTTGGTTCTGCTATCTTGGCTCCTGCATCCATTCTTTTTTTAAACAATAATTGGGGAAGATAACATGCTGCCTAAACCCCAAAATTCAGAGTCAATGTATACACTGTCTTCTAATGTCTAAGAAAGAGATATTTGTGATTCTAATTCTGAAATAGCATTTCTAGCAGGGCCATAGTAATTCCACTAAGAAGAGCGGAAAGTCTTCACAATGTCAGGTTATGTTATTAGCTAACAATTTTTTTAAGAAACTCTCTATGTTTTTAACTAGACTTTTAAAAATTTTAAATTTCTTTTGATGTACCCTAATCTCAAGTTCTTTATTATATACATTCTACAGGTGGTTGCGGGTTTGATGAGGCCTGTGCTTTACATGGATTCATCAGAGTCCGTTGGATATTTGAGTAAACCAAAAGCTTCACCAGTCAAAGTGATGGAAACCCATGAAATAAAACGCTAAGCTGAAGTAACTTCTAATTTACCTACAAATCTTTCTTTAGTCCTCCTAGCCCCTCCCTTAAAATAGTATTGTGGTCTTCCTCTTTTGGCTGAGACATATACCTATACACTGAAAACTCACAGTAATGCTATCTACATGTTCCTTGCTGGATTGTGGTTTTTTCAATGAGCTAACAGTTTTTTTTCCTTGAGTTTTGCAGTGTATTAAGCCCTGGGGACATGCTGGTCTGTGCACTCAGGGAGTCTCTACTCTGATAGGGAAGACAGTCACCAGTCAGTAATTGTGAATGTGATGAGTATTACCATGGAGCAAGTTGGGGGAACCATAAAAGTGAGGATCAGAAAGAGTGTCTCTGAGAAAGTAAAACAACTTGTAATGAAGCCTCACTACTAAATATCTCACCTTGGAGAGGATATGGCAAATTCTTATATTTGATGTCATGCCTTGATGAAACATATTAAAGTGAGACTCATGTAGATGATGTGTAGATATGCAGATGTGGACTGTCAATTCTTTTGAGGTGTTGGACGCTTAGAGGAAATTGAAGCATCATCTATGAAATAATTTTTTCCTCATCAAAACAGTTATACCAGTTTCCTATTCTATCAAAAGATAAAGAAAATCTTCAAATATCTGATGATCTCTATGTACCACTAAAGAGTGACATCATGGTGTAAGTATAAATATCTTTTAAAAACTTTTTTTAGGGGATCAGAAAAGCTCCATGATATTTTTGCTATCTGTATGAAATCTCAATATATGGTAAAATAGAATTAGGCATTGCTTACACACATTATCCAGATCTCATTTAGTCAAAGAGCGAATTCATCTGTTTGATGGAGAGCACACCCAATACTCAGATACTGGTGTTTAATATCATTCCACACCAAAAGGAACCAGGGCTCCTTGGAGAAATGGCTGATCTCTAGGAGGAGACAGGATAAGTTTAAGAAGAGCCTTGAATAAAAATCTTGTTGTGCCAGAAGGTAAGGAAGAACTAAAAACAAACAAACAAACAAAACCCAAGAAGAAATACAGTCTACCTTCTGTACTTCTTCTACCATACAGATGGGTTCCTTATACACAGATTTAACTAACTGGGGATTTAAAATATTTTTTTTAAAAAAGTATGGCTGCATCTGTATTGAACAAGTACAGACTTTTTTCCTTGCTATTTTCATAGATAATATAGTATAACAACTGTTTACATGATATTTATATATATTAGGTATTATAAGTAATCTAGAGATGATTTGAAGACTACAGGAGAATATGCATAGGTTATATGTAAATACTATGACTTTTGTAGCATCAGAGATTTTGGATTTTGGTACCTGCAGGGGTCCTGGTACCAATCCTCCATGGAAGCTGAGGGATGACAATTGTATGTATGTTACAAGTGCACAGGATCCAGATTGAGAAGGCTTCTACTGGCCAAATCTGGAAAATTTGAGCACCAAAATAATAAAGTCCAGTAATGAATTATAAAACAGTGAAAAAATGATGGAATACCTGAGTGTACCCTGATAATCAGTTGATAGATGTATGGATGAATACATTTAAAAAGGAATGAACCCTGGAGAAGGGAGGCTCTTGATCACAGTAGAATGCTGAGGGTGGACTTGTAAATGTGGAGGGAATGCTGGAGTTGGAAAATCAGCCTTTTGCAACCATCATAGTAAAGGTCTGATGTGGAAAGAATGATCAATGAATACCAGATCTAAAGGGTCAGAGTATTTGCATGGTCTTGAAGAGTCTCTTCATAGACTGTTTCTTAGTTACATGGGGAAAACATAATAATTGCACAGTGGAGAAGTCAGACAACACCTCGCCTAGAAACCAAAATTAATTTCATTAATGAGGGGCAGATGAACATTATATGCAACTGAGAGGACGTAACATCACCAGTGCAGCATTCTAACCGGGGATACATAACCTGAACCTAATCATGAGAGAATACTGGGCAAATGTAAAGTGAGAAATATTCTATTTGAATAAAGGAGGACTCTATTATTCAAAAGTGTCAATGTCATAAAAGGCAAAGGAAGGCTAAGGAACTATTCCAGATTAAAGAAGGCTAATGAGGCTTAATAACTAAGTGCAATACCAAAATCTAGACTGGATCCTGTTGTAATGAAGAAAAGTGCCATAAAGGACAATATTGGGGCAATTGATAAAATGGGAAGAATGGTAGTTGACCAAATTAAAGTAACTTATCTATGTTAAATGCTAAAGTTACTAATTGGACAGTGGTGAAGTAAGACAATAGCCATATTCGTATGAAATACTGAGGTACTTATAGGAAAGGGTCATAAAGTACATTACTTACCCTCAAATGTTTCAGAAAACACACTACACACACATAATCCAGTTATAAAGCAAATGGTATAAAATATTAACAATAGGTGAAGGCATATATGGAATTTTTTGTACTCTTCTCATTTTTACAACATTTTTGTAAATTTGAAATTGTTTTCAAATAAGAAACTTATTTGTATTTTAAAGCTATTCTAAAAATTTAGCTCTGACAAAATTATTTTGATGAAATAAAAGTTTTGACAAAATGAAGATTCCTATACTAAATAATTCAAAAGTTGAAAAACTCTGCATGTAGCATCCATCCTACTTATGAAGGCTATTTTATTGCTTTAAAAATATTATTTTTAGAGTTCTGAAAATATAAGATACACTTGAAGTAACTTTCATTGTGTCATTTGTCCTATATATTATCTGAGAAGTACTTATTAAAGGATAGCTAGATCAATGATATATAATATTTTAAGGACATTTGTAAAAGATATTTACTTAATTATTATTTCTCCTGGAGATCTAGTAATAAGATGATATTTTTAAAGAATTTTTAAAAATAAATAAAAACTTCAATTTTTAAACTTTATTTACATATATTTCAGTCTTTCACTATTTGTTCCACTTTTTATAGTTATTTACTATTGCTTCTGATGAATGTAGCTACTATAACAGCTCTTATCTTAACCAAACATTGGACTGATTGTTGCAAAGATAGTGAAACATAACCCTTTTCTCCCTAAACATAAGATCCCTTATCAGTTGTAACAAATATGTCTTCTGTTCATTGATATCCAGTTAATAAGTAAATGTTTCTGTTCCATAATTTACATAAAAGGTTTCAGACTTTGCTAAATGACACCCTGTGCTGACCCAAAGATAAAAGCGTTGATGTGATTCCTGTTTGCAGAATCTGAAAAATTATTTCCACTTAATTTTCAACAAGACATATAAAATACTGTCAGTGGTTTAGTTTTAAAAAGATATATCAACAGTGGATAAACCCTTTAAATTCTTAGTTACCCTACATCCCACAACATTAATATTTTAGGAGGCAGCCATCTGACAACACAATTTGTAGGCAAAATAACAGATTCATAATGTTGTATTATTTATGTACAGTTGTCATCACTCTGAACTCTGTTAATAAAGGCAAATAGCATGCATTTGTAATAACTAAAATATATTTTATTTATGAAATTGTATTATGAAAAGACTCTTTACATACACACAGTGAACTTGGTACAAAATGTTAACTAATTGAATTTAGATTATCATTACAGACATTAGTAATGGTTCAACTTATCTAATAACTAATTCCTTAAAAAAATACTGCAAAATGAATTTGCCTTCTCTAACTAAAATTTGAAGCTATTTCTATATAATCCAAATAGTCAGATAATATAATAAATAACTCAAATATATAAATTATTATCCACTTGATTCTAAGCAACTAGATTCAGTATTTATAAATATCTAGAAATTTTAACTTTCATTCTGAACTTTAACTCTTGCATGGGGACATTATTCATAGTACAAATTAAAGGAAAGGATGATAAATATTATGGGTTGATAATAAGAAAACCTAACTAAATAATCCCCCGTTAAATTAACTAAAATTTAAAGTTGATTTTCAGAAGAGTTATGGTGGAATATTGTATTGTACCATCTTCTTTCCTTTTATTTTTAGTTGACACATAATAATTGTACATATTCATGGGACAAAGAGTGATATTTTGATAAATGTATACAATGTGTAATAATAAAATGGGGTAATTAGCATATCCATCACCTCGAACATTTATTATTTATGTTGTGAACATTCAAAATCCTCTCTGCAAGCTTTTTGAAAATATACACTAAACTATTGTTAACCATATTTATCCCACAGTGCTGTGGAACCGTAAAACTTATTCCTCCCATCTAGCTATAACTTTGTATCTGTTAACTAACTTTTCCTTATCCTCTTCTCCCTCCCTCTCTTCCCAGCCTCTAATAACCACAGTTCTACTCTCTGCTACTATGAGCTCAATTTTATTTTAGCTCCCACATAAGAGTGAGAACATGCAGTATTTATCTTTCTGTGCCTGACTTATCTCACTTATCATATCATAATGTCCTCCAGGCTCATTCATGTACCATGAATGACAGGATTTCATTCTTTTTTTTATTGCTGAATAGTGTTCCATTGTGTATAGACTCCACAATAAATTCCATCTTGGCAATCTTTTTTCTGCCATTTTCTATTTGAAGATAATTTTTATAAGACAAGATAGGCACAGCACTGGCTGAGTGATCCTGCTGTTTCTAGAGCATCAATTCTTAATAGTCGAATCATCTCACCTGTTGGCTTATTCCTTCCTTGTTTTTTTCTTTTCTTTTTTTTCTTATTTCAGAATATAACAGGGGTACAAATGTTTTGGTTACATAGATTGCTTTTGTACTATTTGAGTCCAAGTTATAAGTGTGCCCATCACCCAGATAGTGTACATTGTACCAGTTAGGTATGATTTCACTCATCCCTTCCTTCCCCTCCCACCTGCTGGATTCCCACTGAGTTTTACTTCCATCTGTGCACATGAGTGCTGATTGGTTAATTCCAATTCAATACTGAGTACATGCAGTGTTTATTTTTCCATTCTTGTGATACTTCACTTAGGAGAATGGTCTCCAGTTCAGTCTAGCTTGTTGCAAAAGATATTAATTATTAATTCATTTTTTGGTGAGTACTACTCAGCCGTAGTAGAATGGTATACACATTTTATTATTCCACTCATGAATTGATGGGCACTTGGGTTGGTTCCATTTCTTTGCAATTGTGAATTATGCTATAATAAACATTCAAGTGTAAGTGTCTTTTTGCTAAAATGACTTTTTTTTTCCCTTTGGGTAATATCCAGTAGTGGGATTGCTGGATCAAATGGTAGGTCTACTTTTAGTTCTTTTAGGAATCTCCATACTATTTTGCATAGAGGTTGTACTAGTTTGCAGTACCCCCAACAGTGTATAAGTGTTCCTTTTTCTCCACATCCACCCCAGCATCTATCGTTTTGGAACTTTTTGATGAAAGCCATTCTCACTGTGGTTAGGTGATATCTCATTGTGGTATTGATTTGCATTTCCCTGATGATTAGTTAATTTGAGCATTTTTTCATATGTTTATTAGCCATTAGTCTATCTTCTTTTGAAAAACTTCCTTTCATGTCTTTTGCCCACTTAATTTTTTCTTGTTGATTTGCTTGAGTTCTTTGCAGATTCTGGTTATTAGCCCTTTATTAGATGTATAACATGCAAGTGTTTTATCCTATTCTGTTGGTTGTCTATTGGCACTGTTAATTGTTTCCTTGGCTGTGCAGAAGCTTTTAAATTTAATCAAGTCCCATTAATTAATTTTTGTCGTTGCTGTGATTATTGCTGTGTAGTTGCCTTTGGAGTCTTCTTCATAAATTCTTTGCCTAGGCCAATATCTAGAAGAGTTTTCCAACATTTTCTTCTAGAATTCTTATGGTTTTATGTCTCAGGTTTATGTCTGTTATCCATCTTGAATTAATTTTTGTGAGTGGAGAGAGATTTGGATCCTATTTCAATCTTCTACATGTGGCTATCCAATTTTTCCAGCACCATTTATTGAATAGGGATTATTTTCATCAGTGTATATTGTTGTCTTCTTTGTCAAAGATCAGATGGCAATATGTGGATGGTTTTGTATCTGGGTTCTCTGTTCTATTTCATTGGTCTATGGCTCTATTTTTGTTCCAGTACCATGCTGTTTTTGATAACTATAGACTTGTAGTATAGCTTAAAGTAATGCCTCCAGATTTGTTTCTTTTGCTTAAGGTTGTGTTGGCTATTTGGGCTTTCTGGTTCCAAACGAAGCATAGAATTATTTTTTCTAGATCTGTGAAAAATGACATTCGTATTTTGATGGGGATTGCATTGAATCTGTAAATCACTTTGGGTAGTACCAACATTTTAACTATGTTGAGTCTGCTGATCCATGAGCATGATATGTTTTTCTAGTTGTTTACATCATTTGCAATTTCTTTCCTCAGTGATTCATTGTTCTCTTTGTAGAGATCTTTCGCCTCTTTGGTTAAGTATATTCCTAAGTATTTTATTTTCTTTGTAGCTATTGTGAATGGTACAGAGTCTTTGATTTGATTCTCAGCTTGACTGTTGTTGGTGTACATGAATGCACATTGATTTTGTAACCTGAGACTTTGGCAAATTTATCTATCTTGGCAGAATTTTTGGAGTTTTCTACATAAAAGATCATCTCATCAGCAAACAGTGATAATTTGACCTCCCTATTTTCCTCCTATTTGATACCCTTAATTTCCTTCTCTTGCCTGATTTCTCTGGCTGATTTCTCTGATTTCCAGCACTATGTTAAATAAAAGTGGTGACAGTGGGCATCCTTGTCTCTTGTTCCAGTTCTAAGTGGGAATGCTTTCAACTTTTCCTCATTAAGTATAATGTTAGCTGCGGGTTTGTCGTATATTGCTTTTGTAATTTTGAGATATGTTCCATCCATGCCTATTTTGTTAAGAGTTTTTTTTAGCATAAAAGGTTGCTGAATTTTGTCAAATGCTTGTTCTGCATCTATTGAGATGATCATATGATCTTTGTTTTTGCTTCCATTTATGTGGTGTATCATATTTATGAATTTACTTATGTTGAACCATCCTTGCATCCCCATGATGAAGCCCACTTGGTTGTGGTGGATTATTTTTTGATGTGCTGCTGAATTTGGTTTGTTAGAATTTTACTGAGAATTTTTGCATCTATATTCATAAGGGATATTGATATATAGTTTTCTTTTTTTTGTTGTGTCCTTTCCTGGCTTTGGTATCAAGGTGATATGGGCTTCATAGAACAATTTGGGGAGGATTCCTTCCTTCTCAATGTTGTGAAATAGTATCTGCAGTGTGGGTACCAATTCTTCTTTATAGGTCTGATAAAATTCAGCTGTGAAACTATCTAATCCAGGACTTTTTTTTGTTGGAAGATTTTTTTATTGCTGCTTCAATCTCATTAGCTGTTATTGGTCTGTTTAGGAGTTCTAAGTTTTCCTGTTTGAGCTGTGGGATGTTGTATGTTTCCAGGAATTTGTCCATTTCCTCAAAATTTTTGAGTTTATATGCATAGAGATTTTTATAGTATTCAGAAATGATATTTTGTATTTCTGTGGTATCAGTTGTAATATTAATATATCCTTTTTCCTTTCTGAGTGAGCTTATTTGTGTCCTTTCTTTTCTATTTCTGGTTAATATAGTGAGAGGTCTATCAATTTTGTTTATCTTTTCAAAGAACCAACTTTTTGTTTCATTAACCTGCTATATTTTTTTTTTTTATTTTTGAATGCATTTAGATCTGCTCTGACCTTAGTTATTTCTTTTCTTCTAGTAGAGTTGGGTTTGCTTTGCTCTTTATTTTCTCATTCCTTGAAATGTGTCATTAGATTGTCAATTTGTGATCTTTCTGTCTTTTTGAACTAGGTATTTTAAGGCTATGGATTTTCCCCTTAGAACTACTTTTGCTGAATCCCAGAGATTTTGATAACTTGTGTCCCCTTTGTCATTAAGTTTGAGGAATCTTTTGATGTGTATCTTGATTTCCCTCCTTGATCCAATAATCGTTCAGCAGTAGGTTGTTTAATTTCCATGACTTTGTGTAGAATTGAGTGTTTCTGTTGAAATTGATTTCTATTTTACTCCACTGTGGTCTGAGAAGATACATGTTATAATTTCTATATTTTTTAATTTTTTGAGATATGTTTTGTGTCCTAAGATGTAATTGGTCTTAGATAATATTCCATGTGCTGATGAGAAAAATATATATTCAGTGGTTTTGGGGTAGAATGTTCTGTAATGTCTGTTATGCCTGTTTTCTCTAGAGTCTCATTTAAGTATAGTGTTTCTTTGTTTATTTTCTGCTTGGAGGATCTGTCCAGTTCTGACAGTGAAGTGTTGAAGTCTCTGGCTATTATGATGCTGCTGTTTATCACTTTGTTTAGAACTAGTAGTAGGGTTTGCTTTATAAATCTGGGTGTACCTGTGTTAGGTTCATATATATATGGGATGTTAAGTTTTCTTGTTGAATTGCTCCCTTTGCCATTATACAATGACCATCTTTGTCGGTCTTTACTTTTGTTGATTTGAAGCCTATGTTACTCAATATGAGAATGGCTATACCAGCTTTCCTTTGATTTCCATTTGCATGGAATATTTTTTTCCAACCCTTCACCTTGAGTCTGTATGAGTCCTTGTGGGTTAGGAATCTTTCCTGGAGACAGCAGATACTTGGCTCGTATTTTTTCTATCCATGCTGCCAGCCTATGTCTCTTGAGTGGAGAATTCAAGCCATTCATGTTTATTGAAAGAATTGATAAGTGGGATGCATTTGTGTTTATCCTGTTGGATAGAATCTTATTGCATTGTTTTACCTCTTGCACCATTATTTTATATGGGCTCTGAGCTTTAGCTTTTGGGTGATTTTACACTGTGATGTATAATGCAGATCTGAGTACTTTCCACAGGGTTGATCGGATCTTGACAAATTCTCTCACAGTTTGCTTGTCTGAAAATGTCTTTATTTCTTCCTCGTATAAGAAACTTAGTTTTGCAGGATACAAAATTCTAAGCTGGCCATTATTCTGTTTATAAAACCAAGGATGGGGCCCCGGTACCTTTTGGCTTGTGAGGTCTCAATTGAGAAGTCTGTAGTTAGCCTGATGGATTTTTCTTTGTACGTTACCTTATGTTCTCGCCTTATGGCTTGCAGGAGCTCCTTTTTCATTTTGACTTTGGCCAGTCTGATGACTAGGTGTTGTGGTCTTTTTGTGTTGGTTTTCCATTTTCTCTTGTATTTTGTTGAGCTTCCTTATAATCCATATTTGGAATTCTTTATTTGTCATTTTAGTATTTTTGTTTTGGTTGGTATCCATTGGTAAAGAGTTGTTTCCTTTTGGGAGTATTCTTTTGCTCTGATTTTCATACTTCTGGAGTTCTTTCATGGATTCCTTCTCATGTGGCCTCTTGATCAATTCCAGGGGGTACTAGGCCTGGCTTGTTGGCCTTTCCCTGGGTCCCCAAAGATCAATCCTTGACCATGCCAGGGAGAAGAGTGCTCGTCCTGAGTTGCCTATAGGGTTTTCAAGCAGGTTTGGTGATCCTCTTGAGTTGCCTCTGTCCTGCTGTCTTCACCTCTTCCAAGTATTGTGAATTTTGTTAGGTCCCCCACCTTAATATCCGAGATGGTGGGTGGTACTTGTGAGTACAAATCAGCCACACCTTGTTTGCTTGAGTTGGAAGACACTATGATGAGCTATAGAGTTGTTTTCCCAATCATTGGTTGATGTTTGTGTGAAAGAGCCTGCTGCCATGATGTTCTTTTATGCCATAGTAGGCTCTGGTCCTGCAGGTGGGGTACTTAAATGCCTCAAGCTTTAGGAGGGACCCTGTAGCTCTTAGGGAGTTGCTTGGTGTCTATCACCACTGAGGTAGGGGGAAGAGCAAGGCAGTTTGTGGCCAGGTTGCAGGAGGCTGAAAGGTTTTGCTGTTCTTGAACTTTTTGTCTCAAACTACTCTCACAGTTGTAATGATTAGGCAAGGAGCCATGGCTCCCAGTCAGCCTGAGCTCAAACTGCTTTCTTGGTTGCAGTAGTTAGCAGAGGCACAGGAGAGGAAGTGTTTGGATGGAAAAAACCCGACACTCCAGCCTCTCATGGCACTCTTGTGGGTGGAGCCCCTCATGGACTGCCCAAACACCTGGGTCTCGCTAGTTCACCCCTCTGTTCCTTACTTGCTTCTGTGCCTGGGCTCACGAAGGGTGGAAAACCTTCCATAAGCTTAGTGGCCTGCTGTTCACTGAAGGTGCACAGGAGATTGAGGGGAGTCTCCCCCTTACCCTTTCAAGAGCCTCTCTGGGTTCAATCCTTGCTGATATCTTCTCCTCTTTATCTTCTTACTTCTAAGCTTCACTGTTTTTCTCCATGGGGACCTCAGCTGTCTCTGTCTTCACTCTCTGTGATCCACACCTGAGCTATTGCTCTTCCCTCTCCTCAATCTGATATACTACCTTCCTGCAGCAATGGTCCAACAAGCGATGTCTCTAGTCAGCCATCTTGGCTCCTCCTGTCTATTAATGAGTCTCTTAGTACTGTAGACGTTTATTCCAACTTGCAGGGTTAATCCTATTCTAGAGTTAATACATTTCATTCTATGGTTAATAGTAAAGATTAGTTGAGAAGAATCTAAATGAGAAAATTAGTAGTTAAACCATATACTGGTTTATGGTTTTCAAACTTTGAATCAATGGTTTTCAAACTTTGCAACTCACAGTACAATCTTTTTTACATATAGTCACATACACATATATAAAATTGAAATAAAAGTTTCACAGAACAATCCTCTTGCTAGCTATTTTCCACTCTGAAGTTTTGTCTTTTCTGTTTCATACACACACAAAAGTAGTGGTCAAAAACTGCTAAAATAATTTCATGATCTGCTGATAGGTTGCAAACCAATTTGAAAAACACTCATAAGAGACAACTCCGTTGTTTATTAGATATAAAATGGCTAAACATGCAGCATTATTTATAAAATGAGGATATTCTATTAGTTTGTCTCTTAAGTCACTTAAGTCAAGTATCTACTTTAAAAGTTAAAGTCCTTAATCATGGATGATTTTAGCTGCCTTGTGTACTGTTTCAGGGAAACAAATCAACACTAGCTCAGTCCCTTTGATTCCTGAATAATGTTATAAGGACTGGATTTACACTAAAAATTCCTCAGCTGGATAAACAGATAAAGAAGTAAATAATTTTTTATTACAATGTTTAGTTTATTATAATATATATGTGAAAAACACTGATGGATGCATGTGTGTAGTGAGTTCACACATTCATTGAATAAATATTGAATAAGCTCCTGCCATGTGCTCATCACAGTGCTAAAAAGTAGTAACTCAACTGTGAACAAAATTGGAGGAAAATCAGGTAAATTCTGGAGCACTTAAAGGAGCTTCTCCATGGAACCAAGATGTCTAAAGACTATGATTTCTGGAAACATTCTGCAATTGACATTTATGCCCTCTACTGGAGGATGTAGGTTTACCATGTCTGGTCTAAGTCCAGCCTTGTGTCCGTGGGGCCTCCTTAAGGACTTAAGTTGGAGATGAGGGAGGGCGTGTTTTAGGGGTGGGAGTTGAGGTTGGGCTTGTGGAAAGCAAAAACTTTTTAAGGAGGTATTCACATTGTTTTACTTTAGTAACTCTGTCCCAAAACTGCTCTAACATTTTGGGAATATTTCTCACGCAAATACTTTGTTTTCACTTTTTAGAGATAGAGAATCATGAGAATTTTCAAATTGGAAGGTAAAAATGTGAAACTTTTCCATAAGCCTCTGTTAGTGCTTAAAGTTGTGGATATTTCTGTTTCTGATACTTATAAGATATTGTGGCATAGATAATATTATTTTAAGATTCGCAGAAAAATCAGATTGTTTTCCTGACCTCCTCTTTTAGTCATTCATTTATGCATTCATTCAAAATTTAGAAAGCAAAAGAATTATAGTAAGTGCAGTTAGTTTCCTTGACAATCTATACTTCTAAGGAAAATCAGTAAATACAAGCTTTTTCACCTTTTCTTATTTTAAATTTTGTTTATTTGAAAGTCTTTCTTGAGCGCCTACTATGTGCTGCTTCGAATAGAGGACACAAAGAGGAATTAGCTGAAGTCTTTGTGTATAAGAGCTCATTATTAACAGCATGCTGGCTTAGTTTATATAATAATGCTGTAAAAATGCTATATGGTTCTTATAGAACTGGAAATCATCATTCTTTTTAATAGTTTATGATCAGTATTATATAAGAAGAGCTGTCATATATTGATGAAAATCTATGTACCATATATTAATAGTTTAACTCACTAGTACTCAACTTCAGAATAATATGGAGGACTATGGAACACAGATTGTGGCCTCACCCCTAAAGTTGCTGATTCAGTGTGTCTGCGGTAGGATCTAAGAATTTGTATTTCTAACAAGTTCCCAAGTGAGGCTGATGTTGCTGGTCCCCAAAATACACTTTGATTTAAATCAGGGCTCCTCACACTAAAGCCCAGGGGCTAAATCCAGCTACCACCTGTTTTGTAAAAATAGCTTTATTGGAACACAGCCACATCCATTCCTATTGTCTATGGCTGCTTTTGTGCTGCTGTGACAGAGCTGAATGGTTGTGACAGAAGAGACATTATGACCTACAAAGCTTAAAATAGTTACTACCTTGCCCTTTACAGAAAAAAAAAATGCTAACTTCTGATTTAAATGATCGTGGTATTATCATCTGGGATTCTCATTAAAAACTATTCCTATGATTTTTACTTAATCTTGACAATCACAAATCCAAAGCAAGAATTACCTGTTTGATGCTTTTTTGGGTACGTAATATACAGCTTTAAGTATTTAACCAAACAGGTTTCAGATAGTTTTGACTAAAAAGTAAAACAGAAATTCTTTTTCACTCCTACAGAGTGTATATTATTTGACACATCAACTCTGAAATTATAGATGTTTCATATTAGCAGGTTGTCTGTTGGCAAGAATATAGGGATAGTGGTTATTTTCAAAACAATTTTTTTCTGAAATAAAAAAAAGTAAGGTTTACTTCTTTCAGAATAAGGGTTTTAAGAAAGTGACTATTTACATAGTATTGGAAGTGAAATTTATTCTCTTAAAGTTAGTCAAAAACTATGTATGATCTATAAAATTGCCAGTTTTGAGGAAATGAACCTCTCTAGGAGGTCCTACCAGTTTTTCACTAGGTGATTGATAGTGATGTACTTACTATATCTGATCTGTGGTTAATCAGAGTGCTGAATTCAGGCTGTTTAAAATTTAAAATCCCAATAGAAGAACACAGTTGAGGCCTCTTGCATTTTGGATAAAGGCTACTACCTCTTCAGCAAGTAATTATTCTCTTTTTGAGGAACAACTTCTAGCTTTACTTTTGGACTTTTATTGCTTAGATTGAATGCCTGAATGTGGTGGTTTTAAAGCATGGCCACAGGTTATTTGATACTCCTCCACTGGAAGGTGGTGTCTATGTCCTTTCCACTTAAATATGGCTGAGCTGTAACTGTGTTAACCAATAGAGATGAGTGGAAGTGATGGTATGCAGTTTCCAAGACTGGGTCATAAAAGGTCATGCAGCTTCTGCTTTGGGGCTGGAGCACTGGCTTTTGGAACTTTGACCCACTGTATGAGAAATCCAAATTCTCCCAGGATACATGCTATGAAGAAGCCTGAATCACTTGGAGAAGCTACACAGAGAACTTTTATCAAAGTACCAGGGGCAGCCCAGCCTTCAAGTCATTCCAGCCCAGGCACCAGACATGTATGTGAAGAAGCCTCCAGATGATTTCAGCTTCCAGCTGTTTGTATCCCTTGCTATTCAAATATTTTCAGCTGAGACCTCAAGCATTATGAAGGAAAAAACCTATACAGCCCTTATGAAATGGTGTCCTTATAAAAAGAAGAAGAAAGACACCAGGTGTTGTTCAAGTGCACCGAGGGCCAACCATGTGAAGAGGCAGAAAGAGGCAGCCATCTGCAAGCCCAGGAGAGAGGCCTCAGAGGAAACCAACTCTGCTGGCACCTTGATCTTGTTCTTTTATCCTCTAGAACCATGAGAAAATAAATTTCTGTTGTTTAAGCCAAAACAAACAGCAAAAAAAACAAAAAAACAAATCTATCCAAACTGTATATTCTCTGAATTCTTAAACCACAGATGTGTTAAGTATTCAGAGGTAATTTATTTGGTAGCAATAGATAACTGGAAAAAATTTGGTACTAGGAGTGGGGTGTGCTATAATAAAACCTAAATAATGGGACATTGTTTTGGGGACAGGGCTATGGATGAAAGTCTAAAAGAAGTCAAGGAGGCTGTTTTTCAATGCTTCAAGAAAAATTAGGAAAATGCTACATAAAGCTAAAGGAAAAGGACCCTTGTTACATAATGATGAAAAGTTGGTAATACCGCTGTTTGTAGCATTGTGGAAAATTGATCTAAGGAGATTTCCAGGCAGAGTATTGAAGCCACCACCTGACTTCTTTTTTCTGCCCATTATAAAATACAAGAGAATAGAAATAAAATAAAGTATACATTTTAATTTTCTTTTTTTTTATTTCAGCTTATTATGGGGGTACAAAAGTTCTGGTTGGATATATTGCCCATTTCCCTCCCATTCCCCTAAGTCTGAGCAACAAGTGTGTCCATTCCCCAGACAGTGCACATCGCACTCTTCTTGTAGGTATACACCCATCCCCTCCCCCACCCCCATCCCCCCAAGTCAGAACTTCAAGCATGCCCATTCCCCAGACAGTGCTCATCGCACTCATCATATAGGTATACACCCATCCCCTCCCCCCACCCCCCACCTCTGTCCAATACACAATTGGTGTTATTCCCAAATGTGCACTTAGGTGATTATCAGGGAAACCAATTTTCTGGTGAGTACATGTGGTGCTTATTTTTCCATTCTTGGGATGCTTCACTTAATAGAATGGGTTCCAACTCTATCCAGGAGAACCAAAGAGG
>CM052445.1:48129833-48199288 GCA_028533085.1 Varecia variegata | reverse complement strand
TATTAATGTCCTTTGCCCACTTTTTGATAGGGTTGTTTGATTTTTTTCTTACTGATTTTTCTGAGTTCTAAATAGATTCTTGTTATCAGTCCTTTATCTGATGTGTAGTATGCGAAAATTTTTTCCCATTCTGTGGGTTGTCTGAAGAAGAGAGGGCTCAGAATGGTCTTTCCAGTCAGTAAAGGGCAATATAAGAAAGGACTTCAGGGCAGAAATTAAATCCAGGATATTGTCAGTAAAATGTGGTTTCAGAGTAAAGAGGAAGGGATGTTGGAAGTAGCAGAGAATGATATGCCTACAAGAACAGAGTTCTTGACTTATTTTTACCAATAACTCATACACTACCCTTATTCTTACCTACTGTTATTTTATGCTTGGTGAACTTTTGTTTTTGTAAATGATAATTTTACTAGCTTTACTTTGAACCTACTTTTATTATCCTGGAGATATAGAACCAACAGGAAGCCTTCGAACTATATGTGTTTGTATGACTTATATTCTGACTATTTTAGGGAAGGCAGTGTTGGAACGCAGTCTGAAGCTGCTGAAAATTGCTTGGCCATTCTTCACGTTTCGCAAGGGAGTGTGTAAGGTTATGATAATAGTTACTTGGTAATCGTGTTTCTTTGTCTATATCATTTTAAAGGAGATCCATAAAGGTTAAACGCATTTATTCAGGAAAGAAAAAAATAAGGAACTCAATAAAACATATCTTTTTTCTTCTTTCTTTTCTCCAGCAACCTTACAAGCTAAAAAATTACACTTAAAATACTAAGATAACGACAGTGAATACATACGTATGTGTGTGTGTGTGTGTGTGTGTGTATCAGAAAACACTAGTTACGTTTTTATGGCAACGATTAAATGTAAGTACTTATTTTATTGGATAATTTGTATAGGAAATGTTACATAGAAAATATGTAAGATAGTTAATACTGTAATGCTATTTCATCTTTGAAACTTTCCTAAATATTAAAATGTAGAGCTAAAAATAAATGTATAATTCTACATCTCAAATAACAGGGACTGACTAATCAGTAGTGTAATGCTAACCTTAGCATTTTAAAGATTTTAAAGTTATTGAATAATCCCAATAAAATCAATGAGTTGTCTAATTGTTTAATGTAATGGTGTAAATCTCACTTTTAGTAAGAGTTCTCAATGTTTAATTTTGGCAAGTAAAAATGGAGCCAACTGATTAGTCATATTGTCACTGGACCATTCACATATATAATACTAGTATTTATAATTTAACAACACAGTATCTGATGTCAGGTATTAATACATGCTTTTTAAAACAAGTAATTTGCAATTGGCATTAACTAATTGATATTTAGTGGTGAAACCAGTTAAATTGCCATTAATTGAGGATATTTACTTTTTGCTTTACTTATGGAAATGAATGTGGTAGGTAGCTAGTCCATGGTGGTCTTCTGACAGAATGACCCATGATTAATATGTTTGCAAACCAGTGCTCTTTATCAATCACGGTAAAACAATTTAAGAAGTAGAAGGAAACAAAGAGTTAATTTTGTTGAAATATTTACAGTCCTAAGCTTTAGGAAGCCTAAGTAATTTTTTGGAGGCCACTCCGGTAAGTGTAATGGGAATTAGTGTGCACCGTCAGGGGGATGGACATGCTTGAAGCTCTGACTCAGGTGGGGCAAAGGCAATATATGCAACCTAAACATTTGTACCCCCATAATATGCTGAAATAACATAAATACATAACTAAAATTACCTTGTACTATAAAACATTAATCTGTAATTTGAATGATTAAAATTTGAATTGAAAATAGCATGAAAAGTGTTCTCATGGTGGACAGAAAAAGAAGAAACAATAGAATGTATTATGTTCCCCAGCAAAAAAAGCTTTGAGCTGAAAAAGTAGAAAACTAATTTTTAATATGGTTAGTTTAAAAAACAGCAAAGCAATAGTGTCTTAGTTTGTTTGCTGCTATAACAGAATACCACAGACTGAATAATTTATAAAGAAAAGAAGTTTGTTTGGCTCATGGTTCTGGAGGCTGGGAAGACCAAAAGCAAGGTGCCACATCTGGTGAGGGCCTTTGTGCTGCTTCATAACATGGCAGAAGGCACCATATGGCAAGAGAGGAAAAGAGTGCAGAAGACAGAGAAGAAGAGAATTAGGCTGAACTCATCCTTTTACTAGGAGCCCATTCTCACAATAATGGTATTAATACAATTCATAAGGGCAGAGCCCTCATTACTTAATCACCTCTTAAAAGTTCACCTCTGGATACCATCAAAATGGTAATGAAATTCCAGCATGAGTTTTGGAGGGGACATTCAAACCATCACAAATATCAAATTTAAAAACTGTAGCATTATCTTGAATGTTTGTGCTTAATTTGAGGAGTTCCAAATTAGTGTGTCCTTTCTTGCCTAGGGCTCTGAACACATTGAGAAATAAAACATCAAATGTTAAATCAATTACTAATAGAGATTAGGTTGAAAGGGGTGCTATGGTGTGAGAAGCAAATGGGATTTCTAACACGAGCTGTAGAATTAGGCAATTTTACAAATCCAGGCACTACTAATAATTCTTCCTATAATTAAGAAATTTAGATATGGATGTTATACCATCATCTCAAAATGAAAGAAAGTAAATTTCTTTATTATCTATTCAAAATCAATTCTACCCTATGACTTCTGTATTTCTCTTAGCGACAATATTCAACACTGTTCTTCTGGGATATCAGATCTAAATTTCTCAGAATCATCAATGATGTATCTTCTCCCTTTCCTGCTTATTTGAGATGAAAAACATGGCTAATTCTTCACTGAAATTATCTATTTTTGTTTATTATTTTCCATTCCTAATGATACTTGTTATCACTTTGTATTCAGAGCTCTTAAAAAATTTCAAGCTAGCTTTGCTACCTACTATCTCTAAAATTTTCTAATTCAGCATATAGATCTCTGGAAAACCTATATTGTTCGACTTGTCTGCTATTACCATTTTATGGTTCCCATTGCTACAATCACGTTTGACAAATTGAGATACATAAAAGAGTAGGGGAAATTTTGTGTTTCAGTGGAAATTTATGCCTTATTTAGAGCATACCTTTCCTGGTGATTCTGATTCTATGAGGGCTCTGCACTTTTCATTACTATTGATCTATGTTACAATATCTTAGTTGTAGAAAACTGATAGCAATGCAAAATAGTTCTTATCTATAGACACACAAGAAAATTCTATCAGGTGGATGTTCAAGAGATTTCCCTCCCTACTATGGAAGAAGCAATTTTGCCCCCATTTGCAAATTCACTTCTACTATTTTTGATCTATCAATGTGACTGTTCTTTGGATTATCCTTTGAATAAATTTTCACATCTTAGCAGTTCACTCATTGATAATGAATTAAATAAAAAATTTTAACATGTGTTTATTTTCTATCTGTATAAGTCTCATAATTTTACCTTTTAAAAATAATCATTAAAAAAAGAAACAAGAGTTCAGTTTTGTGATTTTTTTAAATATAGTATTTTGCTTCTTTTTTCAAAACAAAAAGATTTTTTCAATATAAATTTCTACTGGAGACATGAATTAAGTACAAATGTGAAAGTAATAAAATAAAAAATGTCAGTGAAAAGATAGCAGAACAACTTTAAATTACTACGGGATGAAAGAAGCATAACACTATTTCTGCAACTCTCGCCAAAGAATGTGATAGTAAGGAGCAAATGCAGCGTCAGCACTGTAAATAAGTACAACATATACATGCCTATTTTAAACGTAAGCCTTATTATTTGAGATGCAAATGAGACTAGATTTTATTTTCCCTTGTGCAAAAAGACCTTAGCAATAATCTGATACAACCATTGTTCTTGAAGAGATATTTGAGAACAAATTGTGAGCATTTTAAAAGAAAGACATTAGAAATTTTATATAAAAAAACAGAGGAGGGGCCGGGCGCGGTGGCTCACGCCTGTAATCCTAGCACTCTGGGAGGCCGAGGCAGGAGGATCGCTCGAGGTCAGGAATTCGAGACCAGCCTGAGCAAGAGCGAGACCCCGTCTCTACTAAAAATAGAAAGAAGTTATATGGACAGCTAAAAAATATATATATAGAAAAATTAGCTGGGCATGGTGGCGCATGTCTGTAGTCCCAGCTACTCGGGAGGCTGAGGCAGGAGGATTGCTTGAGCCCAGGAGTTTGAGGTTGCTGTGAGCTAGGCTGACGCCACGGCACTCTAGCCCGGGCAACAGAGTGAGACTCTGTCTCAAAAAAAAAAAAAAAAAAAAAAAAAAAATAGAGGAGAAGCCTTGACTAGGAGGAGAAGCAAAACAAGTAAACAACTGGATGACTTAGACATCCTTCTCGCCCTAAAGGATGAGAATTTAGTAGAAGAGACAGATATATGTTGTGTGTTGCTTAATGATGGGGATATATTCTGATAAATGTGTCATTAGGCAATTTAAACATTTTGGCAACATCGCAGAGTGTACTTACACAAACCTAGATGGTACAGTCTACTACACACCTAGGCTATATGGTACAGCCTATTACTCCTAGGCTACAAACCTGTACAGCATGTTACTACACTGAATACTAAAGGCAATTGTAACACAATGGTAAGTATTTGTGTGTGTAACCATAGAAACGGTATGGTAAACATACAGTATTATAATCTCATGGGACCACCGTCCTCATATATGTGGTCATTCGTTGACCAAAATGTAGTTATGGGGTGCATGATTGTATAGGAGAAATAATTATAAACATGTAGGATAAAGTATTAGTTTCCTGTTGCTGTCATAATAAATTACTACAAATCTAACAGCATAACATAAAATTTATTATCTCACAGTTTAATAGAGCAGAAGTCCAACATGGATCTCACTGTGCTAAAATCAAGGTATTGGGAGGACTGCATTTCCCACTTGAGCCCCTGGGGAAAAATTGCTTCCAAACTGATTTCAGGTTGTTGGCAATATTTAATTGTAGGTGGCTTTTTAAAAATTTCAAAATATTAAAGGGGTACAAATGTTTTTGTTACATAGATACCTTGTATAATGCTTAAGTTGGGACTTTTAGTGTTCCAGTCACCAGAATAGTGTTCATTGTACCCAATAGGTTAGGTTTTTATCCCTCACCCCACTCCCAGCCTACCCTCTTCTTGGTTTCCAGTATTCTTTATATCTCTTTGTGCCTGTGTGCCTATCAATTAGCTCCTAGTTATTAGAGAGTACATGTGGTGTTTGTTTTTACATTCCTGAGATACTTAGGATAATCTTCTCCAATTCCATCCCAGTTGCTGCAAACGACATTATTTCATTCTGTTGTATGGTTAAACAGTATTCCATGGTGTGTGTGTGTGTGTGTGTGTGTGTGTGTATGTTTGTATACTGCATTTTCTTTATCCACTAATGAATTGATGGGCACTTAAGTTGATCCTACATCTCTGCAGTTGTGATTTGTGCTATGATAAACATTCAAGTGCAGGTATCTTTTTGATAAAATGACTTCTTTTCCTTTGTATAGATACCCAGTAGTGGGATTGCTGGGTCAAATGGTAAGTCTACATTATTTCCTTGAGGAATTTCCATACTGTTTTCCAAAGAGGTTGTACTAATTTACAACTCTGTTGTCCCACCAACAGTATATAAGTGTTCCTTTCTTGCTGCATCCACTCCAGCATCTATTGTTTTTTGACGTTTTAATAATGACCGTTCTGACAGGGATAAAGTGGTATCTCATTGTGGTTTTAATTTGCATTTCCCTGGTGATTAGTGATGTTGAGCATTTTTTCATATGTTTGTTTGCCATTTGTCTATCTTCTTTTGAAAAACTTCTGTTTGTGTCTTTTGCCACTTTTTAATGGGGTTGTTTGTTTTTTTTTTCTAGCTGATTTCTTTGAGTTCTTTGTAGATTCTGGATATTAGTGCTTTAGCAGATGTATAGTTTGCTAATATTTTCTCCCATTCTGTAGATTTTCTATGTACTCTGTTGATTATTTCCTTTGATGTGGAAAAGCTTTTTAATTTAATTAAGGCCATGTATTAATTTTTGTTATTGCCGTATTTGCCTTTGGGTCTTAGTCATAAATTCTTTGCATAGGGTGATGTCTAAAAGACTTTTTCCTTCATTTTCTTCTAGAATTTTTATGGTTTCATGCCTTACATTTATTTTTTTATTTTTATTTTTATTTATTTATTTATTTTTTTGAGACAGAGTCTTGCTCTTTTTGCCCTGGCTAGAGTGCCGTGGCATCAGTCTAGCTCACAGCAAGCTCAAACTCCTGGGCTTAAGCAATCCTACTGCCTCAGCCTCCCGAGTCGCTGGGACTACAGGCATGCGCCACCATGCCTGGCTAATTTTTTTCTATATATATATTTAGTTGTCCAGCTAATTTATTTCTATTTTTTAGTAGAGACGGGGTCTCGCTCTTGCTCAGACTGGTCTCGAATTCCTGACCTCGAGCGATCCTCCTGCCTCGGCCTCCCAGAGTGCTAGGATTACAGGCGTGAGCCACCACGCCTGGCCTCAGGCCTTACATTTAAATCTTTTATGTATCTTAAATTAATTTTTGTATATGGTGAGAGTTAGGGGTGCTGTTTCATTCTTCTGCATGTGGCTATACAGTTTTCCAAGCACCGTTTATTGCATAGGGCTTCCTTTCCCAAGTGTATGCTGTTGTCTGCTTTGTTGAAGATCAGTTGATTGTAAGTAAATGGTTTTATTTCTGTGTTCTCTATTCTGTTCCATTGGTCTATGTATCTGCTTTTGTGTCACTACCATGCTGTTTTGGTTACTATATCCTTGTACTATAATTTGAAGTCAGGTAATGTGATGCCTCCAGATTTGTTCTTTTTGCTTAAGATTGCTTTGGCTTTTCAGGCTCTTTTTTTGTTCCAAATGAAGCTTGGAATTATTTTTGCTAGATCTGTGAAATATGGCATTGGTATTTGGATGGGGATTGTGTTGAATCTGTACCTCACTTTGGGTAACATGGACATTATAACAATGTTGATTCTACTGATCCATGAGCATGGGATATTTTTCCATTTGTTTGTGTCATCTATGATTTCTTCCAACAGTGATTCATAGTTCTCTTTGTATTAATAGAGATCTTTCATCTCCTTGGTTAAGTATATTCCTAGATATTTTTGAAATGAGATTCTTTTTCCTTGCTAGCTGGCAGTGAGTGTCATTCTCAGCTTCTAGAGACCACCTGCATTCCTGGGCTCATTGCCTCCTTCATTGTTAAAGCCATCAGTGGCAGGTCAGGTCTTTCTCACACCATGGTTTTCTCTGTTCTCTCCTTCGGCCTCACTCTTCTACCTTCCTCTTTCACTTTCAAGATCTCATGTGATTACCTCGGTCCCACCCTACCTTAAGGTCAGCTGATTGTAACTTTATTTTTTTATTTTATTTTATTTTTTTAATTTTTTTTTATTTCAGCTTATTATGGGGGTACAAATTGTAACTTTAATTACATCTGCAGAGTCCCTTCACAACAGTACCTAGATAGGTGTTTGAATAACCTGATGTTGAGAATCTTGGGACAGAGACAGCTTTAGAATTATGACTTCTACAGATAGGCATCAATAGTCGTATTATGTATAGATAAATTCAGAGCTCTGGACCAAGATGTCTAATGGCTGCACTTAAGGAAGCTGAAATTGCCATTATGATGCCTATCACTTTACCAATCTTTTTGCCATCACTATGGTGATTGCATTCAGCACCATTACCCCTATCACAGCTGGTATTAAGAATTTTGGTACTTTGGGTGCTAAAAATTCTAGGGAGGATATTTAGAAAATGCATATTTTAGCTTTATTCTTTCCTTTTGCAGTCTCCTTGTCCTAGGACACAGGCAGGAGTCCTCAGGCATTTAGCCAGAGAGCAATCTAATATAAAAGTACTGTGTATAATGTTTCCCCTCTAATAACAAGTCCATTATCCTTGAAACAATCTCCTATAGATCTATGTTTTTTCCCCTAAGAATGAATTCTTCTTCAGAGGCTCTTTGGACTCTCATAAAAACAGACTCCTGCTATTCCTACCTCCTGAGATGTGTAGGCTCTCCCAGATATGCCCAAGTCCTAGGATAAACATAAATGTAGTCTAAACTGTAATCCTTGCTATGCAGTGCTGCAAAGATGTACAATGGAACCTCCATTTTCCTGAGATTTTGATTATAATTTGTTTAAACTTCCCAATTCATGATCTGTGAACCTTCAAAGCCTTCATAATGATTCCTGCAAATTATCCTCCAGCTAACTTTTTCATCGTCCTGTCTTTCCCCTCTTCTATGTTTGTGTATATTTATCATTTACGACCTGCTTTAGCAGTGTATAACAGAAATGCGACAGCAATGGCTCAGTTACAGATGGGGTTATTTTTCTCAGTCTAGCTTCACAATGTCATCATTGCCTCAGGCTCTTTTCATCTTTCTGGTTCTCCCTTCTCAGTGTACTGTCTTTATCTGCCTGGTTGCCAGGTGACTACCTCCCCTACCATCTCCTGAACATACTACTGGTAGGAAAAAAGAAAAGGAGGAGTTGAGGAGGCACCTACACTAGGAAACTGAAATCCCCATAAGTCTACTGCTTGTGTCTCATTGGTGAGAACTATGTACCTGGGCACATTTCCACGCTGGAAAAAAATGAGGTTCTGTTAATAAAGAAGGGGATGTGAGTTTTAGACAGGTGTTAGTAATGGCTGCCCCAACATGTGCCTTCTTACTTCTAATTTAAACCAACTTGAGCAAACAGGCCTGTCATTTATCAGTTTCCACCAAAGATCACTCTACACCAAATATTTCAAGAGTTTAATCATTTTACTGAAGACCTGAGGTTTCATTGGGAATGAGGCAGTTTCTCGCCAGCTACACTTGCTACTCTTTCTTACTCCTCAGTACACATGGGCAGGGCCATCTCATCTCATATAGAATTCCTGAGATGGAATGCCTATGCCAGCCATTAATATAATAATTTCTCACACTTACATACATGGTGCTTTTGACACAAAATATATTTTGGCAAGAAGGAAATGTTCATGCTCTACATGCACATTATCAAAACAATATTATGTTCCAACATTCACATAATTGTAGTCTCCAAGAAGTCAATATTATAGTCCATATTGAGAAAAAATGTTATCATGCCTTGAGAAAGCAGTCTTCAAAAACTGTTCTCCTAGGATTAAATAGATTTTTAAAATTCCATAAGGATAAGGGGGCAGCAGCTTAATAGTAGAGAGTCTGAAACTGTCACATCAGAAGTTAAGAGATTGAGGGTGGGCTCAGTGAATCATGCCTGTAATCCTACCACTTTGGGAGGCTGAGGCAGGAGGATAGCTTGAGCCCAGGAGTTTGAGGTTGCAGTGACCTATGAAGATGCCACTGCACTCTAGCCTGGGTGAGACCCTGTCTTAACAAAAAAACACAAACAAACAAAACAGACACACACACACACACACACACACACACACACAAACCAAACCAAAAAAAAACCCCAAAAGTTAAGAGACTGGGTCCTATTTTTTGCTATAACACTAAGAATGACTGCTGTGTAAGAAGTTAGAAGAGTCGTATCTGTTTCGAACCTCATGTTCCTCTTCTAGAAAATCGAGTAGGTCAAGATGATTTTTTAAATTCCAAGAAAGTTCTGAATTGTGAGGGAACAAATACTTGTAAAGAAATGCTTTAACAGAAAGAAGGAAGATAAGCAAAAGAAGATGCAGTTGGGAGGAGAGAGCAATAGGGAAGCAGAGAGGCGGTAAGGAGAGACAGGGAAGGAAGGAAAGAATGAGGGGAGGTGGGGAACTGCTACCCTAGTCACTCAGGTATAACCTACGCATAGGGGTGACCAAAGGGAAAATGTAATTACTTTGTAATCCACTTTTGGTGGTAGATAGGTAGTTATTTTTATCTTGTTCTATTCTCCTGAAAGACTTGGATACCTTCACTCTCACATCTGTGCCATTGTACATGCTCTTCCCTCAGCATGAAGACACTAGCGCATACCAACAAGCATTCCTTCCTCCACCACCACACCTGACTTGTTCCTAGCCACCCTTCCAAGTTGCCACAGGGAATGCCACCTCTGCATGGGAGCTTTCAACCCTTTGCCTGCCTCCCAAATTCATACCCATTTTGAGTTATGTGCTCCTCTGATGTGCTCTTAAAATCCTTAGGACAGTTTCTTCTCTCAGATGTATATTTATACACAGGTATATTTATTTATTCATTTTGTAAAGCATTAGGTCAGCAGGATTTCTTTAGAGTAAATACTATGAAGGAAAGCACTAGGATAGGTAATAGGGTCAAAGATAAATAAGATAGTGTTGCGTTCAAGGACTGAATAGTATACCAGGGGAAATAACTTGAAGGGAAATATAAATGTTATATGAGTGATATTCACGCAATTCCATGGGAACTAAGCTAAGACAAGAGGTATCTAAATAAGACAAATGATTCAGAGGAATCTTTCCGAAAAGACTCCGAAGTTGAAACCCAAAGAATAAGAATGATCTAGCAAAAGAGAAAGTGCTAGCAGGGTTGCTAAGCAGAGGGCGCAGCATAGGGAAAGGAGAAGAGAGACGTATGGCACAGCTTGGGCTGTGAAGAAGTCACTCTGTTGCAAGGAGGGCTATCCTGATAGTGGTGAACAAGTGGGACATTCACGGCAACTCCAGTGTATAAAGTTCAAGTTCATCCTAAAACCTGTGGAAGCCATGGAGAGGTTTAACTGTCAGGGGTGTGACATAATCCTTCACGCATGGATACTAAAAAAATGAATTTAATTTTTCTATAAACTGTTGATTTAAAAAATAATACTGAATCATAATCATATATTTCCTTCTTTGTCTTTCCTACTAGACTATGAATTTCTTTGAGGGCAGTTTTATTTGTACCTTTTCACTTAGCAAAACTTCAGCACATAGTAAGTAGGCATTTAATAAATGTCCGTTGAATGAATAAACAAATGCAAAAATGAATAGAAAAAATTGGATGGAAAGAAAAGTGAGCTTATTAAATACATTCAGAGACGCTGTTAAACTACAAATAGAATGGAAAAGGCTTTGGTGATTCAATGTGTCTAAAAGCTAAAACTGAAGCCTCCTAATGCTGAAGCTGCAGTGACTTGAGGCATGGAGCTAGTTTTTAATGCCTTAAATTTTGAAAATAAAATACCTTTACAATATAGTAAATATGAATTGTTAACAGGTTTAGAGAAGAGATACGTGTGAGTTGTTAAAAGGCATTTTCTTTCTAATGCTAACATATAAATACTAATATGTAAATGGTATTGTAATGTTAATGATTTCATTTTTAATTAAGAAAAAAAGCATTATTGGCTAGGTCAGGTGCATTTTTTGAAATAAATATTTATGCCATAAATATTTCATGTCACATTTACATTTCTAGATTTTAAACCAGCAATATGGTCCGTCTCGTGCTACTTCTAGAATGATATCTAGGACTAAGTAGTAACCAGCTTCCATATTTTAAATTTCAACCATATCTTGGGAGGAGTAAATGTATGCAAAAATAGTAAGTGGAAAATTGCTATTATCTCTCTTAATTAACCATATCAATGGTTCCAGACCATAAACCCATAAATATGAACCACATATTTGGTGTCATAAGAAATTAAACTGCAGGCCTAATTCTTAGGGAATAAACAGTTTCAAGGTATCTGGTCCTGAAAACTCACACCTATAGACAACAAATTTTATATATGGTTTTAATCTTTATTACAAGGACCTTCAAATGCTTTATGGACAGATTAATCCTCATAACCTCTATCTGGGAGATGGCAAGTATTGTCTTCATCTGATAGAGTGAAAAATTGAGTCATCTAAGATCTTGGCTTGTATCCAGTTAGCAGAGCTGGAACGTGAATGGGAAGGAAAAAAGGGCCTTAGATCTGCTGCTGCTTGGTTTAGAGCTTCAGTCGCTTAAGTTTGGCAGCCATCTAGATAGTAAATTATAAAATTAATTCCCTCCTGAAGTTCATTCTTGACAGATATTTTCCCACTGGTAGATTTCAAAATGTATACTGCCTAGGGTAGAAACAATTTTTTTCTTCCTAGGATTTCCCCTAGTTGGATTTGAAAATGTTGTTGGTAAAAACAACTTTGCTGTTTCATTTTTTTAAGTTAAATAAATGCATTACTTAATAAAGCTTTTATTTTTTTACAAAGCTGCTTTTCCTGCTTCAAACTCATATTTTTGACTTTTTATAATTAAGATGTCAAATACATAGTCCTATAAAACTATGAATGTGATATATGTATGGTGTAAAGATACAGGTATGGTGGAAAAAAAAGCAAAGCCAACATCCATATATATACCCACTATTCAGCTTAAGAACTACATTACCAATAACTTTGAAGCCTTCTTTCTTCATTCATATGTTTATCATATCCTTGATTTCTTTCTAGTCCTACCATACATGAACCAATCTCCTAAAAAAGAAAGCAACATATTGTTGAGTTTTGTCTGTTTTTGAATTCTATATAAATGGGATTATATTGTATATATTCTTTTTTGATTTGTTTCTTATGTTATTTTAACTCTGGTACCTAATTCTACTATGTACATAACCACAATTTGTTTTTCTGTTCTTGTGTCAATTAACATTTAGGTTATTTATTTATTCTATTATTAATAAAAAACAGTGCTGCTATGGAAATTCCTGGAAGTAATTCTTGCCTTAGCCTGGGTTCCCACGAAGGCAGAGCTTGATTCACTTGTATACAGATAGTTTATTTAGAAAAGGATCTTAGGAACTAGGAGTGAGGAACCAGAGATGTGAAACAGAAGAAGAGGAATCCAATAGCTAATATTGCCTTTGTGGACTGAATGTTTGGATCCCTCTAAAATCCATATGTTGAAGACATAATGCCTAATGTGGCTGGATTTGGACATAGGGCCTCTAAAGAAGTAATTAAGGTTAAATGAGGTCATAAATGTGGAACCTTGATCCAATAGGATTAGTGTCCTTAGAATAAGAGATGTCAGAGTCGTCTCTTTCTGCCATGTGAGGACATAGTGAGAAGACAGCTGTTTGCAAGCTAGGAAGGGAGCCCTCACCAGGAACTGAATCAGTGGACACATTGATCTAGAACTTTTAGCCTCCAAAAATGTGAGAAAATAACTTTCTGTTGTTTAAGCAACTCAGTCTGTGGCTTTTTGTTATGGCAGCCTGAGTAGACTAAGACAATATCTGTTGCAGTGGGCAAAGTGTAGAGAATACTTGTAATTTTATGTTGCCTTGGCATTCATTTTGAGGATAGTATTAACAGTCTCATACCAAAAGGTGGGCTTAGTCACCCTTGACACAGTTTTCGGCTCTCTGCCTGCTGCCAGTTCCTCAATATGTTTGTTCCAATTTTTTCCCTATACAACCACCTCCTGATAACTACCTCCCTATGGAATATATAGGTACAACCTACTGGACTCATCACGCTGACACTCACACCCGGCATGGTCTGTGCAAATATGCTGCAGTGACCACTCTCCCATGGGACTTATGTTTGCTTATTCTGAACTTTCTGTGGGAAACCTGCTTGGGTAACACCCTGGACCCCAACAAAGGCCTCTCTCTGGCTCTCCATCTGCTGGCTGAGAACAATGTCCCTGATACCTATCCATTAGCCCTTGTTAATAACCCTCTTCTTTGTTCTTTGCCAGACCTGTAAGCAATATACTAATTCTGTTATTTCATGTGTTTCATTGTGCTGTCTCCTCTGTGCCTCAACTGACTGACCCATTTGAATCTAACTTTTCTCCCAAAGTTCTTTTAGAGAGTGGCTATCTTTATATGAATCTTAAACACAGATCTGACAAGAGCAATAAAGGTATCTGCCAATGTAAACATGTTTCCTGTGAGAGGGACACTTGGTCATGTGTCAGATACTTAGGCATTAGGCAATCTGCAAGGATAAAGGAGTATCCTGTGAAAGGCACACTGTAAACATGTACACTCACATCCTCTAGAACTCCATCAGGGCAGCCCTTGAATTTAAAGCCACTCCCAAGAGAGAGATCTCAAGACCAAATTAGAAATAAATCAAACAAAATGTTGTCCTATTCTGTTGATATCCTCTGGGGGGAATCTTTTGAAAAACTAAATTGCAAAAAATAAATACAAATGAATTTATATTGTCTTTTATATTTACCTATGTAGTTGCTTTTATCAGTACTCTTTCTCTAATATTGTTCAGCCTGAAGGATTCTTTTTTTATTTCTTGTAGGGTTTGTCTACTGGAGACCGATTCTTTTAGTTTTGTTTATTTGGTAATAGTGTAATTTATCCTTTGTCTTTTGAATGTTTGTTTTGCTGGATATAAAATTCTTGGTCGACAATCTTTTTCTTTCAATATTTTTCATACAATATGCCCCCATTATCAGCAACTTTGCTTTTCACAATTTCAATTACCAGTAGTCAACTGTGGTCTGAAGATATGAAATGAAAAATTCCAGAAGTAAACATTTAATAAGTTTTAAATTGCACACCATCTGGACTGTGGGATGAAGTCTCTCACTATCCTGCTCTATTCTGCCTGGAATATGAGTCATCCCTTTGTCCAATGTATCCCCTTTGTATATGCTACCTACCTGTCAGTCACTTAGTTGCCATCTCGATTATCAGATTGACTGTTGAAGTATCACAGTGAGAATGTGCAAATAACCCTTATTTTACTTAACAATGGCCCCAGAGAGCAAGATTAATGGTGGTAGCAATTTTGATATGCCAAAAAGAATCCATACAGTATTTTCTTTAAGTGAAAAGGTGAAAGTCTCAACCTAATAAGGAAAGAAAAAAAAATTATATGCTGAAGTTGTTAAAATCTACAGTAAAAATGAAACTTCTATCCATGAAATTGTAAAGAAGAAAAAAATTTGTGTTAGTTTTGTTTCTTACCTCAAGCTGTAAAAGTTACAGTCACAGTGCATGATAAATGCTTAGTTAATGTGGACAAGACATTAAATTTGTGGGTGGAAGACGTGAACAGAAATGTGTTCCCATTGGCAGCAAGTGGATTGGATACTTTTTGTGGTTTCAGACATCCTCTGGGAGTCTTGGAACATATCTCCTGCAGATGAGGGAGAACTAGTCTATATCATCCACTGCCTTCAGGCATCATGATTTCTGATGAGGAATCAGCTGTTAACCTTATTGAAGATCCTTTGTACATGATGAATTGATTTTCTTTTGCTGTTTTTAAGATTCTCTTTTTGTGTTTTGACAGTTTGATTATGATGTATATAGGTGTGGATCTCTGAGTTTATCCTACTTTGAGTTTGTTGAGATTCTTCTACTTGTAGATTTTTTAAAAATCACATTTGGGAACATTTTGGCTATAATGTCTTCAAATATGTTTTCTTCCTTTTAATCTCTCCCTTCTCCTTCTGGAACTTCCATTTTGCATATGTCAAAATGTGTGATGGTGTTCAATAGTTCTCTGAGGCTTTGCTCATTTTTAAAATTCTTTTTATTTTCTGTTTCTCAGATCAGATAATCTCAATTGATCTATGTTCTGGTTCAAATCTCCTGTTAAGACTTTCTAGTAAATTTTTCATTCCAGATATTTTAATGTACTTATTTACATTCTTGTTTTACCCATAAAGATGTGATATATTTAGACGAGGGACTATGTCATATTCATTTCTTTATCTCTAAAATTGGGAATACAGAGCATAGTAATCATCTTATGGATAGATTTGCATTAGTTAATTAATGTGAAGAAGGTTCATATGCAAATGTTTTCATGCAAATACAGCTGGACCCAGTGGATTCTCTGGAGGATTCCTTCACCATTTAGATAAACTGATATTTTTCATTGTATGCAATCGGTTCTAGAATAAATAAAAATATCAGAAAGTTCTTGATTTATTCTGTATGACAGCATAGCATAGTGGCCAGAGTGTCAGCTTCTGAATGGGACATGCTGAGTTCAAATTGCTTTGCTACTTACTAATTGCCTAGCTTAGGGCAAGTGGCCACCTGTAGGCTTAAATTTTATCACTTATATATAAGAATGGGTTCCATAATCATGAAATGAGATAAATGGATAGAAAATAATTGGCATAGTTTTAGATATATAGAAATCACTTAATAAATTAAATCATTAATAAAATGTTCAGGATTACACTATAAAAAACACCATAGATCAATCTCATCAATGTATAGAGATGTAAAATTCTTAAATAAAATGGTACTTCATATGATTAATAATAAGTATAAAGATATTTCCTTATGGCCAGATAAATTTTTCCCTGAACTGAAGAATACTTCACCATATGGGATTCTAATAATAGAATGAATTTCTTTGCTTCTGATTTACCCTCTGTAATTGATGTGATGTTGACAGTATGTCAGATTACTTCTCCTAAATTATTATAAGCATTGCTTCATTCATCTATAAGGTTTTTCTCCAGTGGGTTTGCATTATCTGTAGAATCAAATGCTTAAATTCAATTCAAGCCCCAGATTCATGCTCTGGTCCCTAGAATTAATTTTTTCCTCTTCTATTTCCTCATGCATTAGAAATGCACTTTGCACTAGAAATAAAGTAGACCTTTCTTTTCTTTTCAAATATCTTTTGCCTTTCTGTCTCTTTCCTCATATTCATGTCATACCTCACCCCCAAAATTGTAATTGGAACTCTTTTCTCTGGATTATTCTTCTAAATCTGTGTGCAGTCACATAACAATCATATCTTTTCTGAACTTACCTGTATTTTTGTAGTTATTATACTTGTAATGTTAGTTTTACCTAAAGGACCTTTAATGTGCTTTTCTTCAACTAGATTATGGTATTCCATAGTAGAAAGGTCTACTTATTTTTGTAGACTCTATTAGCAATCCTTATGATTGTCGAGGAAATACTTGATTTTAAAACCATTTTTACAGATCACACTTGTTTTTTTACAGATCATACTTTGTAAAATTCAATGTTAGCTAGCCATCTTTTCCAATTATGAGGAAATCACTTCATATCACTTTTTAGAACATTTAATGTGGCCTGATTAAATGCATCTGTTTAAATTCCTGTTCTAATATAAACTCAAAAATTTAAACTATATGCTTTTTTACAAGATGAGTTTATCAAGAAGCAGTGTCTACTCCACTGTGTGATGGTTACCATAGAAATGAATGAAGGGGGCTAAGTTACTCATTTGGTAATTTTAGGGTGGAGGAATAAAGTTTAGAGTGAGAATAATGCATGTGTAATGTAAACAAAGGCCGGCAATTGTAGGAGAGAAAACTTGATGGGGGGGAAACAGTTACAGATTTTTCTCTGATCTTTAGTTTTTGGTCAGTGTAGCCAGACTGTAGAGAGGGGACTGCTAATGAAGATTCTGTTTGTTGGTGTCTACCCAACATCCTTCTCGGGTAGCTGTTTTGTTTGTATTATATAAGAATGATAAAGAAAGTGAGAAAATGTTGGCTATCTCTTTTAAGAAAGAACAAAACAAAATGCTTTTGTAGCCACATAATACCAGAATTTTGTATGTGTCCTGACAACAGAGAGAGTAGGAAAAACTGTTCTGTTCTTAGCAAAAGATAGAACAAAAATTTGATAAACCATCAAGAACAACTGAAGATAAATAAAATTAGTGCATAGTGTTACCTTTAGTTTCCTTTAAAATTTATGTCTTTAAAATATACTTCACTCACTAATGGCCATGCTTATCTGATAATATTAAGAATTATTTAATGTAGACATATATGGTTTTGACCTGCTTTCAGTTTCCAATGTTACAGAAATGTAGATGTTGGATTATGAAGATTTTAGAAGCTACCACTTACCCATGGCAGTATACAGACGGTCCCCAACTTACAATGGTTTGACTTGTAATTTTTTGACTTTGCAGTTGTATGAAAGTGATACATACTCAATAGATACCATACTATAAATATTGATCTTTTCCTGAGCTAGCAATATGAGGCACGATACTCTCTAGTGACGCTGGGCAGTGGCAGCTAGCTGTAGCCCTGTACTGTATTGCCAGATGATTTTGCCCAAAGGTAGGCTAATGTAAGTGTTCTTAGCATGTTTAAAGTAGGCTGGGTTAAGCTATGATATTCAGTAGGTGAGGTGTACTAAATGCATTTTTGACTTATGATATTTTCAACTTGTGATGGATTGATCAGGACATAACCCCATTGCAAGTTGAGGAGCATTTTTATTTTAAACAAAGGCAAAGGAACTAAGAAGTAAACACCTCCATGAATATTGAACTTGTAATTCTATATCTATTGTCATAATGTCAACATTTACCAACCTGTCAAGAAATCTGTCTCATATTTAATTGAAATCCTTATATTTATACTTTATTCCTCAGTTTTTGGTGTTGCATTCTTTATTAGAGATGGGCTTACTATGGAACCAATGGAGCTTAGATTCTTTTTTTTTTTATATTTCAGGATATTATGGGGGTGCAAACATTTTGATTACATGTAATGCCTTTGCCTCACCCAAGCCAGGGCTACAAGCATGCCCTTCCCCCACACAGTGTGTTCCACCTCTATTAGTTGTTGAGTTTACCTCCCCAACCCTCTCAACTTGACTGGCACCCAGGGAATATTATTACCATGTGAGCACCTTAGTGTTGATCAGTTAATACCAATTTTATGGCAAATACATGTGGTGCATGTTTTTCCATTCTTGTGATAACTGACTTCAAAGGATGGGCTCAAGCTCTATCCAGGATATATAAGAAATATTTTCAAAATGTCCATAATACCTAAAGTGATCTATAGAATTAATGTAATCCTTATCAAAATATCATCATCATTCTTTACAGATTTAGAAAAAATAATTCTACACTTTGTATGGAACCAGAGAAGACCTGATATATCCAAAGCAATCTTAAAGAAAAAGAACAAATTTGGAGGCATCAGTCTACCAGACTTCAAGCTTTACTACGGTACTGGTACTGGCACAAGAAAAGAGATATAGATCTTTGGAATGGGATGGAGAACCCAGATATAAAACCATCCTCATATTGTCATCTAATCTTTGACAAAGGAGACAAAAATATACATTGGGGAAAAGAATCTCTATTCAATAAATGGTCCTGGGAAAACTGGATAACCATGTGCAGCAGATTGAAACTGGACCTCCACCTCTCACCTCTCACAAAAATTAACTCACAATGGATAACAGACTTAAACCTAAGGTGTGAAACCTTAAGAATTCTGGAAGAAAATGTTGGGAAAACTCTTAAACATTGGCCTAGGCAAAGAATTTATGAAGAAAACCCCCAAAGCAATCACAGCAGCAACAAAAATAAATAAATGGGACCCGATCAAATTTAAAAGCTTCTGCACAGCCAAGCAAACTATCATTAGAGTGAATAGACAGCCTACAGAAAATATTTGCCTTCTACATATCCAATAAACGGCTGATATCAAAAATCTATATAGAACCTAGGAAAATCAACAAGAAAAAAATCAAACAGCCCCATCATCAATGGGCAAAGGAGCTTAGCTTCTTGACACCTCACTTGCATAAGCTCCTTCCAAGGCCTTGGAAGGGATCCTACCATTGTGTTACATAGTCATACATTTTCATAAAATTCACAAAATTAAGATATTTTAATTGTACTCAGTTGGACTATTTGTTCATACTTACTGTTGTCATGCTTTCCCTTGATGCTAGATGCCAGTAGAATGTCCATGAGCAGCAGTCACCAACCTTTTTGGCACCAGGGACTGGTTTCATGGAAGACAATTTTTCCATGGACCAGGGGGTGAGGGATGGTTTCAGGATAATTTAAGGGCATTATATTTATTGTGCAGTCAAACCTCTCTGCTAATGATAATCTGTATTCACAGCTGCTCCCCAGAGCTAGCATCACCGCCTCGGCTCCACCTCAGATCATCAGGCGTCAGATTCTCATAAGGAGCGCATAACCTAGATCCCTCACATGTGCAGTTTACAGTAGGGTGTGTGTTCCTATGAGAATCTTATGCCACCGCTGCTGTTGATCTGACAGGAAGCAAAGCTCAGGCAGTGAGGTGAGCTGTGGGGAGTGGCTGTAAATACAGATGAAGCTTCGCTGGCTTGCCAGCTGCTCACCTCCTGTTGTGTGGCCTGGTTCCTAACAGGCCAGGGACTGGTATTGATCCATGGCCCAGGATTTGGGGACCATAGTCCATGAGCATTTTTGGGATCCAGCTAAAGGGAAATTAAGTGTCAGCTACATTTAGTTTTGTTGTAGTGGACATATTTTTGTGGTTCACAGTCACTTTTATGTGTAGCTCTGTTGTTGCTAGTTTTCCCATGTTAAGAATTATTTCCATACTGCTCACTGGTGACTTACCTGGTGCCATGAAATAAAGATTTAGGACCAGACATTGTAAAATGATATGAACTTGTCCTGTAGCAATTACCATTGGACTTATGTGGAAAGTGGGAACAAATGAGGGTTGAAGTGTTTGGATCCAGAAGTTTACGTGTGGAAAATTCTTCCATTTGTCAGACATGTTAAATCATAAGCAGGGAATTGGTTCTCACCAATACCTAGTCAAAATAGAAAATCTCCCTTATCAGGAATACTTGATAATCCAGCATATAAAATTATCAACATATCTCATATATATATATAATATGTATGTATATATATTTTCATTTTTTTGGAAATTATACAAGGGATAACTGATCAGAATGTGTGTTTGTAGGGCACAAATCTGGGAGTACTAAAAAAAGCATATTATTGGCTGTGTGAAGTCACATGTTTTTGTGCACCCTAACTTCAATTTAAAAAAATTCAATTGACCATTCTAGAAGAAAGATTGAATTTTCTTTCTATTATTTCTCTGTTACATAGGAACAGTGTCATATGATGAGGCTAAATGTAGCAAATATAAAGGTACCCTAGACAGTCAATAAAAATGGATTTTTTTTGAATTTTTGATGTTTGTAATATCTTTCAGTTTTTTAAATATTTGTAATTTGTGATTTCTTATTTTTTTAAAAATCTTCTCTTCACTAATTTTATTTTCCTTAAAAATATTCCCCAAATTATGTAAGTTTAAGGTCTCACAAAATTTATATTTGCCCCTCTGCACTATGTAGTAATAGTTAAAACTTTGAATCAGTTTAGTTAAAAAAATTAGATAAGAAGCTCATTTTTTGAAACTATATAGAAACAGCATAAATTTTTTTATATCCAGTAAAAGTCACTCATTCGTTTTTCTCTAAGAGCAACAATCCTAGTTTGTGAAGTTTTTCTTTATGTGTTGTATTTTGAACACCACTACTGTCCAATGGAACTTTCTGTGATCTTGGCAATGTTGTATATCTCTGCTGCATAATATGGTAGCCACTAAGCATATGTGGCTATTGGGCACTTGAAATGTAGCTGGTGAGACTGAGGAATTGAAATATTAATTTTATTTAATTTACATTTACATAGCCAAACATGACTAGTACCTCCCATATTGGACAACACAATTTACACCTTTAATCAACTTTAGGATAAATCCCTCATGTCTTATCCACATCTCTATCTAGTCATTGAGTATAGAATTCTATGTCTTTATGTAGTAAAATCCTAACTCATAACTAACATGATATGTATTATTCAGAAGCTTGTGTTTTATTTTTCAGTATTTCTCAAATCAAATATTCTTGTATTCTCAGTATGTTGTAGGTATTTTTATAGGCAAGTCTTATTATGATGTTTATTGTTGGCAGATGCTGGAAAGCTTAAACAGGTTTGTAGAAATTCACCATTGAAACATACTTTTCCATATGATACAATTAATCAATTAAAGAATGCTTTATTTGGGGGGAAATGATGCATAGAATCCAATCAATATCGACATTCTGTTTGCTTAAAAGTTGTGCTTACTAAAATGAGCTTGACAAAAGTTTGACATATTCAACAAATGGAGACTTTATACTACATCAGAATTAATTTAACAGCTCTTAGCCAGATATTTCATATGCTTTACAAGTGTAGAGTGATAGATAAGCAGATGCAGCTGTGACCTGGCCTCTGGAAGATGACTGTTTACATCCAAGAACAATTCCTGGAATGTAACAGGAAACTGCGCATGACCATATAGCTAAGCTAGATATTTCTCCAGGCTTCCTGTTAGAGTAATGACTGTTTTTTATTCCCCTCCAGGCACAGAAGAAAATCACTCTGAAAACCACACAGAAGAAAATACATATTTAAAACAAATGTGATTTTCCCCAGATATATGATTCTTTATAGAATAATCTCCAGATAGCTATTGCAACAGCAGGAATTGGAAACCTAAATAAAAAGAAAAACAAAAGAGCAGCCTCGATGTTAAGGTCTGGTATACTACAAAATTATACTAAAATTCAATAGTAGTACTAAACATTCTTTTAATCTTTAGGCCCACAAAAATTCACAGAAGCCTGCAAATTTGAGTCAAGACATTTTTTAATTGTTGTTTCCTCTGTATTTTCACAGTATCCTATGTTTCTGTCTACTATTTTCATGCCATTGGATTGAAAAAATACAGTTATTTTTCTATCAAATGTAGTATTCCCTGTGTATGTAGTGCTAGATATTAGGATAAAGCTGAAATGTTTAGGCAAACATTAAGATATTTTCATTTTAATTAATTGTGATCTTAAGGCAAGTAGGCGATGAAGCATTTTTTTTTTTTTCAGTTTTCATCTAAAATGAACCTTAGTTCTGGGTGCACACAAATTCAGTTTCCTTAAAAAAACAAACAGTCATAAAAACCCAAAGTAATAAGAAGCTTTTTTAGAGTCTCTTATTTACCTAATCTTATATTTTGATATATAGATTCTCAGGGTGTGAGCATTTGCTGATTTTGGGGGCAGGATTCATAGTTTATGTAGAAATATAATTACTTTCATCAAACTTACATAGGCATATAAGAAAAATCTTAACATTGTGTTATTTAACAGGTTTAAAAGTTTAAAACCATTGGTACCCTTCTCCAGAATAATTAAGTAATGAGAAATTTTGGAAGGAGAAATGAATATTTGTCAAACTGGAGAGGATAAAGCTACCTAGGATTACAATGTATACTTTTAGTGGGGGAATAAATTTTTATATAAGGCTGAGAGTTCTAATAATTGGCAAGCTTTTATAACTCATTGGTCATGAAAAAGAAAGGTTAAAAACAAAAGCCCAGAGAAAATACTGTCAGGGAAGCTCAGGAAGGAGAACTTTTATAACCTCCTTTTGCATAAGATTTCACAGATATTAAAAAAGGTAATCAGGAAATACTATAAACAACTTTATGGTAATGAGGTCAAGAAAACAGATGAAATGGATAAATTCCTAGAAAAGCAAAAATGACCAAAGCTCACTCAAAAATAAATTCATACCCAAGTAACTCTATTTTGAATTGAATTTTTATTTATTAACCTTTCTATAAATAAAGCTCCAGGCCTAGACAGCTTCATTGGTGAATTCTTCAAAACATTTAAGGAGGAAATGCCAAGATCCTCTAGAAAACTGAGGAGAATTGAAGTAAATAGACACTACCTTTAGCTTCCTAAGCTGTTATCCAAACATCTTGTAGTACCCTCTGCTCAGAAGGCCTGTCCCATGCAGAAACATAAAAATATTCACAGAGAATTGTCTCCCAAAATATATTAGCAATGAGCAATTGGAAATTAAAATGAACAAATAATACCTTTTATAATAGCAACCTGTCTTCAAGACTTTTTATAAAACTACAGTAATCAAGACAGTGTAATATTGGAGTAAAGATGGACTAACTGAGTCATACTACAGAATAGAGAGTCCAGAAATACACCCATGCATATTTTCAGTTGATTCTTGTAACAGGTGCAAAGGCAATTCAGTAGGGAAAGGATAGTCTTTACAACAAATCATGCTAGAACAAATGGATATCCTTATACAAAAAATAAGAAAGTGAAGTCTGAGCCTACCTCATACCATTTCAAAACTTAACTCAAAACTTATCACTGGACCAAATATAAATTCTAAAATTATAAAACTTTTAGAGCATAGGAGAAAATACTTGTGATTTTCTTGACTTAGGCAAAGAGTTTATAGCTATGATACCACCAAAGCATGATTCAAACAACAAAAAAGTGTTAAATTGGACTTTTTCAAAATTAATATCTTCTGCTCTTTGAAACATTGTTAAGAGAATGAAAAGATAAGCCATAGACTGGAAGGAAATATTTGCAAATCATATTTTTGATAAAGCCGTGTATGTAGGATGGTTAATTGACTCTTAAAATTCAGTAACAAAACAAGCAAATAAACCTAATTTTATAGACAAGAGATTTAAACAGACACTTCACTAAAGAAGATATACATGTAGAAAATAGGCACACTGTGAGATGTTCAATATTGTTATTCATTAGGGAAATACAAAATAAATACAGAATGAGATATCTCTGCATACCTGTTAGAATAACCTAAAATTAAAAGGAATGACCATATCAAGTGTTGGTGAGGATGTGGGGATATTGGAACCTTCACACATTGCTTGTGGGAATGTAAAATGGTTAAACCACTTTGGAAAACCATTTAGGTAGTTTCTTAAACATATGCCCACATACAACCCAGACATTTGAATTCTAGATATTTATGTAAGAAAAATGAAAGCATCAAAGGCTTGTCCATTAATGTTTATAGCAGCCTTACTTATACTAGACAAAAGCAGGAAACAACTCCAATTGTCCCTCAACAGGTGAATGTATAAGCAATTGTGGTTTATACAATAAAATACTACTCAGTAGTAAAAAAAAAAATGCATACCTCAACACGGAAACATGGATGAATCTCAAAATAATTATGGTGCCCAGAAAATACTCAATAAAATACAGAAGATATTTCAAAGAAGCAAGTGATCAATTTCAAAATGAATGATAACAGAAACTAGGGGGCAAAAAAAGCAAATCAGATGATGTTACCTCCCTTTCTCTGTAAATGGCATCAGTCTTCATTTATTTGCTAAAGTAAAATAGTTGGGCATCCTCTTGGACTTTCTCCCTTGCTTTTTCATCCAATTAATTATAATTTCTTTTCTATCTTATATTAGGTATATTCTAAATACATCTTATTTCTGTCCTGTTTTCTCTGACTTATCTTCTATTGCTTTGGGCAGATCTTCATTATTTCCTATCTGCAAGTACTTCCTAACCATTCTCCCTGTGTCCAGTCTTCTTCCCCTCTAGTCTATCTTCATGCAAAAAAGGGGAGGAGTTACCTATAGGGATCAGAGGAAGAAGCAACTACCACAAGTAGGAGAGAGAGAATTCCAGCTGTAGGCGGCCAGGTGACTAGAGCTGTGGTCTTAGATGGAAGAACACAGCCATTGCGGAGCCATGGCCTGAGCAGAAATGGTGGAACAATGCTGACCTCACATTCCTCTCCCTCTTCAGTCTCCTGGCCATGTGTTTTATTAGCCAAACCCAAACTAGAAATGAGGGAGTCCAGTGGGTGCAGTCCATAAAGATCAGCATCCCAGGGCACAGAGCCAGGTGAAAAAGAAAGAATGGATTTGGAGAGACAAACAGAGGATATGTCAACACATCCTTCTCAAACAAAAGACTAATCATATTATTCTCCTTATGAAAATAGTTTTGTGTGTATTTTGGGGCAGGAGCAGACCTTTGCCCCTACCTTCAAAATTGAAAGGTAGTACTTTTTCTTATTATTAATGTTTATTTGCTAAACTAAATTAATGGTCACTATGATTTATGAAGTGTCTACTATGTGACAGGCACTCTCCTAAGAACTGTGTATGTATTATCTCATTTAATCCTCTCAATAGCTCTGTGAAAGAGAGACTATTTTCAATAATTTTACTGATAAGGAAGCTTATCTGTCTGCACAATGATGTCACATTACACATGCATAGTCAATAATCTTATACAGATTTACTAATACTTATAGGAAGGAAGATACGAAGCAAAATGAGAAATTAAATAATACAGATGATCTCAACTGCCATTTCACTCTCAACGTGGAATGAGAAACTAGAGTTTATTTATTTTGTATAATGTGACCCTTGCAACATACACCAGCTAATTTATCTGGTTCTCAAAGGAAGAAACAAGGCAAGGAGAAAACTGACTATTATGAATTACTAAGAGATGATATGTTGTTTTCCAATGTGGCTCCATTTGTGTACCTTATTTTCATTTTATTCACTGACTTTAAAGCCTAACCATTTGATAACATGGCTCCACTGTTAAGAATTAGAGCCTGGATTAAAACACAGGCTGATTATATTAATAAAAGCCTGTCTGATTATAAATTCCTTGCTCTTCAGCACTATCATATGAAGCCTCACTAAAGAAAAGGATAAAAACTGTCAACTTGAACTTTTTTCTTTCTCCCTGCAGAATTGTGAGCTTGAGATTATTTCCCTTTTTCTTGGTTTACTGTTACTTAATATTTTTGAGTGCCTGCAACTTGAAAGGCAATGAAAATTTTATATATCCTGCCATTGTCTTTTATTAGCTTGATTTTATGAAAGGGTACACTTATAAAACAGTATTCATATTTTACAGTATAGGATATGTCAAATTTCTATTGGATATAAAAAGTTTATTTCCATAACTTATATAATATATGTCAGAACAAATGTTAGCATTTTCAAGACTAGTAGCAATTTTTTTCTCTTTTGTTAGTTTTATTTTTCTAAACATTATGCATAAATATTTAGTGCTCATAATCTAACATTGTTGGAAATCCAAATACATCTATTTTTAGAGCAGAAGATACTTTTTATTCAAAAGAAACTGTTAATAAATACTGCAAATACTTTGAGTCTACATTTTTGCTTTCAAAATATCCTTCTAATTCATAAGGCACATCAATTTATATCATTGCTACTTATTTTAAGCTTTATCTTCCATATTAAATTAAAGATTCACGTATTTTTTATTTGTATCTTGAGCATGCCTAGAGTGTACCTGCAAATAATAAACATTCAGTAAATGACTGCTGAATGAATGAATGAATTTTCTAAATGACAGCTACCAAGATTTATTCTGAATTTTCATTAATTCCATTTATAGTTGACCTAGAAAATCTACACTGTTTATATTCAGGAGGTGATATAAACTTCTGATATATGGAGTTATAATCATTATGTTCTAGATCTTGAAATAAAAGGTATTTATGGGGCTGGGCGTGGTGGCTCACGCCTGTAATCCTAGCACTCTGGGAGGCCGAGGCGGGTAGATCGCTCGAGGTCAGGAGTTCGAGACCAGCCTGAGCAAGAGTGAGACCCCGTCTCTACTAAAAATAGAAAGAAATGATCTGGCCAACTAAAAATATATATAGAAAAAAATTAGCCGGGCATGGTGGCACATACCTGTAGTCCCAGCTACTCGGGAGGCTGAGGCAGAAGGATCGCTTAAGCCCAGGAGTTTGAGGTTGCAGTGAGCTAGGCTGATGCCACGGCACTCACTGTAGCCTAGGCAACAGAGTGAGACTCTGTCTCAAAAAAAAAAAAAAAAAAAGATATTTATTTTAAGCAGAAAACCACAACAAAACAAGGAAACTATCAATGGTAGAAAGCATAAATTGGGCTGAATCAGCAGTAAGTGTTCTGTTGGATGTGCACAGTATTTTTTAAAGGTTTTTGAGTCAACATTTTATAGTCTGATGATTTGTCATAAAAATTGGGATTACTGCATTTTCTTAAAATCTGAAGGTAAGCCAACACTGCCTCTGTTCCCAAAGTCAATGGTCATGTCCGTTGACCCTTTAAACCCAGCCTTTGGTGCTAGCTGGGTCACTGCAGTTCCCATCCCTCCTGCAGCCGGTGCACCTTCACTTCTAACTGGCTCCAGCCATCATTCCTATCAGTTGTCCTGAGACTGAGGGTGCATGAAAGGAATACTCAGACTGGATGATTTTAAAGGAATAAGTTTCTAGATCCTCAAGTTCTGGTATTCTTTCTTAAAAAGAATACCAGTCTGAGAACCTGCCTGAGTTCACAGTAACCCTTCTTCTAGAATAGAAAAGAAAGGCATGCCCTCTTCCATCCCAAATCTAATGCTCTGGGCTTAAAATCTAAGGAGATTGAAACAAAATGCAAGCTTCCTGTAATGATTAACTGAAGCACTGCAGACCTTGGGAGCTGCTTGTCTGTCCTGTCTTCTATTTTTGGGTTCCTGGAGAAGGCTGGCATGAGAAATGAATGGGGTCCCTATTGTGATGCTTTAAAAGCAGATAAATTTTAGAATGAGGTAGTGAGAGCAATGGTAATGTTTATTTTACTTGTTTGCTAATCAAATGTATTTTGAATTTATGCATGGCTCTTGAGGGAAAGTCTCTTGATCATACAACTAAAGAGCATTTATAAGAGACACTGAACTCTAAAAAAACTCTATTTAGTTTTTTGAATTTAATTGTAAAGAATTATTTTCAGTCAATCTGAATTTTCATCTTATTTCATATTGCTACCCAGCTATGATTTTATTAATAGCAATATACACCTTTCTCTTTTATAAATAAATGGAAAAATTTTAATCATAAACTCCAACAAAATTAATGGCTTTAGTTATGATTTTGATTCTTATTTTAATTGTTCCTCAAACTTGCACACCAGAAGACTATCATGACTTGTATTATACTTCTCAGCTCATATATAACTTAAACTTTTAGCTACACACATTGCATTGTATTATTACAAATTAATTATCTATCTTGGTCAGTGTTTCTTATTTATATGATTCTCTGAAACACTTATTATTATACATATCTGAATTGAAAATGGTGTTCTGACTTTTTGTTTTTATAAGAAAATAAGTCTGATTTTTTTGATTTGTTTTGACAATGAGGGTGGTTCTATCCAATAGATTATATAATAGGCATTTTCCATAAATCATGTGAGCTAAATCCACAGCTCCAAGTTTTGATAACAATATATTTAAAAAATATAAAAATATAAAAATGTTTCATTGAAAGCATTATATGTGCAAAGAAATAATAAATTTAACAATGTTTTTATTTTCTCAACCCTTTCTTAATCTTTTGGGTCAAATAAAATGTTTCTAGGTGAGAGAGCAACAGAACTATTTAATAATCATTTGATAAGTCTTGGAAAAGACTTTTTGATTTTCTTCTAAGAAATTAAGTGAGTGACTGATTGGACACAAAATTCTTTTCCACTTTAGGTGGTTTTTAATTCTTTGCTTTCAACAAATTTGGAAGAACCTAATAAAGTAGACAGCTGATAGAGTATAAAAAGGTGACTTTTAGTAATATATCATTGTGTGATTTTTGACAGCTCAGAAAAGTTTAAAAATTTAGTGATGCTACAATAACAAAACTCTTTCTATTCCCATCTATTTATTTCCATAAGGTTTCTCAGTGCTTACATCTATTAAAATGAAAAATTGCCACAGGGTTGATGCTGACCCCTGTATCAGTCTGACCACATGAAATATGGAATAATTGAAAATAGAAACCTAGTCTCATTCATCTCATATAAGAGATGCATTCCCAGTAAAATTTTGGTTTTTATGTTTATTAAGGATAATTTGTAATGTATTTATGTTGTTTTGATCAATTTTTTAGTAGGATATGGAACACATTAAAACTTATATATTTCTTAGTTACAAAGAAGTTTGATATGTACTCATTAAAATACTTTCATGATTTTCAATTTTCATGATTTTCAATATCACATAAAAATAAAGTTCAATGGAGGAATGGAGTGGAAACACAATTTACAGGAGGAAAAAAATGTGTAACATTTCTGAATGTTAAAGATGAGCTTTTCTGTGCAATGATGATGATAAAAAACATGTCATTAACATATTTAGTTTCCACTTGATTCATTTAAAACAATGAGTTAACTGTTTCATTAAAAAATGTTATTTTGCTCTATGGAAAGCAGTATGGAGATTTCTCAAAGAACTAAAAGTAGATCTACCATTCAATCCACCAATCCCACTACTGGGTATCTACCCAAAGGAAAAGAAGGGTCGATATCAAAAGGACGCTGCACTCAAACGTTTATTGCAGCACAATTCACAATTGCAAAGATGTGGAATCAATGCAAGTGCCCATCAGTTCATGAGTGGATTAACAAAATGTGGTATGTATACATGTGTGTGTGTGTGTGTGTGTGTGTGTGTGTGTATATATATATATATATATATTTTTTTTTTTTTTTTTTCACCTTGGTCAGTGTTTCTTATTTATATGATTCCCTGAAACACTTATTATATACATTTGAATTGAAAATGGTGTTCTTTTTGTTTTTATAAGAAAATAAGTCTGATTTTGTTGATTTGTTTTGACAATGAGGGTGGTTCTATCAAACAGATTATATGATAGGCATATACATGCCTTAGCTATATATATATATACACACATATATATATACATATATATACACACATATATATATATACACACACATATATATATATATATACACACACACATACACACCATGGAATACTACTCAGCCATAAAAAGAAATGAATTAATGTTTTTTTCAGCAATATTGTTGAAACTTGAGACCATTATCCTGAGTGAAGTATTTCAAGAATGATAAAACAAACATCACATGCACTCTCTAATAATTTGGAACTAATTCATGAGCACACCGGGGCACAGAAAGAAGTGAAAATTGTTCAAAATCAAGAAGTTGGGGGGAGGAAGGGAGGGGTAAAAATCTACCTGTCAGGTACAATAAACACTATTCAGGTGATGGACACACTTATAACCCTGACTAAAGCATTATAAAAGCTATCCATGTAACAAAACAATTGTACCCCTTAATATTTTGAAATAAAAAATAAACATGTTATATAAACATGTTATATTTGCAATATGCTAGAAAACATATGCATTGTAATAATTTAAACTCATAATGAAAATTTTTAAATGATTTTAAAAGTATGCGAGGGATACATAATTTTTCCAAAATTATTTTAGGGGGCATATGACCAAAAAGTTCCTATAGTATTTGACTTAGTGAGTTCTGCTCAAGTTAAATTTGTGTACATAATAGAAAACATCTTCACTAGAGAGAAATGGTTCTAGAATGTTTAAAAGTAATCTTAAAGAAGTGGGACTAATATTTAAAAGAGCATCTCTAGTTAGAATTCATGCTCCTTAGTGAGAAAGAGTAAAACTCTATAACAGATGAGGTGATTTCAACACACAATTTGTACATGTTTCATGGTTAACTGAACATTAAATCATACCTAAGAATGGAAATAAATTAAAAGTCCCCACTGTGTACATTGAAGCTTAGGGTACTACAAATCTTAGAGAGGTATCAATGGGTTCACTGTAGGGTAGGATAAATAATTTTAATTCTGTTGTAGGAATGAATTCCTTATCTTTGTTCTTTGTTGAGTAATTTTGGCACTTTAAAAATTTAGGAGGAGAGAGTTAGCTGAATTTAACTTTTCTTTTGCTTATATTTATAAGTCAGCATAATTTATATTCAGTTCTATAAGGATAAAAAATGGTAAGTACCATAAATAAAAAATAATTGTTGAATAGTCAGTTAACATAGTCAGTTAACATACAAACTATATTGATGTCTTAAATAATAGACCTTTAAGGATATTGATATCTTCTTAGATTTTAATTTTTGATTTTGAAACTAAGAAGGAAAAATCAAGTGAAGCCAAGTAAATGCAATTCTTCTTGGGATTATATGATTCAGGGGGAAGAATTCTAATTTCTTCTGCCACAAGCAAAGCACATTTCCAGAAACTGACTTCACTCCTGAAATCCACAACATATTCAGAAGTATTTAGGAGCCTTGAAAATTACCCACACATTTTTTTTAAATAAGGAAAATTTAAAAAATGACAAATGGCCATTTGTCATTTCTGTGACTGTTTCTCACTGATCTTAAGGAATCAGGCTATCTTATAGTTCTTGCTATAGTTAAAATCATTATATTGGTGGGGCGCCATGGACCTCACCTGTAGTGCTAGCACTCTGGGAGGCCAAGGTGGGAGGATTGCTTGAGGTCAGGAGTTCGAGACCAGCCTGAGCAAGAGCAAGACCCTATCTCTACTAAAAACAGAAAAATTAGCTGGGCGTGGTGGTGCACACCTGTAGTCCCAGCTACTTGGGAGGCTGAGGCAGGAGGATTGCTTGAGCCCAGGAGTTTGAGGTTGCAGTGAGCTATGATCATACCACTGCACTCTAGCATGGGCAACAGAGCCAGACTCTGTCTCAAAAAAAAAAAAAAAAATCATTATATCAAGAAAGGGAAGGAAAATCAGGCTGTTAGATATTATCATACAAAATACAAAATTATTAGAACTAAATAACTTCAATGAAAATTTAAGTAATTTATAAAATATTCAAAGAAAATTAAAATTTAAATACACATTAGGTATTTAGAGACACTTGTGTATTTAGATCCTAAGTTTATACTAGACGAAGATTTTTAACTTGTTCTATATTGTTCTCTCAATGAAGAAGAAAAGATTGAATGTTCGTGCTTTCCATAACATACTCTATTTTGACAATTAGAAAGGCCAATCATAAAAATCCGATTTTTGCATATTTCTTAAATGATACAATCCTTTCCACATAAACCCTACTAATTTCTTTAGAATTTCCTGGCCAGGCATGGTGGCTTATACCTATAATCCCAGCACTTTGGGAGGCTGAAGCAGGAAGATCACTTGCAGCTGGTAGTTTGAGATTAGCCTGGGCAACATAGTGAGACTCTTTCTCTACAAAAATAAAAAAAAAATAAATCAGTAGATTGTGGTGGTGTGCCTGTAGTCCTACGTACTTGGGAAGCTGAGGTGGGTGGATCACTTGAGACCAGGAGTTCCAGGTTGCAGCAAGCGATGATATGATTGTGCCACCAGCCTGGGTGACAGAGAAAGACCTTGTCTCTTTAAAAAAAATAAAAAAATAAGATTTCCTTTCTTGTCTAGATGTCATTATCATTTAATCATATTTGGGGGTTATTAAAATATGAGGATAAAATATGAAGATTCCCATTATATTATGCCTCATGAATGCATGGACTCAGATAATGCCACATTTCTTAAAACGTAATTAAAAAAAAACCCTGATCTGACATGTTAGTGTATTAAGATTCTTCAGAGAAACACAACTAATAGCTTATATATTTATTTATTTATTATAAGATACTGGTTTATGCAATTTTAGAGGCTGAATAGTCCTAAGATCTGCAGTCTGAAGGCCTGAGAACCAGAAAAGCTGGTGGTGTAAGTTCCAGTCTGAGTCCAAAGGCAGGAGGAGACTGATGTCCTAGCTTGAAGACTGTTTGGCAGGGAGAATAAATTCTGTCCTGCTCAGCCTCACCTTTTGTTCTATCCAGGCCTTTAATGGATTGGATGAGGTCCACCCACATTGGGGAGGCCAATCTGCTTTACCATTCAAATGCTAATCTCAACCAGAAACACTCAAGATGTTTAACCAAATATCTGGGCACCCCTTGGCCCAGTCAAATTGATGCATAACATTAACAATTACAATGACCTCCATGTGAATTTCAGCAATGTACCTATGGCCACTGCATATAGTTGTGTAGGCTGGGTACTGCACAGATCTAGGGAACATCATTCACTGAAGTCATCATAGGTTTATGTACTTTTATAATTTATATGCTTTTGTAATTGTAAAGGTCTTAAATGTACAGGCTTTGCCTCCTAATTTATACAAAATTAAATGTTTAGCCTAGACAGAGGATTGCCTTTACCTGTCAATAAGCTGTTATGAAAGGATTTCCAAGTTACAACTTTAAAATTGCCCCAACACAGATAATAAGATAATTAGGTAATCACCTCCAAAGTATAACAAAATTCTGATTTTCTTTAAGGCATATTTGAGACATATTTGAGTTGCCTCTGGTCTTCATTTACTAATTTGTAGCTTAGTGATTATTTTTCGAAATGAAATTGTTTTCTTAATTAAGTCTATAATGTTTCACTCTCAAAAAAATATGGTAACTTGTAGCTTGCAATATTAAAATGCTTATAAAGGCCAACAACCAAAACATTTCCAAATAAAAAATGAAAAGACAGGAGGAAAAAAATTAACTGAAGTAATTATACAATTATTTTTTCAAGTGGCTAATAACCAGTTTGCATAAATTATTGGCAATAATGAGAAAATATAGTTCAATGGACTTTTTAAATTGTAGTCTTTTTAAAAATAATAAACTGTTTTCTCAAGCTTGTTTGTCATGTTAAAATAACTGTTGATTTGAAATTTATTTTGTCATGAGCATCATTGCATTGAGAAAAAACAGTGGCTGGAATGTCAGAACATGAATAATGCAGTAATCTGCAATTACCCTTTTAGTCAAGATGAGAGTTGTCGAATAGAAATAGAATCCATGATTTTGAGTTCAGACTAACTACTTCAGAAATCTGTGCAAAATTACCTCTTTTCATGACCCAAAGAGTATTACAAATTTGTATGGGAATAATATGTAGCAAGCAATTTGCAAATCTGATTATAAATTATCTCTTACATTTATTTAGCTCCTTTCTCACCCACTATTACTTTTTTGGAAGCTGATCCTGAAATTAACCTAAAAGTTACCTGTCCTGCATCTCAGTGATGTATATGTCCCCTCACCTCAAGCTCATCATCTTTCTTTCAATCTCTGGACTTCCTTATTGTTCTCAAATGAACAAACTATCCTCTTAGTCACTCTGACTCGAAAGGTTTCCTTTATGCCTTTTCCCCATCTTCTCTAAATCCAATAATGAGAAACTCACAGTTATTTTTTTCCTGTCATTGAAACCTCATTTTAATTCCCACTGTTATTATCTTGGTACCAGACCTCATTACTTCACAGCTAGACTATTTTAATAATTTCTTCGCCTATCTTTCTTCATCTTGTTTCTGGCCTCTCCTGTTATTTTCTGTATGCCACTGCTTCCTTTACTCAGTTCATCTTTCTACTGAAAATCCTTTAAGATTTTGCTATCACCAACAGAATGGCTTTCAAATTCCTTAGTCTGTCTTTAAGATCTTTCACAATCTGACTCCAATCTATTAATGTAACCTCATCGATTGACTCACTCAGCAGACATTTTTAAGAGTGACTCTGTGCCAGGAGCTGTGCTGGGAACTTGGCACATAAAGATAAGTAGGGCATGATTCTTGGTCTTGACAAGCTCACAGTGCTTCTCAGCAAGAGGGCCTTAGAGCCTGGTAACGCTTTCCACAACCCCCTCCGCAATTTCAAGGGCTGTTTTTCATCCAATGACTAGTTCATTTCTCATTTTCTCCATGAAACCTTTTTTTTAACAAGGTATCTTCCCAGTCTATTATGGTTTCTTCCTCTGAACTTTTATCTTATGATATTTACTTATAATCTAGATCACTTGTTCTTAACTGGGGTTAAGAACTTTGTCCTCCCTCCAGGGGACATTTAGCAATGTCTGGAGACATTCTTAGAAGTCATGACTGAGAGGAGGGGTGCTTTTGGCATGTAATGGGTAGAGGCCAGGGATACTGTCACACATTCTAAAATGCATAGGACAGACTCCCACAAGAAAGAATTATCTGGCCTCAAATGTCAATAGTGCCAAGTTGATAGACCCTGATCTAGGTTATTGTTTATCTATGTGTATAAGCCTTTTTTCAATTATCCTGTATACTTATTGAAGTAGAAAACCTTTACTTTCCCATATATTTTCCTGTCTTTTTAAGAACATAATGTGATGGGTTAAATGGTGGCCCCCACAAAGGTATATCCACATTAAATAGTTGGAATGTGGGAATGTTACCGTATTTGGAAAAAGGGTCTTTGTAGATGTAATTAATTTAAGTTGGGGGCCTTGAGATGAGGCTATCATCTTGAATTATCCAGGTGGACACTAAATTGAATGACAAGTGTCTTTATAAGACACACAAAGAGGAAAGGCACAGAGAGAGACACACAGAGACAGAAGAGGAGGAAATGTGAAGACAGTAGTAGAGATTGGAGCAAGGCTGCTACAGCCACACACACAGAGGAGAAGGTGACGAGACGACAGAGGAATAAATTGAAATAATGTGGCCACAAACCAAGGAAGACAAGGATTTCTAGCAGCTACCAGAAGCTGCAACAGGTGAAAAAGGATTCTTCCCAAGAGTCTCCAGAGAGTGTGGCCTGCTAATACCTTGATTTGGACTTCTGGCCTTCAGAGCTGTGAGAGAGTAAATTTCTGTTATGTTTAAGCCAAATTTGCAGTAATTTGTTATGGCAGCTTCAGGAAACTAATACACATAGTAAGTACATTGCCTTACCCATAGTCAATAGTTAAAAAATATTTCATGTTTATGATGAAAATTATCTTTCTTCTTTGTAGAATTTCAATTATGCTTTCTCATAAAACTTAATCAAATTAGTATTCTTGTACTTCCATGTAACTTTTCTCAATGACATAGCTTCTTACTAAACTTCTAGACATGTTAGCACATTTATACCACCTCCCCATATGAGAAGCCACACGAACATCAGATGTCAATGTGTAGCTGTAAATTTGTTCATGTAAGTAGTCATTAATTTATTCAAAATTCACTCTCTATAGATGTGCTTTAATGAAAACGTAACCTACCCTGCTAAGCTTATTAGCTATAAAATATAATGTTATAAGGTGGAAGCTGGTTGTGGTTAATGTAGCTTGCAGCAACATCAGCTGTAATCTCTAGATGGCACTATGTTATAAGGAATCAGCCTAAGATCTGATACTGCAATTTTCATATAACTGTTTCTGAAAAGGAACAAAATTTTCCTGCTGAAATCTTCTGAGGAATTATATGCAGTACTATAAAAGTTCTATTTTACTAAATATGGAGTGGCTTCTAATTTTCACATTCGTGTGGGATAAGGAAAGATAATAGAGGAATTGGGTCTGTAAAACATGCTAGCTAACAGTAAAAAATATTTCATAGAAGTTTATTTTCATTTAAGCTTTTGGATTATTTTGTGAACATTTTGTTAGAAAATGTATAAACAACAAATGAGATAACTCTAGGGTTCTTATATGAGAATGTCCATATAACCTAACACTTTATCTTTGATAGTTATAGGTGAAGATTAATAACCTACTCTTAACTTTAGCTTAAAATATAAACAGGATGACACATTGGTTCTTTATCCTCATTATTGAAATTCCACCTTCAGTCTCAGTAGAGAAGAGACAAAGCTACTTGGATCATCTTTTCCTTAATTCTCTTTTTACATTTTTGACCTCTTTTTTGAAGAGTATTTTTTGCCTGGAGTCTCCAGTGACTTCTAGGGGTTTAAAAATTCTTGTAAATTCCTGAAGGCTTTGCTAATTAGATTTTTCTCTGTTTGCATATGTGGTAGACTCAACTCACCAGTCAATAGTTTCTCATCATGGGCTTCTTCATTTTCATAACATTTTGAACCACTTGTAAAGCACATTTTTTCATTTATTGTTTTGTATTTTAATTATTTGCATATAGATCTTACTTCTGCACAAAACTGTACACTCCTGGGGGGATGGCATCCTGACTTACCTTTATGCACATGGTATGTGCTTAGTAACTACCTATTGAATTAAATGGATTTGGTAGTGCACAACATGATCTAATTCAAAGAAAAAAAATAGCTACTTTGTAAGTTGACCTTAAAAAAACCCCAAAACATCTGACTATCTTTGATCCGAAGTATTAAATGAGGTTTCCAAGCAATTAGAAATGCATGTAATTTTTTTGGTCAGATCAATGATTTGGAGATGAGTTTTTAAGTAAAATTTGCATACATTCAAAACCAGTTTGTTTGAATTTTTCCATTCCTTACATACAAATAGAAAAACAATCTCTGTCATCACCCCTACCAATTCAAACCCCTTAACTTTTACTGCTCCTTCAGATCTCAACTTATCTGCCAATTCTTACAAGAACAATTCTTTGATCTTCAGAGATGCTACACTTTTGTGTTCCTAAACACCACTCTTCCCTGTTATGGCACACATATTGGACTTTCATTGCTTATTTCTTTGTCTATGTCTTTTGCTAATCTTTAAATTGCAAAGGGGCAGGAACCATGCAGGTCTTATTTACTCTCTTATACCCAGGACCTAGCACAAAGTCTGTTGCATCATAGCCACAAATACAAACCAGTGAATGAGAGTGGAATGAATGACTTTAGGATGAAAGCAAAACATGTACCTCATTTACTTTACAAATACGTTGGGATATTTATTAGGTGCCAAGCACTATTCTAGACACAAACAAGAGAACAGTGAGTATAACAGACAAATCCTCCTGCTGCCATGGAAATTCCATTTCAGTGGGTGGGGTGAGGGCAGACAAGTCAACAAATAAATACATAAGTAAACAAATGAGTACAAAATAAAAGGATATGTAATATGAAAATTATTAATAAATAAGTATACAACCTACATAAATGGGGTAGGTAAATGTGATAAACAGTGATGGAGGTGATTGATTCAGGAAGGCCTTTCTGAGGAAACACAATTGAGGTGGGATTTGAAGGAAGGGGGGGGTAGTTGTGCTTACTTGTGGCAGGACATTTCCTTCAGAGGAAGGGTAATGTGAAGGGCATGGAAGCAGGGGATTGCTTGGCGTGTTCCAGGAACACGAGTGAGGCTGGGATGAGTGAAAGGGAACAGCAGAGTGTGCTTGGAGATGTGCATGGAGAGGAAACCTGGTGTCAGATAACAAAGGACCTTGTGAAACCTGACAGTGACTTTGGATTTTACTGGAGATGAGAAGCTCTTGCACTGGGGTGATGGTGATCGGGGTAGTGGGAATAGACAGATTCGGTTTATATTTGAGTTAGTGGTGTCAGAATTTGCTGATGGGGTACATGCGGAACGCAAGGGAAAAGGAGGCATTACAGATGACTCCAGGGTTTTTGATCAAAGCAACTGGAAAAATGGAGCTGTTGTTTTCTGAGATAAATAAGAAGTGGAAGTTCAAAAGCAGACAGGGGACAGGGAGGATTTTGCTTTTAAGGTGGGAGGTATCTCAGCATCTGTGTATGCTAATGGAAATGATCCCCTAGTGTGGGAACAATTGAAGATGCAGAAGAGAGAAGACACTGCCAGGAATGTTCCTTGATTTGGTGAGAAATGTTGTGATCCGACACAGGTGAAGCAGTTGCCTCAGAGAGTTCACCCCATGTGCAAGGAAGGAGTGTCTGGGTATAAATGTATGAAGGTGCAGATGCAGAAAGATTGGTAGATTTGAAGCTGGGAACATGTGGAAACTCTATTTTGACTCCTGTGTTCATCAATGAATCAATAAATATGGAATGTTTGTGAGTTATTGCAGGAGGCTATGAGGAAACCTAGAGTAGCCACTAGCCTGGTGGCCTGAGTGTAGCTTCTGAAGTTCAAAAAGAGTAGGAGTTGAATCTCAGGGCCTCCACTTAGTAGCTGTGCAGTTCTGGAAAAATTAGTTAAATCTCTGAGTCCCATTTAGAAAAAGAAAAAAGAAAAAGGCCTCCATTTATGAGCCAGGCATTTGTGCAAAATCTTTACATGAATTATTTCATTTAATCTTTATAACACATATATGAAGCAAGTATTATTTATCTCCAAATCTTGCTGATGTGGAAACTAAATTTGGGAGGGCTGTAAGGCTCTTGATTAAGATCACGTATAAAATGAATGACAGAGGCAAAACTCTGTGAGGGGAGGCAGACCCTAGAACCCGTGCTCTTAAACACTAAATTAAATTACTCATTAATAAATATCATGGAAATATCAGATGTTGAATAAATCGCCTGAAAATGTCTAAGACTGCTCTGGGTCTCATTCACTAGATACCAGTGGTAGGCCGAATTCTAAGTTGCTCCTCAACATTCCCTGTCTTCTAGTACATACACCTTGTATAATTCCTGGAATTGTGAATACAAAGATTTGACTCTATGATTAGGTTATGTGATATAGCACAGTTGACTTTAAAAAGTAGGTTATCCAGGTGAGCCTAAGCTAATCACATGAATCCCTTAAATCAGGGCATCAGAGACAGAGAAGTCAGAAGGATTGAAAGTGGGAAAGGAATTTGAGGTGGGGGAGATTCTCTATGTCTGGTTTTGAAGAGGAAAGAAGACATGTAGCTAGAAAGGTGTGTGTCCTCTAGGACCAGAGAGTGGTCCTGGGTGGTCTCTGGGAGCTGGCGTGATCCTCAGCTGACAACCAGCAAGGAAATGAGGACCTCAGTCCTACTACCACAAGGAAGTGAATTCTTCCACTATCCTTAGTAGCTTGAAAGTGGAATTTCCCCCAGAGCTTCCAGATTAGAACTCAGTCTGGCCAACACCTCGATTTCAGCCCTGTGAGATCCTGAATAGAGAATTCAGCCACACCTTGCCCAGACTTCTGACCTACAGAACTGTGAGCTGATAAATGGCTATTGTTTTAAGCCACTACAATTGTGATAATTTGTCACGCAGCAAGAGAAACCTAATGCAATACCTCAAAGATTGTTGTGATAACCAAGTACCCAGTATACCTAGTTAATTATTAAACTGTAGTAATTTTCTTGAGAAAGCATTTATTTTCAGTCAGGTTTTATTAACTTGAGAATAGAGACCTGAAATAGCAAAAAAGACCTAAAATAGCCTCAAAAGAACACCTGATTCTGGGAAGAAGGCCCAGATGTGAGGAACACAGGAGGAAGTGGTGTGTTGGGAATCCTCCAATGAGCCAAGGGAAATAGGGGTGGACACTGAGGGTCCTTAGCAAGTTCAGACTCTGGGGTTTGTTGGTGTGGAACCTAAGGCTGAACCTAAAAGGCCGTTCTCACAGTGGAAGGAAGGTATTTAGGGTGGACAGAGCCAAAGCAAACTTTTATTTGGTTATATTTCACACTGACTTTGCCCTTAATATAGGCTTTTCTAATTAGACTCTGACATGTAGGCACCTGGGTTCCAAATGCTGGCATTATGTTTGAGTCAGTGCTTCTATAAGTCATCAGGTCTGATTGACAATGCTTTCAGACGGTCTCCGCGTTTCTGTTTCCTTTGCTCACTTATACCAGAGCTTCATCCTCTGGTAATTGGTTACTGTTGCAGACCTTTACTTGGCCATCCCCAAGCCCATTTCTATGCATTAGACTGATCCTACCTGAACTTTCATTCTTCATACCACTCTCTTGCTTATAACTTCTCTGCTCAGGATTCTACCTTGCCGAGACCCTTGAGCTGTAGTGGTCTTTTGGTCTAGCTCACTTCATGCATAAGGAAGCTGAAGCCAGAGAGGCACACTTCCTTGCTCAGTGTTGGAGCAAACAGAGGCAAAGAAAGGCCTAGAACAAGATCTCCTGATTTAGTTTATTGCTTTTCCCATTACACTGTCCATACTTCTCACTATGGCTTCACCTTTGTTTCCCACCTTACCTCTCTCTCCACCCTTATTTCCTTTACTCCTCGTTGTGAATCATCCACTCCAGGCAGACTCATCTCCCATCTGTCCTCTGACTGTGAATGACCCACCTTATTCCACCTGGGGCATTCCCTCCCTTTTCTCCTTTGCCTTTCACAATTATGGTGTTTGTTCATGCTAGTCACTCTATCTACCCAGATTTCTCCTGCTTCTGAACTCTGCCAGTGTTCACTGTTTGTGTCACTCATTAAAACATAAAATTTACAAACCACCTTGTTTGGTTGTAAATGTTTCATGGGTGACTGTCTTGTCTTTGCAAGAAGATCATATATTCCCAGATGATACCTGTGGTTTCTCTTTCATTGATAGCCAGCTCCATGCCTTGCACAGCAAAAAATAAATAGTACAGCCCAGTGCGGTGGCTCACGCCTGTAATCCTAGCACTCTGGGAGGCCGAGGCGGGTGGATCGCTCGAGGTCAGGAGTTCGAGACCAGCCTAAGCAAGAGCGAGACCCTGTCTCTACTAAAAATAGAAAGAAATGATGTGGCCAACTAAATATATATATAGAAAAATGAGCCGGGCATGGTGGTGCATGCCTGTAGTCCCAGCAACTCGGGAGGCTGAGGCAGCAGGATTGCTTAAGCCCAGGAGCTTGAGGTTACTGTGAGCTAGGCTGACGCCACGGCACTCACTCTAGCCCGGGCAACAAAGCAAGACTCTGTCTCAAAAAAAAAAAAAAATAAATAAATAAAATAAATAAATAAATAAATAATACATTGGATTAAATTAGTCTTAGTGTTCTTTTGCACTGTTGACATTTTGAGTCAACTAACATTTATTGAGGACCTATTAGGTATTGGGGCGAGGGGAGATAAAAGGTGATTTAGGCTAAGTGTCTGTCCTCAAAAGGAGTTCATGCTCCAACGGGAAATTTGGGCAAGTAAATTTCTCCAAAGTAATATGATAAACACATTGGGCAGGGAGTTTGGGGGTTACACTGCTCCTACTACCAATCCAATGATTAGAGGAAGGTGAGATCTTATGGTTGGTCTTGATCTTGGCATAGTTTTTCTCCAGATGAGACTGCTGGTTCGTATAGGATTTTATCCATGCTACATGTTACATTAGTTTCATGCTCTAGCCAATTGAACACACTCAAAAAAACTAAAAAATATTGCAGCAAAACCACATTTTAAAGGACTCTGCTATAACATGGATTCAATTATTCTGGGTAAATAACCTGTCTGATTAGCTTCCCTATTCTATTTTCATTTGAAAAGTGCTCTGATCCAGAGCCAGTTAATTAAAAATCTATTTCAACCTGGTCTTTTTTATTTCAAACAAATACCCACTTACCATATCGTGAACAATTTAAATATCAGAATATTGGCCCTTTAGAAACATGTTGTAACTTAATTATAATAAATCTGTTGCTCTGACAATAGCTACAAATAAAAACAAATCTTTTTCACATAATATTTTTCAAAAAGGAAAAAAAGAGAAAGACTGAGAAGTCCAGTTGACAAATTGCAACCGGTCTGCACTAGGGTGCTTTAGTACATCATTCAGTATTACTGAAATGTAAAGGAGCTTTGTTAGGTTTTAAAAATTGAGGACTTGGATTCCTACCCAGTTGCAGTAACACAGTGTAGCTTTGTTAGTTCTGATTCAAGTGCAAGTGATCAAAAGGTTATTGAATATTCCTTGTCTCTCTGCCAACTCTGAATGTCTTCTCCCTGACTAGAATGTTTGGATCCTGTTGTTGTTCATTAATGCTTATCTTACATTCCATTCACTATCATTATCTACCTTTCTCAGTAATTAGCTAATTATATTTCAAGATAATTAGTTTAATGAAAATGTGGGAAGTAGGCAGTAAGAATCTAAGTGATATTGTCATGACCTCTACATGTAGATTAAGAAAAAAATAAGGGATACAAAAATAAAAAAAAAATAAGGAACACTTACAATATAGCGTGGGTTCAAAGAATAGCGTGTGCTTTACTAAAATATCTCAAATAAGCTCTAATCCCCTTTTGGGTTCTGTTGCTACTTGGGAGTATATAATGGTCTGTTGTGTGTTAGAGATATGAAATTATTCTTTCAAGATATTAGGGCGGCTTTTTGGCCCCTATTGTTGTAATTCTTGTTGCTGCTTGTTCTGTTTATGGATTTCTTAAATACAAATAAAGAAATATGCAGAAATTTAGAAAAATGCAGTGAAATAATATTAGGTGAGTAAAGTGGCTTTATTAGTAGAGTGAATATAGCTATACTTGTAGCATTTTTCCATTTTAAGAAAAGGGTATGCAATTAAGTTGAATGCAAAATTAAATGCTTATATATTGTGATCTATTTATTGTAGGCATGTATGTATGTGTATATATGCATGTTATGTCTTTGAACTTGGCACTTTGCTGTTTGCTGTGGAAGAAAAATAATGTTATTGGATATGCCTTCTACCTGTAGGGAGGTTATTATCTCCTTGATGGCAGCCATGAGAATGTGCCTCTCTGTCCTCCAGCTATGGGACATGCAATGACCAAGGACCTCCGCTGTTGTACTCTGAAGCCCGTTGTTGCCGTGTTTGTACTGAGTCCACACTGAGTGGAGTATAGAATTGAAGATATGTTTGAAAGGCTTATTGCAGTCAGATTATAGAGGACCTTGAATATGGTGCTGAAGAATTTGGCTTGTCTTTTTCCTCTGCATTGCTCCTGAAAATGTGGCAGCAGAGAGGCTCCAAGGATTTGAGAATGTTGGGCACCAGCTGGTGCTTCCTCTCTCAGGCTCTTAGTATAGACACATGACTAATATCTAGTAGAGTTCAGCAGCCCAAGAGGAAAGCTGTGAAAAGGAACCTTAATTCTAGACTGGGATTTGGGATCCTAACCCCTTTTTAGTTTCCTGGCAAGCTAAAGCATACTACACATGTGTGCAACAGACTGCTTTTGAGAATCAGGTCTCAGTTCTGTACAAAGAATAAGCTAACAGGCTTTTTTCTTCTAGAAACTGGGTTACAATTAATGTATGGGCCAGAGTGGAAAGGTTTTGTTTGGCAGCCCAACACAGGTTTTGTTTGGCAATATTAGTGCTTTTAAGCAACCAGAAATTTAACATCAAGATGGGAATTTGTTACTGTTCTTGAATAATGTTTTTATGTGACTAGATTTTTATTCTCACACGGCCACAAAGCTGGAGCGAGTAGCAGTTATTCCCTTTAGACGGCGTGAGAGTTCTTCAGTGTGCCACAATCCCCACTCCACCATATAGTCTAACATCTGTTTGATGCTGTAAATTTATAGTTTAGTCTAGTGTTGGTAGCTTTTTGACTGTGTGATCCCAATCTAAACCTACCTTTAAGCTGTAACTTTTTGGATTTTGCCACACTAGTGTCGAAAACTTATACCAGCTCAGCCACATGGGCAGTGTGTTTTTGCTTTGGGGCAATTACTTTGTGTATATGAATTAAAACAGTTGAAATGCATTGGATCACAGGGAATTTTGCTGTGAGATTTTCTTATCTGACCAAGATATAGAAATGCTACCATTTTCTACTAAGCACTGAGAATACTAAATTAGCTAGAGTGGCAACTGAGCTTCCATGCAGCTATCATTGAGACCAATGATTGGGGAGTCTTGCTTCAAGAAGTAACCTGAGTGCTGTCTTCCTCTACAGACAATAAGGAACATCAGGACTTACTTGAGAACATATATTCTCAAGAACTGTACAATGTTATCACATTATAAGGGGTTTAATCTATGTTATGTGATAAGTTGCATAATTTTCCTCCAAAGTTTCAAAAGCTTTTATTGAAAGGACACAGGAGCCACCCACCCTATATCCCAAACCATGAGGCTCACATTTGATTTCCCTAGTCATTTCTCCTACCTTACTGACCCATAGATTGGAGATCAGCAGACTTTCTCTATAAAGTACCAGATAATAAACATCTCCAGCTTTGCGGGCCATATGATCTTTGTCACAACTACTCAACTTGGCCGTTGTAGTGTGAAAGCAGCCATAGATATTATGTAAACGAAGGAGCATGGTTGTGTTCCAATAAAACTTTATTTACAAAAACAGGCAGTGGGTAGGATTTGGCCAGCAAATGTAGTTTGCTGACACTGCCATGGAGCATAAGGAAAAGGATACACTTATCACAGCCTTCCAAGCTACAGCTAAATTCTCCAAGAATCTAGGGAAGTGTTAAAACTCCAACCACCACTCCATATAGTCCAGGTCTCCTCCCTCTCTGGTTAAAATGTAAGCTTCTCCATATTTTTACAATCTGGTTCACAGGAAACTCTTGTTTTTTTGCTCCCTAACTTGTTCATGAATTCTCTAACAATTTTGTCCTTCCTGAGCCTCTGTAGTTTTTTGGCCCTAACAAAAGCCTGTCACCTTGAGCACACCACCTCTGTAGCCATTACAAGTGAACGAAACTCCCAGAACATGGTCTCTCAGTTCCCTGACCTTCTCACGTTCAAAGAATTCAACTTTACTTCAGCTATCCGCTGCTCTGGCTACTCCCAATCACCTCCTCTGACACTTCTTTGCCTGTTATTTCCAAATTTCTATCTGCAGTCATGATAAGAATTTCAACTTGTTTCTCCTATTGCATGACTGATAGCCATTTAGAGACCTACCAAACAACTCAAACTTAATATTGCCCAAACAGAATTTATTATTTCTGTCCCTAAATCTGTTCCTTCTTTGTCTTCCCTCCTCAGAAAACGAGCTCACTTTGCCCTCAGTTGCTTCAGTGCCAAGCTTGTATTCTTCTCTTTTTCTTATTCCACACATCCAAGCCCTAAAAACATACCCCAGCTCTCACATTTTCATTGTCAACCTTTAGACTATTCTACCTTCATCTCTCCCCTGGGTCACTGGAATGACTCCCAAAGACGTGATATTCCCTGACTCACCATCTACATATGGCAATCAACTTCTGAAGTATAAAGCAGATCACTCCTCTACTTTAATCTTTTGACCTAAAAGAAAGGGAGCAAACTCCATCTTCTTCTATTAAGCTGTACTGTGCACAACATGGCCTATATCACTTGGATTTCATTCTATCATTCTTCTTGCTCACTCACCATAGTGTTGTGGCCTTCTATTCATTCCAAGCTCATTCCCATCTTAGTGCATCTGCACTTGCTCTATCATCTTTCCAAATTGCTTTTCCCTTCCTGCTTCAAAGCTGAATGTTTCTTGTCATTCAGATTTTAACTTAAATGATATCTCCTTGGAGACCCTGACCCCTCAATATAAAGTAGCCACACTGTCATTCTATATCACTTTAATTCTCACCATGGTATTCATCACTCTCTTCATCATTTTATTTATTTGTTTGTTTTATAGCTTCTCTGGTAGAGGGTGAGCTTCCAGGGAACAAGAATTGTCTGCTTATTCAATTACTTTAGTTCCTTAGTCAATCGATCGAGCCCCTTCTAGTTTCCTCTCCTTGGTTTTGGTCATAAATTATCTTGATTTCAGCAACTTTCCTGTCAATTGTTCTGGCCACTTTTCTTTTCATCACACCATTCTGGCAAGTCATCATCCCTGGATGAATTTAACTTTACCTGCTCTGTGCCATTATTCTGCCTGATAAAACTTGCTGGAGAAAATTACATAACTGAGAAGACTGGACCATTATAAATTTACAGTCATCACCTCACCTGGGCTCTTAGCATTGCCTGGTAATCTTAATATATTTCCCAACTGGCTTATGCTCCTGTGCTCCACAAGAATTATTTTACATCTTCACCCCCTCACTCTAAGCAAATGATCTCACCCCTATTCCATATTTAAAAAAAATCCCAAGAGAGATGCTCCCTCAACCTTCTACTACCCAACCCACAAATCTTTTTTTTTTCCTTCCCTCCAGTCACACTGGCAGAGGTGGTTCTTTCTTGGATACGGCCACCCTCTTTATTTTTGCTTCATACAGTATCCTTTCCCCCTTATCAGGACTTTGCACTGTTAGTTATTATATTTTCTACTCTACCTGACAGTCTTCTTTTCTTACTGGCTCTCCCTCACTCACTGTTTTTGCTAGGTTGAGTTAGTTTTCAGTTCCTGGCATCCTTCAACCTCCTCTCTTGCTTGCTCGTTCTTTTTCTCTCTCTTTTGGGATTTCCAGAAGATTCCTCCGCCTTCAACATTCTCCCTTCTGCTCCTCACCCCCACTCCCAACCATATCATCTGGTTATTTCCTGTTCCCTGCAGATTCAGCTCAGATGTTAGCTCTTCAAAGTAGCCTTTCCTTGCTGCAGACTATATTAGGTTCTCTTTTCCTGCTGTCACCTTCTGGTCTTCCTCCTTTCTTATCCTTATCATGGTTGTAATTATTGGCTTAGTATTAATATCTATATTCCTTGATCCATGGAAAGCTCCACAAGGGAAGGGACCCTGAGCGTCTTGTTTGCTATGCAATATCTGTACCTGTATTTGTACCACAGCACTCGCATTCACTCAGTGGACATTTGTTGAATGACTGAATGAATAGAAGAAGGAGAAAAAGAAGGAGGAGGAGGAAGAAGAGGAGGAAGATGGAGGACAAAGAAAGATGACAAAAGAAAAAAGAAGAAGAACATCACAAAGAAAAGGGCACCTTAAAGCCTGGAGCAGATTTGGCCAAGGTATCTGTTTCATACCTCCTTTCACTTGAGGTGCTCTGTGGCTCCCAGTGGATGGGAGGGCCCTTCCCTTCAGGACGATGCTCCAGTCTCACTTAGTGCATTAACTCCATCCTGGCTCCAAAGTTCTCCAGCCTGATAGCCTGGTCCAACCTAATGCACATAACACTCCATCTCCTGGTATTGTGGCCCAACGAGTCTGACACTGACTGACTCGGGCCTCCTTGAAGGTGGATTTCGTGGGAGCACAGGGAGGAGAATGTTGTGTTCCTCCTAGCGGTCATGATATACTCCTTACAAGGAAGTTTGTGGTGGATGGAAGAGATTAGAGTTTGTAAGGGTAGTTTGGGATGACAGTTAGGAAGGTATTGCAAGAGGTGAAGAACAAAGTTATAAGGGTCTAAATCAAAGCAGTGAGAACTCTGACTTTATATTGTCAATCACGGGTGCACTGTTGAATGTTAACATACAGCTTAAAAATGAGCAAAAAACAGAGGACTAATTCAAACAGGTGTGTTCTTATGTGTTTCTGCCCAGTGACAGGATGAGATATTAATAAAATAAAAACAAAAAACTAACTTGAACATATTAAACTGGGTTAGTGAATAACAAGAACATTGCTTTAAACAAAGGAGAACATATTCAAAATATCAGTTTACTGTTTTAATTAGTAACTAGAGTTAAAAGAAAAAAAGAAAAGAAATTTTAAAAAATCCCTTAAGAATTCAATTATAGACTCCTCTTAGATAAATGCTATGTGAATTTGATTTTCCTTTTATAATCCGTACCATGTCACATAAAGAGTAGCAGATGACATAAGCAGATGGACTTGTGTTATCTGCTACTGCTTAAAACCTTTTCTAACATTTTTTTGGCCATATTCATAAACATAGGGTATGGTAGAACTAACTTACATCTGTTTAAAATCCTTGGTAACTTCTGTTAAAAATTATTTTAGTAAGTTATAATATGGCAAGGCTTTTTTTTATGGACAATATTCTATCCATTTTAGAAATAAGGTCTGAGGTATATTTCAATACTTCTAGATAACTATAAGTTTGAAAAAGGAAATGTGCCTTTATTTGAGCTTTCATATTAATGAATATTCCTAAGGAAATCATTGTTTTTAAATGGTAGTTTTAATTTATGGGGAAAATGAGAAGAAAGACATGGGAAGAATCTTGTTCTAATTAATGTCTATAGCTTTTTACGATTTCGAAAGCATTTTAGTACTGTCAGTTTCATTCTTTACCTATGCTTTGCTATTTTGAGAAGCAGTATGTTTTTCAATGGAATAAAAAGCAAACTGCTCTCTGTCTCCATTACCTTCATTAACTTTATCTGAGACAAGAATGTAACCATTACCACCCTTTGCTTGGTAAGAGTTTGCCTGATTATAAAGAAACCGTGGAGAATCACCTTGAGCCTTGTACCCAGCAAATGTCACACAGGGTCTTAAGATATCTTAAATAATTAACCTTAATAAAAAGAATAGGCTAATACTTACCTAGTTATTGTTCAAGTTATTGTAGAAAAAATTCAAACCTGATGAAATTCATAGCGACTCCACTTAATTTTTATAGAAAATTACTTATTATAATGGGACATTTAATAAATGTATTAAGTTGTATGACTAAACAGCAGGAAGAAATATACTTTCTGAAATAATAATCATAACTTTCAAGTTTTGATTATTTGATGATGACTTTGTTATTTTAGAACAAATTTGATGACTTTTAAAAATTATTTTAAAAAGCAAGGTTTGAAAGCGAGAACCCATAAGCCTCATACAAGCTCCAGGTCATAATAGTTACATATAGAAAAAGTGTGAGTGAAGTATACATTTGCTTTTCCGGCAAGTATACTTGAAAGAGCATCCTTAGCAGGAATCACTGAGGAAGGACAAGTGCCTCAGTTATGTCTATTTCCTGAGATTGTTGGGGTAGGTCACTGATTTCAGATAGACTTTCTGGAGTCCTAAGCTCCCATACAGGTCTGTGAAGGGTAGGGAGGAGGTCAGAATGGCTGGGCTAAGACTTCTTCCCAGAACTTTCCCCTTCTGCAAAGCTGCTCTGCTTTTGTATATTTAATTGATTGAGATTTTTTGCTTTTGAGATAGTGGTTTTGCCACAAACCACAATTAAGAACCACCATACAAAGTAAACAAAATGACCACTTCTTAATTAAGGATGTTAAAATGATGAGCTGCATCAAATAGCAATCAGATGGATCTGCCTCTATTTTCTGAGCATTTGGGCAGTATTTCCATTTGAATTCAACCCAAGAATCACAGTATAGTCCTCATATTTTTTCAAGGTTATTTTGGTATTACATATAAGCATGGGAATGTTTATAACATGCTCATCTCCTTAATTCTTAATCATCTTAAAAATCCTCATTGTACGATTCAACAATTTGATAACACAGGATTTGTGAATCTGTGTATTTTCAAGACAATGCAAAATAATTATCCAACATATAAATGCATTCAAATGGTGTCAAGTCAGTTTCGTTGACTGGGAACTGATAACAGAGGAGTCTTAGCTGGTAGCAAACATAAATCCTGAAGTTTACACCTGTTTTGCCATTACTGTCATCAACAGCTGCAGATGTCAGAATCAGGTCAGAGAGAAAAAGTTCAAGCTGGTAAGTCAAATGACAAATAATAATTTAAAAGGTAAGAAGTCAGGATTTCCCAACCAAGAACAGAAAAGATTGGTTGAGACATGAATAACAGTACTTTCGTGTGTATCAAATATTTTTGGTTTCTAGTGCCTGAGGCTAGAGAAGACAGTGAGTGATAACCGCAGACACACCTACTTATATTCCACACCAGTGTGTTTACTTCTAGCTCTTAATGATGGGGCTGAAGCTCTACGGTTCAATAGTGCCATTAGTTTAATAATGTCACCCAGGGAATACATTAATGACAACCGCTATTTCTCTGCAGAGAATCCTCCTTATTCTGAATTCCTGTGAGGCACTTTCCCTCTTGGTGGGCCATGCAGTCTGAAATATTCAGTTCACAATGGGAAAGATAAAAACTATCCATTTTTTTCAGGGCAAAGAGAAATAAACCGTAATGTTTCTCAAGCTTGTGATAGGTGACCTTTGTCGTCTGACAGGAAAATGAAAAACCACCCATTTTTATATTTGGCTTAATAAGGTACTTGAGGTAGCAATGCTCAATAGCCAAAACTGGCTGGTGATTTCCTTCCTAGATGACCCATTAAAATTGGCTGAAGATAATGAAGTCATCTATCACTTATGAGTAAGTGTACTGTCCCCTGCATGCACTCCGGATAATAGCATTTTAGAATGAAGGGTATTAAAACCATCAGATAAATCTAACGTTATGGAGGGAAGTCATTTCACAATGATCGTTTACAGGTCATCGATACTCACGTGCATACTAGTTTTCAACTGGTCGAGGCCCAAAATCAGAGAAGAAGAAAGCAGGACAAGAAGCAATTTCTTTCAAGGGACATCAGTATTTTTTACCTACTAGGTTACTGAGCCTTTTTCAGGGGGAGAAAGAGAGAAACAGAGAAAGAGAGAGAGAGATTAGAGTTTTTCTCAGTTCCAGTTTTGTAGAAATTTTTCTGCTTTTTACAATGTTGAACCTTTGTATGTTTTATTAATATTAAGCTGTATGAAGACATGATATTTCTACAGAATAGGACTGAAATATGCTGAAGAGCAGACACCTTTGACACCACTTCAGGAGAAGCAGTTTAGTGTAAGAGTGTGGGCTACCTCAGCGTCAATCTGGCTCCATCATCCACTGCTTGGATAAACTCTGGACAAGGTATGTAACCACTTTCTACCTCAGTTTCCTCAAACACAAATGGAGAGAATAATATTAGCTACCTAGTTAGGATGAGAGGAAAATGAAATGTATTAACATATGTAAAATATTATATTACAGTGCCTGGCACATAGTAAGCCCTCAACCTCTCAACAAAGGTTCTTCACAATATTATTATTATCATTATTATTTCTCTCTGTTCTGGGTAGGTATCTGTCCCCAAAACGGTACTGAATATATGTGTTTTTTTTTTCTTTTTGAGACAGAGTCTCCCTCTGTCACCCAGGCTAGAGTGGCGTGATCATAGCTCACTGCAGCCTCCAACTCCTGGGCTCAAGCAATCCTCCTGCCTCAGCCTCCAAAATAGCTGGGACTATAAGTGCATGCCACCACACCCAGCTAATTTTTCTATTTTTTGGAGAGATGGGGTCTCATTATTGCCCAAGCTGGTCTTGAATTCCTGGGCTCAAGTGATCCTCCCACTTCAGCCTCCCAAAGTGCTAGGATTTTTGTTCTTCAACTAATTCCTTTGGGATACCCTCTAAACCAGCTTGTATTTTTTTTTAGTCAATCAGGTTTTATAGCCCTCTTTATCAGAAACTATCTCTTGTTTAACCCAACTCACACATACACTTTAGGAAACTTGGGGTAGTTAAAGCATAATAGTGGACTTATGGCTGGGGTGGGCCAAGGGTGGGGGCAAAAAGTCTGGAATGGTCAAAGACCTCTGGAATATGAATGGCCTGATTCATGGGTCTTCCATCATAGGAGGTCATTAAAAGGCAGGACTGGAATGTCATTCAACCAAAACCTTCTGTCGACTGTTTGTTATAGCTGACTGTTGGTATGGAAAAGAGAACATGGTGAAATGGAGTGGATGTTGGAGAAGATATTACAACCAATTCATCTATAAAACTAAATGTTCCAAATTCCCCTAATCTGCCCTCTCCCTGTGACCCTGGGACCCTATAGGAGCTAAAGTAGAATCCTCTTTCCTACTAATCCTGTAGAGAATATATATACTCATTTGTGTTCTTCTCATCAAATTTAGAGACCATAACCAACCAGTGCATACGCAGTAAACTTGCTGATAAAAAGTTTCACGTATTTGCAGCCCATCTTTATTAAGAAATATTTATTTAAATGCTACCTGACCCTGTGTTTAGATTCTGGGACTAAAAATACAAGTATTAGTAAAACATAATCCCTGCCTTCAGGGATCTCATAGTCTATTGAGGGAAGAAGGTCCTGTGATATAATGACTCAAATCAATCATTAAAGCGTACATATTGCTCTAAAACCTGAGAGGAGAAAGAAATCAGTTGACCAAGTAATCCGTTGCTGCTGACCAATTTTTATAGCATCACTGTAAATTCATTCATTTAAATGAAGCTCATTCAGAGAGACAGATGGTCTCAAAAACTAAAATATCCCTAGATGGCTTCCCTGAGTTAACATATTTTGATAGAACTGAATAAAAAGAGGGTTTCTTTCGGCTTTAATGTTTTCTATATTATAGCACTGAAGGAGGTGATCCTAATTCAGCAAGGACTTCTTACTTCTAGGCATTCTTGGTCTCTATGTTTGCATTTTGATTCTATCGGTATTTATAGAACAGCCACAGGGTACTCAGCACAGCCACCAGTTACATAATTTCATTGAGTTTCGCTCTTAAAAAGCAATGTTGGAGCATCCAACAGGGATAAATATTTATTGGTGGAACTATGTATCAGAAGAAATCATGTAAATTTATTACTCACCATGTCCCTGAGCTATAATTCTAAAGAATAGAAGGCAAAACTAAGAATAAACCCCCAAATGCCATAGCTTGGGTTTAGAATTCATGACAATGAATGCACTTATGTAAATTCTACATTTACATAATATTTACATAATCACAAATAAGATTATTACTCCTACCGGGGTGAACTGGAATGTAAAAGATAGGGAAGATGTGAGATCAAGTGTCTTGACCTGATGGCTAATTTAGTCACACACTGCAAGTTCTGTGAATTACTTCTACTAAACTGCATTCATTGGAATATTTTTAAATATAGTCAAATTTTGGTTACAAAGTAACACATGAAGGTCAAAGAGAAATTAGACTTTATTTAATATATGTATCTATTAATCTTTTCTTCTAGATACTTTTAGACTTATACCTCCTTCTCACTTTACCATTTATTGCTTTCCCACCACACCATCCCTGGGATAAGTTCAGGGTTCCCAACTTAATAATTCATTCTCAATTGTATGGCTAATCTTTTTAAAAATTATTATTGCAGTAAAATATACATAAATAAAATTCACTATTTTAACTACTTGAAAGTGTACAATTCAGTGGCAGTCAGTACATTCACAATGTTGTGGGAACATCATCACTATAGTTCCAGGACATTTCCATTACCCTAAAAGAGAACTCTATACTCATTAAGCAGTCACATTCATTCCCTCCTTCTCCCAGACCCTGGAAACTGCTAATATGCTTTCTGTTATGTATGTATTTGTCTATTCTGGATTGTGTGGTTAATCACGATGACCAGTATTGACAAACATTTCGGTACCTAGGATGCTGACCTCATTCTTACTATGGGACATGCTTTCAAAATTTTACCTCTTTTCAAATTTTTATGCATGTTCTGCCACTTATCATTACTTATTCTACTGTAGGATACTGACGGTCTGACTTTTAACTCTGTTTTGCCTTTGAGCTCATGTTTTGTTTATATTAAACAGCTAACTTGTTAGGAATGCCATCTGTTGCTGTAGATGGATGAATACAAAGGGCAATAGAATAATATAATGAGTAATTAATTCAGAGAAAGAGAGCTACTACTTGGGGTTTACTCTCCATAATTATCTTAAGACTCAAGAAATGTTTATTGGATGCTTCCTATGTTCAGAGTACTGTGAGTGTACTGAGGTAGAATTTCTTGGGAGTATGGATGGATGCACAGGACATAATCCCTCCAAAAGTAAACAAACAAACAAACAAACAAAACAAAACAAAACAAAATCCCTACTGTCTCTCAGGCCTCACTGTCAAAGAAGAGGTCCAGCACCTTATTGAACTGTTTGGATATTAAAGACAGTATGTGTCTCACTTGGACGTTCTGCTTGATTCTTTATATTGGCTTTGCTGCAAATCAGCATCCTTTGAGTTGAATGGACTTGAATCAATGAGCATCTTTGGAAACTGCTCAAAAAGCTTTGATGGGTAATAGTCTGTGTGGGTGATAATTTTGCCTATTGGGATCTCTGGCAAAGGGCACAAAGGAAAGGACTTATGTTTCTAATGCAGAGGCTACAAGTGCATGACAGATCTATAACTCCTGTGATAAGGCCCCTGCCTACACCTGGGAGTCTATTGGGCACAGGACCTCTGTGGAGCCATTCGTGTGGCCTTATTGCTGTTGACACTTGCCAGGTTATGGAGTCGTTGCAGTCTAATCAGCCCAGTCTGGCCACACCGTTGTGGCTCTTTAAACTAGTCTAATGTGTCATGTTTTTGCCTTTCCAGAGCATTTGCAGTCTTACAAGTGTGAGCCTTCTAACCCAAAAGCCACATGGCAGTGCGCTTGATAGTCAAAATATTTAATAGACCTTTCATACTCTGTACCATCCACAGGCATCTGGCATTTTGAGCATTGAAACTGTCTCCCCAAAAATTGACTCAAAAATGTTTTAACTCTACCTCCCTCACCTCCTTCTGATCCATATACCTTAGTGAAGCAATTTGGTCACCAAATACACTACCCTTAGAAAGAGATTATCTCCTTCCAGCTACTTCCTGGGTTGTGATCAAGGCACAAAGATTTGGGTAGGGAAATTGTACAGACCTATTTTGAAAAATTTGGGATTATGTCTTGACCATCTCTGGGCATGATGCTTCTTTCTTTTCTTTAATGGCATCCAAATTATAGTCTGGTTGATATACCCTTTGGGTGTCAGCCTAGCCTAGGAGATTCAAATTTTATTTGGTTCAGTCACCTGGATTCTCTTGTTGGATTGACATGGTCCATAGTCATATGGATAATAATAATGACATCTTGACTGAGTACTTTAGTCAACGAGTTACCCCAAAATGGTCCACATAGGACAAAATACGAAACATGATAGGTCTTTCAAAGATTTATAAAAATGCCTTTATCATTCTTGTGGCTGGACTGTTCTTGATGGAAAGCCTGGGTACAAGTAAGGGATGATTGGGAAAAAAAGATGAAGTTATAGCTACTGAAATAGGATACACTGGTTTTTTGGGGAAGGGGTGGTGGTAAAAGGAGAACAATGACCTGAAGAGGGAACACTGTAGACCCTGGGAAGTACAGGGGAAGGAGGAACATTAATGATCTCTGTTTTTCAGAATCAGTGCTGGAACTTTTTTCACAGAAGAAAATACTCCAGTGTGGCTCATTGAAACTGTCATGAGGACCTTAAAAATTAACTAACTGCTGGTCTACCATCCCTTGCCACATAGCTCTGACCATGATTTGATCTCCATCCCTCAAAAAATTTGCCTAGAATTCTATTGGAAACACTAGGAATGGCCTGAGCTCCTGAACCTCCCATGCAAAACACCTGTCAGTACCTTAGACTATCCTTTCAAACTCCATTCCTCTAGCCATTGTGGTGTCATGGAAAAACCTGCTGTCAGCAGGTTGGACTGATACCCTCAGACAGTCTTTACAAAAACAAGGAGTAGATTCAGTTATTTGAACTGAACTGGGAACCTAAGATCTACCAGTTACCTAAGAGATCGTGTTAAAAGCACTTTCAACCTGTGCCCCCAATTGATGTAAGTCCCAGCTGGGTGGCACTGCATTTTGATTTGGTCCCAGCCTCTGCTGGTCAGGTTAATCATTGTGGCTGATGAAGTGGTATACTCAAGAAAAAAATTACCAAAAGACAAGATAGTATAGAAATGAGGAATAAATATTGTTGGGAGGCAATTCTTCATGAGTCTCTTCCCTTTCTGCACATCTTACGAGCAGAGGAACTGACCACCTTTGTTCTGGAATATATTTTAAATAATGTTTTTGTAGCAAATAGTCTTGGAACATGGAGGTATTATCTCTGGAGGAAAGGGTAGGTATCTTACTGTCCATTATAAAAGATTTGGGTTCTCTAAGCTCAGAATAACTCTCCCGTAATGCAGTCCACTCTGTGTGCAGGTGTCACCTGGCCCTCTTTACATTATCCTGTGGGAATTGGGACTTAGGATCCAGTGCAAGAAAACTGACACTGATTAATGCTCTTTCTGTGAGTAATAAACTGTACTTCATCTTTGACCCAGGAGTCTCTTGTCTTCGGCCAGCATGCATGAAACTGGCTCTCTCATTAGCTTGGAAGTAGGGTAAAAATTTTAGACTCTTTCCAGTCTTTAAGAAGTCTAGCCTGGAACAGGGTCTAAGCTGTGATATGGATGGTGAAGTTTGTGAAAATAAAATTTCCAAAAGCTGACGCTAGATCTACCAGCCAGAATTGCTAATAAAGATATTATAGATCATTCCAATATGCTCTGGAAAATATGAGAAGTGAATTTGAGGTTTGATGATTGGTTTTGCTTAAAAAGTATGAATTTTTGGTAGATTAATCAAATGCCTTTCTATTTTAGCTAAATTGACTAAATAATATGAACCCATAGTAATCATGTTTCTTAACTGCAAAGTCGACAAGCTAAATGTTTCCTGGTTATAGCAAAAAGCAAGAATATCTGCTCATTCCTCCCTACTTGAATGAGTAACTAGAACACAATTCTTTTCATAGAAACCAAGATAGGGACACAGTTTTACAAACTGGGTTACAGTTTTGAAATTGAAGGAAGGCAGAGATCAGATCCCCCATTTTCAGAAAGGAGGCACCATTGTGACAGTATAAATTGATTTGAGAAAAAATGCTGAAAGCCCATGGTGGGTGCTGGAGAGCACTGGGTTGGTATCAGCATGGTCAAAAAAATGATTCATGGTACAAATGGGGAGTTTAGGGTCAGCAAATGACAATCCTTCAGAATAAATAATATGGAGAGAGGGACATAAAACTAAACCCCACACAATGTAGAAGCTACACAGATTAACTGTATCTTATCAAGCTCATGATAGCATAGAATGGAAATATTGCTAAATCTGAAAGTGTGGTGACTTAATGCTGGGAGGTAGATGCATTCTCCAATCAGTGGGTCAGAAATGCTGGGAAAGTCAGAGAAAGGGAGAGGAACAGGGAGCTGCTGCCTTCTTGAAACTTAGTATCTGTGAGAACAGTGCACACCTAAGGAGCTGAGGGAATGGAAAATAGAAGACTGTGTTCCAGCTTGTGGGAAAGATTACCTAAAGGAGAACTAAGATAATGCCATAAACATACTTAATTTGACCTCATAACTTTCTTAGAGCTTCCAGCATGCCTAGTTAGGAGACTCATCCCTACGTGCAAAGGACAGAACATTTATTGTTATTATTGGTACCATTATTATTACGTGAATATTTATGATTATGTCACACTAAAATATGTCTTTGAACCAGAAATTAGTGACATTGCCTCAATTTCATTACTTTATTGAGTTGAAAGCCACACAAATTAATTTCTATTTAGCTCTAAAAAATAAACTTGGATGCTTTCTTTCTGGGGCAATATTACTTTTAGTAATATTCTATCAAAAGATGAAAAAAAGGTAAGTTTGGAAGGATGAGCTTGATTAAATATATGGTTTTATTAATGGGGTCTACAGTATATATTTGTATCATGAAAATATGAATGTGTATAAAACATACTTGTAACTTCTGATTTCCTCAATTGCACCAGCCTGGAATAGGGATAGAAAGATAATTTGTGGGTAACATTCATGATGGTATTCCTCAACTTGAATCTTAAATATTATAACTATGCATATTTTAGACTGCAAGCTTTATTATTTTTCCTATTTTGGAGGTAAGGGAAAATACAGATTATTTAGGGAAATGTAACTGACACTGAGTCAAACTGAAACTGAGAGTTGGTTAGAGAAAAGTCGGGATCAGGAATTCTCTGATCAGATAAGGGTCTTCTTGGGTCTTGGTTCCTTCTCACTTCTATTTCTCCATGATTCACATCGTTAAATACTTTGTGTGCATAAGAAAAATACATCTCAAATGCAATGTGACATTCCCCAGATGAAGTATCATCCCCTTAAGTTTTCAAGTAAAATGACTTACTCATTGCAAGACTGACTACCTTCCTTTTGTGGGGGTCCTCCTGTCACAATAACACTGAGACACAAATATGCCTATCAGCACAAAGAGTTAGTTCTGGCTTCTGCTACAAGCTAGCAGAAAAAAAAAATGGAAAACTGGCTTAGTCATTCAAGGCCAAGGTCAAAGAATTCTTTTTTCTAATTTAGATGTCATGCCATGTAGTAACAAAGATTTTTGCTTGGCCAAACTTTAGTCAGGCTTCTTTGTACTTCCTTGTAAAATCTAGTTTTAGCAAAGCAGTTTAGCTCCATTATCTGATCACCCTAGATATCTAATCAGGTCCCTCTCCTCCACCATCCCCTCAGGTGATGTCTGATCACCCCGACCTGTTTTCAGCAAGAATCCTGTTAGGTTGGTTTAGCCAGAATCCCCCTTACCCCCCTTGTTTCCTCTTAGTGATTTTCCATCCTCTGACTCCATCCCTACTACTTGGCTATAAATTCTCACTGCTCCTGCTATATTCAGAGTTGAGTCCAATCTCGTTCCCCAACTGCAAGACTGTTGCAGTGGTCTCCATACCTATCTCAATGGTCCTGAATAAAGTCTTCCTTATCATGCTTTAACAAGTGCCATTAAATAATTTTTTTTTCTTTCACAGTGCTGTCATGTTTGATAAACAATCTTACTATGCCACTCCCAGGGCGGTGCAGAAAAAGCTTCTTGGGTGTCTTGAACAGGGTAAGTAAGCACCACAGGGAGGCAGAATTGTGGCCACCAGCCTGCTGTGAATTGGGATAGTGAGGCTGGAGTTCTCTCTGTACAGTAGTGTCTCCTCAAGTTAAGAGAGGGCCACAGATTTGACATCAGAACTTTCTCCCCTGGATTTGGAACATTGTTTTTTCCTTCAGAACCCTATAGGAAGGTACAAATAGGCTTTTAAGGTGATACTTAGCATGAAGAGAATGAAATAATCTCAACACTGCCTTTAAGGGGCAATAGGGAAATTATTCCCATAGGGAGAGGAACATTTTGGTTCCCAGCTCATGCATTGGCCTATTTGCTGGGGTTGAGTTACCTGTATTCCTTCAGTATTATTAACTAATACCTTAATAGGGGTCATTGGGAAATGGGGTATGATAATTAATGAGGGAAGAGAGGCACTTTAAACACAAACTTTTGTCTACTTTTCACTTTTGCCCAAGGCTGTGTAAGATCCAAAGGCTGGAGAGGGTCTTGGGTCCTTCCTACCTCCAAGTCTCCCTTACTTGCATTTCATGTGTATTTCGTGTGTCCAACAATGATATACCTCAGATATGATGCTGTATTTCCCAAGGAGCTTGTTTTTATCATGCCAAGAACTTTCTGCTTTCCATGAAAGTAGTTCTTTCAGTTAGCACCTTGAATATTCTTTTTTCTAAATTCTTGCTCTCAAATGAAGAACTTCTTTAAACACTACAGAAAATCTAAGTAGAGAAGAGGACTGGGAGAAGAACAGACAGTAGCCATCTGTTGCTCTGGCTATCCTTATGCAATTTGGGAAAGCTGCTTCTTTTCTTTTTTTTTAAAGGATTTATTTAGTTTTGGAATTATATAAATGTGTAAAGTAGTTAAAAAGCCCAATGTTAAACTAATAGTTTCTATCCCAAAGCTTATGAAATATGACTATAAAGTAACATAATTGACTTTACTCACCTTCTAGCATATAAGCCTCCAAATAAATATTATCAAAATCAGATTACATAATAGACAGCTTACTATGATTCAAATGGTTGTATTATTTTCTAAAGCTTTTTAGAAATATGCTTTTGCAATTGCCTCAAAACTAAATTAAATCTAGACCAAAATATTACTTTTCCTATATAATCGCATTTTCTTGCCTTTCCCCCAACTTTTCATCAGACTTGGAGTCATATATCTCTTGGCTGATGTCAAAATTCAAATCTGTATTACTATAATTTGTCATATTTGTAATTTTCAAGACATTTTCTCTTAGTTTCAAAAGAGATCCATAATTTTAGATTATAGTGGCAGCAATGAAAAAATTGTCTAAAGACTCCAATGAAAACAATTGTTGTAAAGGAACAATACTTATTTGGGTTTGTGACATGTAGCACGTTTGTTTTTAAGAAATCACTTTACTAAATGTTATACCCATATATTTAACTTCCTATCTAAGCTTTTGTTTGTTTGATTTTTATTGTTGTGAGATTGCATATTGCTTGCATTGAACCATCTCCTTATTCTATAAAGATGCCAATGTCAGAAGTAGAAAAGCAGTCAGCAGTTGTTAAGAGATGCTTTTCTGAAAGAAATAGATTCATGCTCCTCCTCTAGTATTTATGCAGTTATTTTGAGAATGAATTTCTAGGTCATTTTTGTAAGTGGAAGGTGTACAACTCTCATGACCCCAGTAGTTAGGTATTTGGAATCTACAGTAAGAAGCTCTCAAGGCTTTGAAAACAGTCAGAAGCAGGCTCTCTTAATGAAATTGATATGAATATTCAATACATAATGAAAGATAGACAACTGCAGAGATGACACACAGTGAAGAGAATGCTATTAAATTAAACCATTTTAAGAAGGCATTTGTAAATGTTTTAATAAAAGTAAGTTGTTTTAGTATTTAAATTCCATCAAGATAATCTCAGTGGTTGAATTTAGCCAGTCCATGGATAAACTACATCAGAGTGACCTGGAGAGTTTTAAAATTGCTGTCACTTTAAAAAATATTTGATATAGTCCCTAGGGCCCTAATTTAAAACTATCGAATCAAAATTGCAGAGACCAAGGAATCTTTAATTAAAAAAAAAATAGCTCAGATCATTCTGATACAGTTTAGCTATGGATCACATTTGAGACCTCCAGGTGCAAAGGAGAGTATCCTTAGCAGTTGTCTCAGAGAAACTGCAGAGTAGAATAAACTTTAGAGATCGAAGATGAATAATATGTGATTCTTGCTTTAAGGAGCTCAATGTAAGGGGAAAGGTATTGGAAGTTGGCAAGAATGGGTGCTATGCAGGCACCAAAGAAGGAGGAACCCAAACAATTTTGGAGAGTTTAGATGGCCATTTGGAGGTGTTGATGCTTGAACTGAGTATTGCAGGATGTTAAATTAAGCAGGTGATGGAAGATGTACAAAAGACACTATGTGTGCATATGTCTGTAAAAGGGCACGTTAGGATCCCTTAAAATGTTTGCTGGGCCTCTCTCCTTAAATTTCCCTGCAGGGGATCTTTGGCAGATGTCCTTTGAGTAGAGAGCAGAAGGGCAAAGGGCATGACCCTTGCCCTCTGGTCGGTCCCTGTATTCTCTTATGCAGCTGTTGGAGATGCTTATCAGTCTTCAAAGGCCACCTGCAGGGAATCCCTGCTGGGTGCCTAACTGGCACGTAGAAGCCCCTTTTTATTAAAATCTCTCCCCAGCCAGAAGCAAATCTAACCAACACATGTTTAGCCCAGGACAGTATATAAAACCCTTTTGTATGCTCCATTTCATCTAATCTTCACAACAATCCTGTGAGACAGGTATTATTTCTCAACTTTTTTTTTTTTTGGGGGATTAAGTCACTTGCTTAAGAACACAAACAGCTAATAGCTATACAGCCAGAACTCAAACCTATGTCTTTGACTCAAAATCCTGTGATCTTTGCTCTACATTTCTAAAGCTTCTCTGCTTCTGAGTAACCTGATGAAATCGAGATTCTGGATTTATAAGGCTGAAAGTGATACCTGCACCAGACATGTCTGCACCTTGGGATTTTAAGTCTCCTTGGAGTGTTCTTTAAAAGGCCTATGTGGATCTCACTAAAAGCACAACAAATATTTGTTGGAAAATAAACAGATGCATTTTAAATTTTGAGAGTCTTTGCAAAGTTTATCAAAGGTCTTCCTTAAAAGTTTAATTCAGAGAACTTTATCTTTTGTGGATCTCAAATTATGTTCCCATGCCTCTAATTAATAGAGAACAATGACTTAAAAATAAGGCTTTCTCAATGCAAAGAGCAACGAACTAACAAATTGAAATAAAGTAAGCTCCTGGCATACTAAGGGTGCAAATGCTGACATGAAAACGGAAAATACAAGATATTGGGTACCAAAAGGTGTGTGAGTAGAAGGGGAATTGGGGATAGGTTTACAAAAGCAAAAATGAGGAAATTTACTTTTTATAATTACACCTAGGCTTTCCCCAGTCTGCACTTGCTATTTTTGCACTTTGTTTATGACATATGTGGAGCTATTTAGCATATTAAAGATGGTTCAGACTCTTGCACTTACTCTCCTACCTTGTATTGCTGACCCACCAACCACTCTTTTCCGTGGTATAAATGAATGTAGAAATAAGGCATCAGACCAAATGTGTTTAAATGCAGTGATCAAATTCTCATGGTTTTTAAATCTGTGATGCAGCTGAACTCATTCTTTAAGCAAACACATGGAAGCCCACTAAAGTCAACAAAAGCAGAGCTGGTGTCATGGAAATGGGGGCAGGAGAGCAAACCCCTATTTCCTCACATCCTTGGGGCAACCTTTAGATCTCTCTGTTAGGGAGTGTACCCCTGGGATTTGAAACAAGTTGAATTCTCCAGTTTTATTTTCTATAATACAATAGAACACTGAGAGCTAGAATCCACTGTATGTGTGTCTTACCTAGCTTCACGAAGAAGCAGAGCTCGGGGCAGTAGGGATCTGGGTGGCACATAAGCCAAGTCCCATGAAAATGAGGAGTGGGAAAACTAACATGTATCTAGTAACATTTCTCTCTATTTTTCTTTGAAATTTTCAGTGTTAATATAATTACGTGAAAGAATAAATGTTCTGTCATTTTCGGAATTTAAAGAATGGAATGAATAACTTTTTAAAAATACTGAAAAGTATATTATATCTCTTTGATTTGTGGTTTAGTGCTAGCATCCATCATACTGTTAGGAGATAGGAGACTCTTGATCATCAGTCTACCCTCCTGCTCTTGTCAGCACTTGTGCCCTCAGATAAACATAATCTGTTTCTATTTTTTATTTTCTGGAAAAGATTTGAATAAATCGAAATATAGAAACTATTATTTTAGGCACAGTCTTTTGCAGAATTGAGTGGCTTTGGAGCATGTTTTTAAGTTTAAAGTTTGGCCAATCAAAGATGGATGAAATAAATAAATTATATATTTTTTTATATTATGTAATAAGCTTTAGGTCTGCTTGCTTTTTACTGGACTAGAGGATATTGGATCCTTTTGTACTTTTGTAACTCACAGGGTGAGATAATTATGAAGCTTTTGTGAAAATTGTGTAATTTTAAAAGTGCTCTTTCTATTAAGAATACATGTATTTTTTCATTGAGTAATGTTTCTGGCTATGTGTAATAGGCAGAAATCTTGAAAGAAGTTTCAAGTGAACTTGAACCTGCCATTGTTTTCTATTTCTGACTTGTAAATATTTATTTTTAGATTTACCTTCACATGGTATACGATTTCTTTTTATATTCAGTCACATGCTTCATTCACTTTATAGCATTTCCCCAATCTTGACCTTTTAGGTGTCCAAATTTTCCAGAATTTGAGTCCAATTAAGCATCTCTTAAAATATTCCTAAGTATACAAAGTATAGCAAGTATTCTTAAGTATTCAATTACATCTGAATCCTATATAAAATTAGGAGATGCTCATGTCATTCTCTGTCCATAATTATCTCATTATAAATAAGCCCTCTAAATTTATTTCCATTCCATACTGACTTGAAAGGTCATTACATACACAAGAAAACTTAGCAATATAAGTGTACAATGTGAAATGCCTGGTTTTGAGTTTTTTATTTTATTCATTTATTTTTAGAGCAACTTGTTTAGAGAGTTTATGGGGTACAGGATACCAAACAAGATAGCAGACTTAGTAGCAAACAATTCCTGTGGCCAAGACCATTTCTTTGGGGAAATTTACCATATGGAGAATATACAAAATTTTCCATTGACTACATAAGGATGAGTTTTAATGTTTTTGTATACATGAAGTCAGAATAAGTTGGCCACAAATTTTATTCTCCATGGTAGTCCTTTGGCATTAAGTGGCCTGTGTGATCTTGCTGATGACCCTCTGCTTTCTGGTTTTTGCAATAGAGATAGTAATGCCTAAGATGCCTATGTGAAGAGGGTGTTGTAAAAATACATTTTAAAATGAATGTGAAAGTAAAAAAAATGAATACAGATTATGGGTTTATTCCACGAGAATGAATCTAACAGGGCTGATATTCTTTTCCAAGTTCAGATCCGTGTTGCAAGAGTATGCACATTCTGAAATGCTCAGACACCCTGAAATTCCAACTTGTTTGAGCCTTTTTTCAAAGTTCTGGGTTCTCAGATAAGAAGGCTAAATAGAGGAAATGACTCAACAACATTGAAAAAAGGAATAGATCAAACTTGAACTCAAAAGTTCTGTTTTTAGTTGAGGAAGTCTTGTTGCTAAAGCACGACTCTGTTTGCAAGTTGGACACACAGAACAAACTCCACTTCTTTTGCAACCTCTGTTCTTACAACAAAATGTGTAGATAATGTGTGACCCTTTATAATCTTTCTGTTTTGCATGCAATCGAATGGTGATAGGTTTTCTCAAAAAGAATTTCTGTTTGAGACTAACCTTTATTCCTGAAGTGTCATATATAGTTCCTTTTAAAATATTTATTGCAACTACTTTTGACTCCTTAATGTAAGGTTTTTGTGGAACAGTAACTGCCATCTCTTACTGTGTTACTATATCAGTTGCCAACTATACTTTATAAATAGACTTTATTTTTTAGAGCAATTTTAGATTCACAGCAAATTTGAGCAGAAAGTACGGAGAGTTCCCATATATTCCTTGCCCCCACACATGTATAGCTGGCCCACTATTAACGACCCTTACTAGAATGGTACGTTTGTTACAATTGATGATCCTACATTCACATTTCTTAATCACCTGAAGTTCATGGTCTCCATTAGAGTTCACTCTTGGTGTTCTACATTCTGAGGGTTTTCACAAATGCATAATGACACATATTACACCACTAAAGTATTATATAGTATCATCCTAAATATCCTCTGTACTTTACCTATTCATCTATCCCTCCCTTCCCAAGGAGGGATAGATGTCTCCTATTTTTGTATCCCCTCCTGACAACCACTGATCTTAACTGTCTTCCGTGTTTTGTCTTTTCTACAGTGCCATATAGTTGGAATCATACAGCAGGTAGCTATTTCAGAACATTTATACTTTTGTAAAACAGAAAATGTTTAGTTGCAAATCATAGGATTATAGGATTCATTTCTAAATCACAGCTTTTTTTTTTTTTTTTTTTTTTTTTAGATAGAGTCTTGCTCTGTTGTTTGGGCTAGAGTGCAGTGGCATCATGATAGCTTACTACAACCTCAAACTCCTGGGCTTAAATGATCCTTTGGCCTTAGTCTTTCGAATAGCTGGAACATAGGTGTGCACCACCACACCCAGCTGATTTTTATTTTTTGGAGAGATGGGGTCTCATTATGTTGCCCAGGCTGATCTCAGCCTCCTGGCCTCAAGTGATCCTTCTGCCTTGGCTGGGATCCTTCTATAGAGCTTGGATTATGGATGTGAGCCACCACACCCATTTTTACTGCATAAAAATAAATTTGTTTAAGGTAAAAAGATTAGTAACAATTAAAAAAACCTACATATTTATTTTTATATACATATAAATATGTATAAGTTTGATATAAGATGAAAATACATATGAATTCTTTGCGTGGTGGCTGCATTCAATTTCAAGGGCCATTTTCAGATCCTGGCAGAGGCAAACTATTGTCTTGACTCTATGCATACGTAGTTTCCCTGTCTGCTGTTTTTGTATTCCTGGATAAAGTGCCTGCTGAGAAAAGAGACAAGTAAAGCTAAAATACTTGAAAAAGTAAGAGAGATATATAGATTGTTTTTATTTTAAGATTCAGTTTTTCTATTCTCATCTACTTTTCTGTCAAGAAAGGAAATCCCGATTTCTACCAGGGTCATCGCTTCTTACCATATTTTCTGCCTGACTGGAATTTAGAAGACTTGAAATTTTCAAAATGGATTGCTTCAGGCTGAATTTTTAATTAGCTATTTTAGTAAGCCTTCCTGTTCTTCCACACTAAACCTCAAATAGTTTGTGGTTATGAGCACTCGGGCTGCTGTGAAATAAGGTGACACGGAGGTGTTTTGTTTTGTCAGAAGTGACCATGGTGGACCTTGTTAGGCTGTGGCGATCTCTCCCCTGCTACATGGCTGGTGTTAAAATCTCATAAAGTGGAGTTTTAAAATCTCATTGTAAGAAATCCATTTTCCTTTGGGCTGCCAACCAAATTTCCATGTCACAATTTGTAAACATCATTGTAGTGAAAACTGCTTGAGAAGTCCCAGAGAAAGGTGGAAAGAAGCAATTATGTGTGAGTTTTACTAGCTGTCAAGTCTTAAGTATGGAAGCCTAAGGCAAGACAGTGAAAGTATTTAAAGAGAGGAGGGGTAGTGAGGGAACAAGAGTATTAATTTTAATATCACTGTTTAGAGTCAAATTCACTTCCATTGTAATAATAAAAGTGCCTTAAACTTTGTTCCCAGTATTTATAATGCTAATGCTGTTTAATTTTTATTAAAAACTTGATAGTTTCTTCTTTTTATCAATGAAATGTCATTTGATTTTAAGAATAATTTTCAGTGCTGTGTGAGATGAGGAAGTCACAAGACCAAAGGACATTATTACCTGAAGAGGAAGTGGTTTAGGAAACTTGTCAATCACAGTCATGACTAGTGAACCACTTTGGTCACCACTTCCAATCCTTTCTAGCTGTTATCTGGAGAAGGGCAGATGGTGGCATCCAAGCTATACCACACTCATGGAAACTGCTTGGGGGTAGGGAGGGGTAAGAGAGATGGATTTAAAATATGTGTCCATACAGTGTGTTTTAGTTGAAAAAAAATCAACTTTAGAAATTACTTGTAAAGTATCATAGAAATCAGCTGATCCCAAAATGTAGATGTTCTTCAATGGAAAAAATATTTTTTATAAAGTTTGCATAAAAACAAATAATGTTAAACTATGTTAAAAAGGAAAACAGATCTAAAATAGACCACCTTAGTTATATGATAGCTAGATTGGTAGAGTGATTGATTGAAAATTATACAAGAAATAGGATACTAAACACACCAAAAACATATTTCTGAATGAGTAATAGTTTGCCAGAATGTAGCCAAGTTAGCCATGTGGAGGTGCAGTCTAATAAAGCTTACCTTTCAAATCAATTTCTGACAGATTGTGGGTGTTCTCAAAAATCTCAAAGTGTGGATATCTTTATAAGGATCATTACTTACTGCAAATCCTGGCACATGTTCTGTTCCTTTTAAATATAGCAAGGTGAAAATATGTTATTTTAACAGCTGGCTCCAGAATTCCCTTTGGGGCAGTGCTATTTTTGATTATGCAACATTCAGGGGACAAGTGAGACCCTGAGGGAGTGAAAGTAAAGGAAGAATTGTTGGGCTTCTGGACAGAGCGGAGAAGAAAGGGAAAGGGCAGAGAAGATGGCGGTGGTGGAAGTGAGTTAGGGAGTCAGAGAAGCCAGAAAGTTTAGAAACCGGGATGCCACATGGCATAAATCTGCCAGGGAGAATTTCTTGGAGTAATTGGCTGAAAACTGCCTCCAGGGGCCCCCAAATCTCCAGTTGAAGTTTTGCTCTACTTAATAGGCTTGATTTTGTTGTGGCGTTTGAAAGAGAAGTTAGAAGAGGGGCCTTTGTTCTATATTTGGGCTGACCCCAGAATGAATATATAAAAATAGCCATGAGATCCAGAGGAGGGGAAGAAATTCAACTTGAGGCAGAAAATTCTATCAGAAGATATTACGAGAATTTAAGGCACATCCCTACTTTCTCCATTCCCAGGAATTTGGATATAGTTAGGAAAGGTCTTTTACAGGAGTTTTTTTTTTTTTATTTCAGCATATTATGGGGGTACAAATGTTTAAGTTACATATATTGGCTTTGCCCCACCCAAGTCAGAGCTTCAAGCGTGTCCATCCCCCTGATGGTGCACACCGCACCCATTAAGTGTGTATTATACCCATCCCTTCTTCCCTGCTCCCACCTGCCCGACACCTGATGAATGTTACTTCCATATGTGCATATAAGTGTTGCTCAATTAATATCAATTTGATGGTGAGTACAGGTGGTGCTTGTTTTTCTACTCTTGCAATACTTCACTTAGTAGAATGAGCTCCAGTTCTATCTAGGATAATACAAGAGGTGCTAGATCACCATTGTTTTTTATGGCTTAGTAGTACTCCACGATACGTATATATACCATATTTTATTAATCCACTTCTATATTGATGGGCACTTGGGTTGTTTCCACATCTTTGCAATTGTGAATTGTGCTGCTATAAACATTTGAGTGCAGATATCTTTTTTCTAGAATGTCTTTTTTTCCTTTGGGTAGATGCCCAGTAATTCGATTGCTGGAGCAAATGGTAGTTCTACTTTTAGCTCTTTGAGGTATCTCCATATTACTTTCCAG